>CM060966.1:90375696-90975696 GCA_030765045.1 Tenodera sinensis | reverse complement strand
CGAGCAATTTACCAATAGTAGACAAGAGACTAATGTGGCGGTAGTTTTGCGGTTGTGTGGTGCTTTTCCCTTGCTTTGGGAGCATGATAACCTTAGCTCGTTTCCAAGTAGAGGGGAAATAGCCTTGCTGCAAACAGACGTTAAATATCTTTGTTAGTTGCACCAGAGCTTTTCTCGGGAGATGCTTAAATTCCTCATTAGTCACTTTGTCTGTACCGGCAGCTGAGGCGTTGACACTCTGGGATGCGGAATTTATACACGGAGGGGTCTTCTCTGATTGGGGAGGGGCTCGCTGAGGCAGTGCGGTTGGTGGGAGGGAGCTACACATTCATTGGAAGCTCGTGTCCAGACGTGCGTCTACGTTCTACTTGGGATTGGTGGATCGAACGACAACAGCTTTGCCAGGGAGCGACGAGACTGCCGCAACTGTGGTGGAGCGCATCAGAACCAAGCCAGGCTACAGCACAGTTGTACCCTATAAGAGACTTGGTAAGCAAGTTTTAGGGTACACCGGAAGATTTCATCAAAAAGCCAACTTTCCCGGAGGGGCTCCGGCACGGAGGAGGAAGTGGGCATTAGCCCTCTACTTGCCTCCCTACTAGAAATAGTTCACCGAGCTATTTCAAACCAGCAGCCAGACATGGAAAACACCAGAGATGACTCGGCACCGACTGACGGACAAACGAGACCGCAGGCCCACATGGTTGCAGCCAAGGGACCAGGCTCTAGTCTGGACCCGGGGTTCGCTGGAACCCCCATAGGTGCGCCGCAAGGCGTTAGACCCTCTGTGGGTTGCCGGATGGCACCTGCAAAGACAAATGACAAGCCGAGTACCAACGCCAAGGTAAGACCTGACGCGATAGGTACCGCATCTACCTCCTTCCAGAACCCTTCCCTTGGTCCAAGGGTGAATACCGTCAAGGCGAAAGCCAAGATGCTCCTCAGGGCCAAGAACAGGCCGAAGGCCAAAAGGGCTATTGGCCTTGTGAACCAAGGGACAGTAGTCCCTGTCACACCGCCACCAGTACCTGTGACCCCTGTCCCAGCACCTACAATGCCGGATGACGACGGCTTCGTTGTAGTGCAGAGCCGTAGGAGATCTTCCGGTTCAAAGCCGGAAGGGACTCCTGCTTCTCCATCATCTGCACCTGCAGCGCTCGCCCCAAACCAGGCCTCACAAAAGGAGGGTAGAATCCCTCCGATTGTGTCCGATCCGTTCCCGAACCACATAAAGGTTATGAAGGAACTGAGACGGCGGTTAAAGGCCACTTTCCAGGCAACCCGGCATCCAGGGCGGGTTGTCATCAGAACCACCACCTCTGGCGACCACACGGCCGCGAGGGGGGTACTGAAGGAGTGTGGAATTAAATTCCACACTTACTCACTTCAGCGTCCCCACGTGGTTCGCAGAGTGGTCAGGGGTCTTAATTCTGAGACAGACCCCCAGGATATCCGTGACGGCCTCCAGGACGAACACGGAATCAAACCGAGGTCCGTGGTGCAAGTAACCACCACAAAGGAAAAGGAGGGGAAACCCACCAAGGTACCCCTTCCACTATTTTTAGTGGTAGTTGATAAACAGGGGGAGGGAATCCCAAAGATCGATCAGGTGACTCACCTGTACAACACGAAGGTCACCATTGAGCCCTGCCACAGCAGGGAGGGGCCAGCCCAATGCTACAATTGCTTGGGCTTTCACCACTCGAGCCATGCTTGTGAGAGGCAACTCAAGTGCCTTCGCTGGGCAGGAGAACACCTGGTGAAGGATTGCCCGACACCAGTAGACAATAAAAAGTGTGCCAACTGCGACGGGTGCCACATAGGCATCTATCGCGGTTGCCCGAAGCGACTTGCAATTATGCAAGGAAGACAGGGCAAAGTATCAGAGATCCGACAGGGGGTGTCTTTTGCACAGGCAATGTTGGAGCACGAAAGTGTTCTAGTACAGGCCGAGATTGCAGAAGCAACCCCACAAAACCAGGTTGTCAGTCAAAAGACAACGCAAGTCCCAAGCGTCACCACAAAGGCGGGCACAGAATTTCCAGTGCCACCCCCAGTGTTGCCCCAAAGGACAAACGTCCTCCTAAAAAGAGGAGGAAGGGGAGAAAGGCTCATGTGACTGTAAATGCAGAGCCAGAAACAGCCATGGTGGAGGCTGGTAACAAAAGTGTTGCCCAACTTCCCCCACCAACAGCCCCAGCTCGAGATGCACCTCTGAGTGCACCAGCCAATCAGGCAACAGCTGCTACAGCCAACCAGGCAACAGCTGTTACAGCCAACCAGGCAACAGCAACAGCGCAGCCAATCAGCGCTGGCCTGTCATCACAGACTGGCTCTATAAATAGGACCAACACAGCACCACGAATAAGCACTCAGTCACAGGTCTCGAGAGACGCCTTCGGCTCATAGGACATGGCGGAGTTTGTTCAACTGGCAACTTGGTTTGCGGACCTTGTACAACGTTCCCTCCCCATTCTACGGCGCTGCAGGGAGCAAATCCTCAACCCCGAACTATCGGCTGTGAAGAAGCACCTCATAGTGCTTCAAACGGCCAAGGAACTCTACGCTAACTCCACAAGCTCTTAAATGGCGCATAGAAATGTGCGTTCATTTAGAGTTGCGTTCTGGAACGCAAATGGAGTTAGAGAGCAGAGACCTGGCCTGTTAGAGTTTGTAGACAGCCATGGGATTGATATCCTTATGGTCTGCGAAACACACTTGCACGCCGGTGTACAGTTCAGTCTGCCAAGTTACGTCGCCCATCGGTCTGATCGGGTCGGCCGACAGGGCGGTGGTGCTGCCCTTTTCATAAAGAACCATCTCACACATATTCCTGTTACCATTCCTCCGCTACAACACCTAGAGGCAACCGCCATAAGGCTATCCTTAGGCGATGGCGACGTGGTACTTGTAGCGGTATATGATCCTCCGGATGGGCGCTTCTATGAAGCGGACATCACGGCACTCCTAAACCTACAACACAGGGTTTGCATTGCAGGCGACTTCAACGCCAAACACCCAAGCTGGCACAGCCGCACCCAGAACTGTACCGTCTCATTAGCGGGAACCCCGCCCTACATGCACACGGGCCGAGAGGTGCCACATACTACCCGGCACGCGGCGCCGCGGATGTCATAGACTTCATTGTCACCAAGAACATTCCATTTCACCTGAATCTCTCGGTGATTAACGCTCTGGATTCCGATCACAAACCTGTTGTGGTCGACTCAGACGTTAATCTAACTGCGCTGGGAGTGCCGGATTGGGTTGAGGAAGTCGACTGGGATGCAGCCGTCCTAGCCCTCCAAAACTCCGTGGAAGCATGTCCTCGAATAGACTCGATAGAGGCTCTCGAGGAGGCAGCCACGGGGTTCTCAACCTCTGTCCTAAATGCGGTGCGTGCTCATACGCACCGCATTCCTACCGACGCACCAAACCCTACAGCTATCCCTGTCCCACTGAAACGCCTCATTCAAGCGAAAAACGCTGTTAGAAGGCTATGGCAGAGATTCCGTCATCCTAGGATAGGGCCAAAACGGTGGCAGTGTTGGTTGACGTGGAAACGGCGTTCTCTACCACCTGGCACGAAGGGCTTATCTACAAGCTCATGCAGCACGAAATCCCCCCTCCATACATTTACTTGGTGGCTAGTTTCCTACAGGAACGTTGCTTCCGAGTGAAAGTGGAGGGTTCATTTTCCCGAGAAAGGCTCATTGGCGCAGGAGTTCCCGAGGGCAGTGTACTGTCACCGGCACTCTTTAATGCTTACATGGCCGATCTCCCAACGCACCCCAACACCCACATCTGTCAGTATGCGGACGATCTTATGATCTTCGCAAATAACAAGAACCCGCGCTACAGCTACCGTGAAGTACAAGTCCACCTCTGTGCCATCAGTAGATGGTGCGAGAACTGGCGCATGTCTATTAACCCGGAGAAAAGCTCTGCGATTCTCCTGGCCAACACGCTGGCAAACCGGCTCCCGCAGGACCTCGTGCTTCGGCGCCGTCGGATCCCCTGGGTCACTACGGCGAAGTATCTCGGCGGCTAACGTATAGGCATCACGTCAGGGGCAAAGTTCTACAAGGTCACGCAGCCCTCCGGCAGTTGTATCCCATCCTCAGGTCCAAAACCATGCCCATTCGCCTGAAGCTCCAACTGTATCGTGCGATCATCCCGCCTCTGGTCCTGTACGGATGTGAGATCTGGGGAGTGGTGGCAAAGTCCACCTTCATCAGACTCCAGACGTTGCAGAATCGGGCATTAAGGATGATCTACGACACTGGTTGGAGATTTCCTGCCCACATCCTTCACGAACATTTCGGCATCCCGTACATTGTCGACATGATTAAAACCCGCGCTCGAACAATGCACAATAAATTCCAGAACCACCCTAACCCACTGGTGAACACTCTGGGACAATATGACCAAATAGAGCCGCGCCGACTACCATCTAAAAAATTGCCGAAGGACATCTTAAGTCCAACGGTCTAATTTTAGAAGATGGGAAAGGCAAAATTAATATCTGTACTTGAAACAGAGTAGAACGCCTAACTCAGATCACTTCTCAGTGAGTGACTGACGGCCAGAACCCTGGAGGGGATTAGCGCGTCACCTGATTGACTAACCAGTCAATCAATAGCCGGGCACTGCCCGCTCACGGACCAATCCCTACCAACCATCCATCTTGCCCCTATAAATACCCCTGATTCCACTAAACATTCCCAGAAGTATTAAATCCCTGTAGACCAAACCATCATACTATCGCGCAGGTTAAGCCGTATAACGGCTAGGCACTGCGGTAAAGACACTCGGGTGGGGGAATAGCTTCCCCACTCGACTCGAACTGCCTCTGGGTGCCTCTGGAGGGAGCTAGCTGCATCTCGAGCGCTACTAGATTCTGATTGGTTTGTGTTGCTTGACTGTCTGTGTTGTTTAATGTTATCGATGACGGGGTACCCAGTTTTGTTGAGCTTAAGGGCTTCCTCTTTCCTATTGAAGTTATTGGCATGTTTATAAATTTCTATGGCAATAACTAGTAGCGCTCGAGATGCAGCTAGCCCCCTTCCCAGAACCAGAACCAGAACCATTATCAGGTCGTACAGGTTCTCCTGTACGGTGTGTCTTTTCGCACAGCACCTAGCCGCTTCTGCGGCTTTATCTGTGCGATATGGGAGGTTGTCCGTGTATTGTCGTGCGTGTTTGTTCTGGGCAAAGGTTTCTTTCTGTATACCTAATTCAGGATACAGAAAGGGGGCAGGAATAGGTGATGGGTAATGATGTGTTGGAGGATGGGAGTGGCGTTACCCTTATCCAAGGACGTCCTTGGGTAAGCGGTAGCTTTTCTTCCTTCTAGGTGCTAAGTGGTCATATTGACCTAATACCCGTACCAGCTGATTGGTGTGGGAGTTGATTTTCGAGTACATGGTTCGGGATCGCTCCTTTACCAAGTCCTCGATGTAGGGAAGTCCTGTTTGGGTATGTAGGATGTGAGACGGGAATCTACGTCCGGTATTGAAGATCATTCTTAGTGCCCTGTTCTGCACCGACTGAAGTTTGATGATGTGTGAAGGTGCAGCTGATCCCCAGGCTTCGCAGCCATAAAGGATCATGGGCGGAATGATGGCCCGGTAAATCCTTAATTTAAGGTGGTTTGGCATAGTAGATTTGAGGATAGGGTAGAGCTGTCTGAGCGCAGCGTGACCAACTTTGGCCTTTGCGCGGACGTGTGGGGCATATGTTAGCCCGCGATCGAGGACAACGCCTAAGTATTTGGCAGAGGTTACCCATGGGATATTTCTCCGCCTGAGCCGAAGTGACCGATCCGGTCGCCAATTGCGAACCTTACCAAGGAGGAGAGCGGAGCTTTTCCCCGGACTAATAGCCATTCTCCACTTTTCACTCCAACGGTCGACGGCGTCGAGTTGTCGTTGAAGGGGAGGGAGGCAATATCTCACGTTTTTATTTTGTGCCATGATGAGGACGTCGTCCGCATACTGGCATGTCGCAGTATGTTGTTCCGTGGGGAAATCGGACATGTAAGCTGCGAAGAGTAGCGGGGAGAGTACACTGCCCTCTGGGACTCCGGCCGCTATTTGTCTTTTGGTAGACAGTTTTCCTTCCACTTTCACTCTGAAAGTGCGGTCCTGAAGGAAACTGCTAAGGATAGTGAGATATGGTGGAGGGATATTTGCCTGCTTAAGTTTGTACAGAAGGCCCTGGTGCCAAGTTGTGGCGAAAGCCTTTTCCACATCCAGCAGCACCGCTACGGTCTTGATGTTTCCCTGGAATCCCAGAGATACCATCTCGGCCACACGCAGCAACTGCATGGACGTGGAATGACCCCGACGAAAACCAAACTGGTGATCCGGTAGGAGTTGCCTCTCCTCAAACAGAGGTAATAGGCGGGTGTGGAGCAACCGCTCAAAAACTTTTGAGACGATTGGGAGAATGCTGATGGAACGGTAGTTGTTAGGAAAGACTGGGTTTTTGGTCGGCTTCAATAAACATACCACCCTCGCTTCCTTCCAGAAAACCGGAAAGTAACGAAGACGGAGGCATGCATTGAAGATCCGAGTCAAACGAACCACAGCCTTTTTGGGTAGGTGCTGAAGCATGAGCGCCGTGACGCCGTCATGTCCAGGGGATTTGTTTGGGTTCAGACTTAGGATTTCAGAAATCACCGCTTTCGGGGTGATTATAGGGAGATGGATCCTCTCATGTAGCCGCCGTGGTTCCTCGTAGAGGTAATCCACGGTTGCATCCACGAGTTCGGTAAAGTCTTCGTTTTGCGGGTCCTCCCGGGGTTCAAACTGTACCTCAAGGTGGTCCGCGAACACAGTGGCCTTCCACCAATCGCACTGCTTCAGCGAGCCCCGAGCCAATCAGAGAAGACCCCTCCGTGTATAAATTCCGCATCCCAGACAGTCAACGCCTCAGGAATGGGACATAATTGGCGGGAAAGGCGTGTTCAAATAACGAGTGACTGTGAGTGAGGTGCTTCATTAAGGCTGAATTGATATATAGTGCTTCTTCTTGTTATGTACAGTGAGTTACCCTGTAGACCCAGGAGGATTTCCAAGTGAAGTGTTCACACAAGAGTTGTACATAGTGATCATTAATGTACAGCGTCATGTTAAACCAGTGTAGATAACCCCCTTCGTTTTCATGTACATAACATCTTCTTTAGTGAATTAGTGTTTTAGCTTATGTGCAGTGACAGTGACACAGTATTTAGTGTTAGTTTTAGCGAATATTGCGTGGGGTACGCTTAGCGTACCCCCGCGCATCATTGAAAGTGAAACATGGCATCAGCCGCAGAGGGCGGCGCCCATACTTATAGACTCCGCCACCACAGCTGCGGTGGCGCTAGTACAGTTCTCTACATCTACATTGGCCGACGACCTGAACCAGCAGCAAATAATCCTGGAGGAAGAGCGTAAGGCGCGAACCGTCGAAAAGCTCAGAAGGGAAGTGGAGGACATACAGAATGAAATCACTTACTATACAAATATACTGGCCAACCTGGACGCGGACTCACACAGTTCAACAGTTACACAGGACCTCGCGTTCTGTTACAAGGACTATGCCATGAAGAAGAGAGAACTTGTCAGAGTGAGGGGTGGAAAACTGCAGCACCGAAGAAAAAACGCACAAGAGACAGCGGCCGGGAAAGCGATTCCAACAGCGAACGTCCCGGCCGGCAGTCCACACCGCCTTACCCCCTCACTCTTCGCAACTCCTTCGCACCACTACAAGTAACAGAACGCGATGAGACGGAGTACCCGGCACTGCCCACCACCACACAGAACCCTTTCCCACAACTCCATAAACCAAAACCCCCACAGCACCAGAAGACACCAACAAAAACCCGCCCCACTCACCTCCCACATACAGCAATGCCAAGTACATCAACAACAACAACAACGACGACGACGACGACACCCACTACACAAACAGCTGAGAACCAAAAACCACCCAGAATAGTCATCCCGGACGTCCGCCAGGCTGTCAAGGTCCTCCAGACCCTGAGGAGCTCACTTCCCAACGGCTCCTACAAGCTCCAGACTACGAGGGACTACCTAAAGCTCTTCGTCCAGAGGAAACAGGACGCCACCCCTACCATGCAGCTCCTGACAAACGCTGGTGTGGAGAACTTCAGCTTCACACCCAGAAGCGACCAACCTCTAAGATACGTCATAAAACGCCTACCAACAGACCTACAGGTTGACTTTATCAAGGAGGACTTGGAGCTGAAGGGCTACACCGGCGTACAAGTCCGACAAATGGTGTTCCGCGGCAGGCCTCTACCAAACTTCCAGGTAAGCCTATCTAGAACCACAGATAACCAAAGGCTTTTGCAGGAAAGAGAGTTGTGCCACATGATGGTCACCGTGGAGGTCCTTAAAACTTCCCAAAACATCACAGAGTGCTATAATTGCCAGCAGTTAGGACATACGTTCAAAATGTGCAACATGACCTCCCGGTGCGTCCCTTGCGGTGACCTTCACCACCTAGCTGACTGCCCAAGAAAGGCCAAACAGGGCGTCGTACCCCACTGTGCCAACTGTGAGGAGGTGCATCCTGCCAGCTACAGGGGTTGTGAGACATTCAAGATGGAACGTCACCGCCGCCAACTGGCAGCCGCAACCAGGAACTCTCCTGGTACTCAACCAGGGCCACGCCCCATTCTCTACCCGGCCCTGGTCAAGCGACAGCTCCTTTGCAAGAGTCGCCGGAGGGCAAAATGCACCTGTACAACCGCCGAATGGTCCCCCTCCACAACCCAGCCCTCACAGGCGCCCACCAGCGACCTGGGAGGTTTAAAAGAGATTTTCAGCCTGTTCAAGGACATAAACCTCCCGGCGCTACTAACAAAGTTGCGGCCCATAATCGCAAGATTAAAAAGCTGCAACAGTACCGTGGAGAAGTTGGAAGCCATCACATGTTTGGTAACCACTCTCTTCGAGTAAATGGCAACTTCAAGGGGAGGCATCAGGACCTCCTAAATACCGGACCTGACACTGTGATTCAAGATGGCGGCCTATGTGGTGGGAACTACTTATAAACAACTGTCTACAGGCTAAGATTTCAACGCAGTAAAATAAAAATATTGTGTAATAACACGCCTATTTTGTGAATATATGCTGTGTTAAATACAAAAACACTGTCTTAAACATAACCTCAAGTAAACAAAACAGGATGACATTTAATATTAAACGATAACCCATGGGCAATGAAATATATAACCTTAAATATCATTCATGCAATCTACAGGTCTACATGCCATTATGTAACTGCATTACACACTCAAATTACAAAGAAGATAGACAAAACTGCAAGCAGCATATTACTTAAATAGAAGTGTTGACATTGAGTTGACTCAATTATTAATCATTGTTTACACTGTTTTTCACATTTGTACAATGTACATAATGTTATATACCTACACAAAACATACTATACTGGATGGCTGATATACAAATGCTGCCATTTAGTATAATTAACTACCTACTAAATTCAAAAGCTTTAGGGTGGAAATTTGCTTTTACTATTACTGAAAACTTTTGATTACTCAGTTTGCAACAACATATTACTCAGCACTTTATGACACTTTATTTCACAGGGGGAATCCACAAACGCAGATGAAATATTAAAAATAATTACCGTAAAACAGCACTGTAAATGAAATATATGAAATACGTAATCTTAAATCAGCATTGTAAAGCAACATTGTGTTAGGTTAGGTTAGGTTAGGTTAGTGTTGTATATGAGTGGGGTAACAGGGTCCTGTTATCGAAATATTTACAATTTGGGCAGTGTTTATGCAATCATTTCAACGTAAATGCATTAATCAATCATTATAGCATATATTACACTCGTTTATACACATTTATTAGCTAAATATCCGCCGCATAAGCGAAATAAAACCACTTCATCGCACGTACAAATTTTCTCATAAATAAAACACGAAGCTTGAGCGCACAATAAAACTTACAAGATCGTAATCAGCAATAAAAACTGCATCCATTGCACTATGTTTCATTCGTTTTCTCGAGCGACCGATTTTGTAAGCATTTTCCCAACTTTGCCATAGTCTACGGTTTTACATGCAGCAACATAACACATTTCTTCTAAACTACAGCTACACATTTAAATTATAAAGGCAAAAGATAATGTGTAAATACAAGCAGCATACTACTTACATGAAACAAACTGTTGGTGTTGCAGATGCCACTAATTGAGTTCACTCGAAATTATTGTCTTTCACTATTCACACTATTCACCATGTTATATATACAACGGCAACTAACACATAACGCTGCAATTTATAGTAATTAAATACTGAATTTAGAAGCTTTACGTTGTAATTTACCTTTTGTTTTAACTGTAAGTTTCTGATTTTTAATTTGCATCCGGGAATGCAACAGTTACGGGGCATTGTCATGTTTGAGGTTAGGTTGTAGTATGGCAACAGTAACATACACTACTGGAACAGTTTTTCTTCAACAACCACTCACCACTGTAATCGTGACACAAATTGTCTTTGAAAACATATAAATTAACCACACTATACGGCTAATGTAGCCATAGCCCTAGATGGAACACAATGAACATGAACACGTGGTTAAACACACTGCACAGTCAACACGTTATTAGATTTATTCCCGTTCCCTATACTGCCCAAATAAGTTTTTAAACACTCGCTTTGCTAATATAAAGGCAAACTTACATAGGAATTATTATAACAAACAATAACTCGAAGACTTCGAAAATAATACGAAAAACAGCGTGTGGAAACACCTCAGAAATCACTCCCACCAGCCGACGCCATTTTTGTACAACTGGGATGCCAGGGTCAGGTCCGTTAATCTAGAGGGTCCTGGGAGGCATAAATTTAACTCGCGCACTCCTGTGGAATGCAGATGGCATCCACAGGAAGCAACACGAACTTGAAAATTACCTGCGGCGTAACAAAATTGATATCGCATTCATTTGCGAAACAAAATTACAACAACAGGGCACTTTCAAGCTCCAAGGGTATCAAATCTTTCGGAACGACAGAATTGGCAGACAGGGGGGAGGGACTGCTATTTTGCTCAGAAACACTATTGCTCATGCTTCTGTTACGCTACCTGCAATGGCAGCATTAGAGTGCATAGCACTTAAAACACGTGTAAATAATCAAACGGTGATGCTAGTAGCGCTTTATCGGCCCCCCAACTCCACAGATTTCATACGTGACCTCGAACAGATCCTCGCTTTAGAGGAGCACGTTATAATTGCAGAAGATTTCAATGCCCGGTACCCCTGGTGGTTTTCTCGCCGAACAAACGCGGCTGGAAATCTCCTGGTTTAATTTATAACGGATAATGACGACATAGAGGTACATCTTCCCCCAAATCCCACATTTTGGCACAGTACAGGGCACTTTGACCCCGAAATTTGGGACTTCGTATTAACAAAAAATGCGACACCTTTAATTAACTTTACAGTGTATCACAGCCTGGACTCCGACCACCTTCCTGTGCATTTCGACATACAGTGTGGCATTTCAGCTGGTGCCTCTGGCCCTCGAAGGAGGGCTGAGACCGACTGGAATAAGTTCACTATCGAAATGCACAGGATGGCGCAACCCAGACTGTCATACTATAGCGAGGCAGACATAGATGTCGCCATTGAAAACTTTACTTTACTCGCTACACACAGCCAAGAGAAGTGCTACCACATACACCACAAGACCACCCGGTTTTTGCACGTACCCCGAGGTAGAGCAACTCATTGCGCGGAGACGACGCTTGACAAAACTATGGCGGTATACCCGTCAGCCTGAATACAAAGTGCTAGCAAAATGGCTACGCAACATCATTCGGCATCAAATTAGACTTAATAAAATTGAACATTGGGAAAACAAAATGCTAAGTACCACCCATTCGGACTCTTCTTTGTGGAAATTATTAAAGGCATTTAAGGCCTCACGAGCGTCAACTCCGCAACTGAGGCGCTGCACACTCATGGCGGCCTGCACTTCTCCGAGGAGGAGAAAGTTGAGGTCTTCGCTGACTGTCTCGAAGACAGATTCAGCGAGAACCCAGTTACCAACCGTGACTTAGAACGGGAGGTACAGACATGGGTACAAACCTGGGTGGCGCAGAATCAAGAGCAACAGCTATCCCTAATAACACCGCAGGAAGTTTACAACCTCATTAGGAAATTGCCTAATGGGAAAGCTGCCGGCCCAGACAAAGTGACTAATGAGGAACTTAAGCATCTCCCAAGAAAAGCTCTGGTGCAGCTGACCAAAATATTTCACGCCTGTTTGCAGCAAGGCTATTTTCCCTCTACTTGGAAACGAGCCAAGGTGATCATGCTTCCAAAGCAAGGGAAAAGCACCACACAACGGCAAAATTACCACCTCATTAGTCTCTTGTCTACTATTGGTAAATTGCTCGAAAAACTTATACTTTCTCGACTCCAAAAACATGTTTCGGAATCTCATGAACTCTCAAATTCACAGTTTGGCTTTCGAAAAGGACATTCTACTGACTTACAGCTTCTCAGGCTAACAGATGACATAACAGAGCAATTTAACAACGGGGTTTCAACGTTGGCGCTATTTCTGGACGTAGAAGCCGCATTTGACCGGTGCTGACACAATGGCCTTATCTATAAACTGCACCAAAATTTCCCGGTACTTCAAAATTATCTACACTTTCTGCACAATTTTTAGAAAAACGGAGGTTCTACGTCCAAGTGGGCCGCTCCTCGTCTCAGGAGCGAGTGATGCGGGCTGGCGTCCCACAAGGGGCAATAATGTCCCCATTCCTGTACATACTATTTTCAAACGACTTCCCAGTGGACGCCAGATGCAAGGTCGCCATGTACGCCGACGACACTGCAATATACAACCACCATAGAAATCCACGTTTCGGTCTTGCAGAAATGCAACGCTATGTCAACAACTTCCTCTCATGGCAACATGATTGAAAAATCAAAATTAACCCCGACAAATGCCAGCTGATTCATTTTTCTAAGCGGCATCACACTGTGGCAATGGATCTAACAGTTGGTCGTCAGGTATTGCACTGCCGCCGGCAAGTTAAATACTTAGGTGTTACCTTGGACCGCACAATGTGCTGGTCCACCCACATAAAAATAGCGCCAAAATAGGCAGACAGCGGCTAAAGTTATGCGCCCCCATCTTCCTCAGCAAACAGCTGCAATTGAAGTCCAAACTCATCCTGTACAAAGCGTTTATCATGTCAGTGGTTCTATATGCGTGTGTGGCCTGGGCAAACGCCTCAAAAACCGCCCTAAAACAGATCCAAACCCTCCAAAACTTCTCCCTCCAAAACTTCTCCCTCCAAAAAATCCTCTCTGCTCCTCTCTTAGCAACCAACCAAGCCCTACACCTGGAAACCCAGATCCCCTCCATCCCTGAGGCAATAACCAAAAGAGCCTCCGCGGCATGGGCGCGCATCAGAAACCACGACAATTACGTCATTGCCAATATCGGCAAAGGTGAGCCGAAGCATCGAAAACATGCACGAATCAAAATGTTTTAGACGTCGCTTGGCTCACCAACTGATGAGGGTCCATGCAAACACGGGCCCCAGGCCGCACACAAGCTACTTCAGAAGCCTGCACCCCAAGGAACCAGTCAGGAGCTGCAACCTGCCCGCCCAGGAAAACCGCGGAAATGTATATAAAGCGAGTGTAAATAGCGTCTGTAAATAGTGTTTTAATGTGCGTGTGTGTGTGCGTGAGGGCATATCTCACGATATGCCAGAGTGAATGCGGGAGTGCATGTGTGTAAATAAAGTGTATATATGTATATAAAGAAAAAACAATAACAAAAACTAGAAACAAAAACCAAAGAAAATACAACAGGGAACTGTTCTCGGTGGCCCAAGGACGGCCACTGTATGGATTCCCTGGAAACCCCGTTGTATATAAAACGTAAAAACAAAAAATTGTAAATAAATGTAAATGTAAGTCTGTTAGCTGGGCCTGCTGTACCAGCGCCAGACAAAATTGAAATAAAATCTGAAATCAACGCCTCAGACGCAACTGTACCTTCACCAAGAAGACTTCGACCACGCCACCGATGATGTCCACCGCAGTAGTGGACGAAACGTCTGGACCAAGTTACTCCAGCAGACCACGGCAAATCAGCCCGGAAGACTCTTTTACAATTTCTTATTCCTATATTTTCTTCCTGTTAGTTGAGATAAATATTTGTACAAATTATCTTATTGTTTATCTTCCTGTAGGTGCAAGGAGAATATGGGAATACAGTAGACTTTGAGCGATAGTTAAATCTTTTAGAGCTTTCAAATTCCGTTCTCTTTGCAACTTAACATATAAAAAATCTGATGTGTTGCACTCACATTACTTTCTCTACTCTTGTACTAACCATTCTTACAAACTCTTATTCCTATATCTTCTTCGTGTTAGTTAAAATAAACATTTGTACAAATTATCTTATTGCTTATTTCCTTGTAGGTGCAAGGGGAATATTGGAATACAGTAGGCTTTGTGCGATAGTCAAATCTTTTAAAGCTTTGAGATTCCGTTCTCTTTGTACACGTAACATATAAAAAAATGAACAACGATGACCCATTTCACGAAAGTTCCAAGTTTTCCCAAACTCACACACATAATAAGGTATATCTCCGAAATGGTTCACCCTACAAGAAGATTTATTGAGACATAAATTGTGTAGTTTAGCAAGATCTACATTTTTTGTATAGTATAATTTGGTCTATCTCTAACGGTTTACCAGTTATGCAAAAGTCGTCCAGAGTAAATACGACTACAGGGGCTATAGCCAGAAAATTCAAGATATACATTTCATTTGTCATAAAAATTATCTCAAACATATGACATTTTAATCAAAATCATTAGAGCCATTTTCAAGAAAATCAAAATTTTTGAAACATTTTCCATGTAAAGGGTAGTTTAGGGTGGGGCTATTTTCTTCAAAATCTTCGTGTCACATCCTTGAATGACATTAAACTTAAATACCAACTTCGGTTTTTAACCGACTTTTCGTTTTTGAGCTATGCTGTCCACAGACTGACAGACTGACAGACTGACAGACACAGACACACAGACACATACACGGACCTTTTTCTAAAAATGCCTTTTTTGGATTCAGGGGGCCTCAAAACATGTATTTCCGGTGAAATCTCGACTTCGAATTTTTGGGTGGAATACAATACTTCCCCTACTTACCAGTAGAGAAAGTATAAATGAAAACGATGTTCCATTTCACCAAAGTTTTAAGTTTTCCGAAACTTACACACATAACAAGGAATATCTATGAAGTAGTTCACCCTAAAAGAAAATTTATTCAGACATAAATTGTGTATTTTAGCACGAATCATAATTTTTTGTATAGAATGACTTGGTTTATCTCTAACGGTTTACCAGTTATATATAAGTAGTCCAGAGTAAATATGACTAGAAGGGCTATAGCCAGAAAATTCGAGATACACGTTTCAATTCTCATCAAAATATCTCAAACATATGACATTTGCATCAAAATCATGAGAGCCATTTTCAAGAAATACAAAATTTCGAAATATTTTCCATGTAAAGAGTAGTTTAGGGTGGGGCTATTTTCTTCAAAATCGTCGTGTCTCATACTTGAAAGACATTAAACTTAAATACTAATTTTGGTTATTGACCTATTTTTCGTTTTTGAGTTATGCTGTCCACACACTGGCAGACACACACATACACGTGCGCGCGGACCTTTTTCTAAAAATTCCCCTTTTTAATTCAGGGGGTCTCAAAACATATGTTTCCGGTGAAATCTCGACATCGAATTATGGTTTTTAATACGGTTTTTAAATAAGCCATTGTTGAGCTTGTTACCAAAACATTTATTGACTTGAACTCAAAAAATAAAGAATATCAACATAGAAAATAAAACTATGAAGTTAAACAAAGAACATGAACTGCACCTGCACTCAAAAGTTTCTGGGATTCTCCACTAGGAACCGCCACAGAATTTTCGGATGGAATACAATATTTTCCCTACTTACAGTAAAGAAAATAAAAACAGTAAAACTAAGCAAATAAAAAATACTGAAGTAAGCCATGAAAATAATAAAAGAACACATTGAGACTCCCTGAATAAAAAAAAACATTTTTAGAAAAAGGTCCGTGTGTGTGTCTGTGTCTGGGGACAGCATACCTCAAAAACGAAAAATAAGTTTAAAACCAAAGTTGGTATTTAAGTTTAATGTCTTTCAAGGATGCAACACGAAGATTTTCTAGAAAATGGCTCTAACGGTCTTGATTAAAATGTCATATGTTTGAGATATTTTTATGACAAATGAAATGTACATCTTGATATTTCTGGGTCGGTCTGGCTGGCTCAGTTGGTTAGACGCTGGTATACTGATCCCAAGGTCGCAGGTTCAAACCCGGCCCACGCCGATGTTTTTTAAGTGTGCTTAAAAACGACAGCTCCATGTCAGTAGATTTACTGGCATGTAAAACAACTCCTTCGGGACAAAATTCCGGCACACCGACGACGCTGATGTGATCCTGCCAATTGACAGCGTCGTTAAACAACAAAATAATTTTTTTTATATATTTCTGGCTATAGCCCCTGTAGTCGTATTTACTCTGGGCGACTTTTGCATAACTGGTAAACCGTTAGAGATAGACCAAATCATACTATACAAAAATGTAGATCTTGCTAAAATACACAACTTATGTCGCAATAAATTGTCTTGTAGGGTTAATCATGTCGGAAATATTCCTTTTCATGTGCGTGAGCTTCGGAAAACTTGAAACGTTCGTGAAATGAAACATCGTTGTTCATTTTTTTTATATGTTTAGTGTGCAGGGAGAGCGGAATCTCAAAGCTTTAAAAGATTTGACTATCGCTCACATCCTACTGTATTCTAATATTCCCCTTGCACCTAGAAGGAAATAAGCAATAAGATAATTCGTACAAATGCTTATCTCAACTAACACGAAGAAGATCTAGGTATAACAGTTTGTAAGAATGGTTAGTACAAGAGCAGAGAAGGTAATGTGAATGCAACAGATCAGATTTTTAGTTTATTTAAATGATATTTTTGAAATAGTGGCAAACAATGGAGGTACAGCAATGTGCTATGCAGATGATACAACAATAATAGTTACGGATCCCACTACCAAAGGTACATGGGCGTCGTGAAAGGGGTGCAAGGGGGTGCTCTGCCCCCCCCCTTGGAAGTTGGTGAACTTAAGGTAACAGTTACTGACTATTAAACTATTATTTTAATTTTAAGGAAGTTTTTATTTAGCACAGATTAATACGTTATCTGCAACAAATATAAATTTGGACAGTAAAAAATGATTTAATATTATATGGTTGCAAATTTCCAATATGTTGCCCCCCTGGAAAAAAGTCTGCCGACACTCGTGCAAAGGTGGAAAAAACAAGGCAAACAGTATCATAAAAATATTAAGGGAATATTTTTTTAAACATAGAAAAGACATAATGGATAAATTTCAGGCCAAAAGAGAAACATGAAGATCGCATTGATCTCTAGGTAGATGAGGAAAGTTCCTGAGCTACAAGTCACAAATTGTGCTGATACACATAAATCTAAATTGGCAACCACATATAATGTACATAACAAAAAAGATAACTCAGGGTTTATACATTATGAAACGGGTTAAGGATACCATGGATAATAAAACGCTGAAGCAGGTGGTTTGTGCATTTATTTATTCATATATAACATATGGAATAATACTGGGGGAACGCTACAACTAAAGAAGTACTAAAATATTCAAATGAAAAAAAGGGTAATTACAATATTGGTAAAATAGAAAAAAGACATAGTTGTAGGTGACTGATAAAAAATACAGAATCCTAACAGCTCCCTGTATCGACATTTATGAAAGCATCAAGTATGTTCTACTAAATGAAAAAAATTGATAAAAATAGTCACATGCATATGTGACAGAACTGCACTCAGGGGAACGTCAAATAAGCGTTCAATAAAAAGTATAGGAAAATAATATTATAATGCTTTACCCAAGTGAATAAAAGACTTAAACAAAGAGAGATACATATAAAAACCATTACAAAATGTTTACTAGAAAATGCTTTCTACAATATTGGAGAATTTAAGTACAACATTAAATATAATTGAAATGTGTAAAGAGTGTAGATGTATTTTATATATGTATATGTGAAATTTAGGGAAATAAATGTGTAATTAAATGTTGTATACATGCAATAGTTGTGACGTATCCTATGTACTTTCAACATGAGGATAAATAAAATGAAAATGATGCACAACGCAGAGTTGAGCGAAACGTCAGGAGTAATTCGTACACGTGGACCAAGGCGTACAAGCCCGGAAGATACTTTATTGCAAAAGGACACCGGCCCTGAAAACCTAAGCATATCCAATACCTATGTTCCTTTTAACAGTTTTACAATTTATTTCACGTATGCGAAAATTTCATAGGAGAGGGTTTACTTTAATGCTATGGGAGTTTCGAGCTGATGGTTCAGAGGTATTGCTTTCATTTTGTTAAAATTTTAAAGAAATTATTCCCGAATAATGCTGAATGACTTCCAGTAATCACATAAAGCTTAGCTCTAACTCCCTGGGCGGATGTCACAGAATGTGGCTGTGCTGTAAATTGTTGTAAAGGTGGACAGGTTGTTGTGGGTGATCTGTGCTATAAGGCTTGGCGTGAGGTTATAATTTCACCATAGAATCTTTGGAAGTTTTGTAATATGATGCTTATGTACACTCCACACTCTTTGTAATTTTGTGAGTGTATTGACAATAGAGCGAGTTGCCATACAGTTCAAAATTTTAATGTGTCCGTGGTCGTAATTCTTACTCATAATGGAGGTTAAAAAGGATCTCAGCACTATTAGAAATTTTCTTCTAATATTTTTAATTATTCAGGATTACTTTTGTTGGGGTAAGTCTTAGTAAATAACTGTTAATTGCACCACGCCCTAAAATTGCCAGTTTCGTATTTAAAATTATGGCCTTTTGAATATCAATTGTATTTACGCACCTGGCCAATTTATATAGAGATTCAATGTAGTTTCATAATGGATGAGTGGTATAAGACATCAAACACAAGACTGACAAGGTGCATTAACCTCAAATTTTACTACTCCATATTGACTTTTATATAAATTTACAAGATTAATGCCACATTCTACTTAGAACTATGTTTGTGAAGGATTTATAAGATCAACTATTATATTTATATAACACTTGCTAAAATTATTAAGGACATTAATGTATATTGTGCTTCAGTAACAATACAAGTAAACACTGATCAGTTCTAAGTCAACTGAAAACAGCTTTATTTCAAAATTCAGTTTGAATTACCTAGTGAAATTGACTATCCTAAGTCAAACTTAGTTCAGAAGACTGTATTCTATTTAACTTATAACAAATTAATTTGAGGCTATGTCAGACAGTGCTTTGGCCGAGTGGTTAGAACCGCTAGACCATTTGCCTATCACCAAGGCAGTCCAGATCCCAGGGACATGCATGTGGTATTTATGGTGGACGAAGCAGCGTCTGTGCGGGTTTTTTTCTGGGTTCTACGGTTTCTACTGCCACTCATTCCACCAATTGCTCTGTCAATTCCTCCATTGTGCCTGCATTTCACATTGTCCTCTTCATCACTCTCATACCTGATGCTGGGCTGACCACCTACTTCACAGTCTTCACTCTATCCAGTCCATAGGTTCATCTGCTCCCTAACATGCATCTGACCCTAAGTCACAGGCTTGTAGTAACTCCTAGGGGATTAAGTCCTCCATATGGGGAGGGTATTCAAATAAAGAAGAAGTAATCTGTATTACTAAATGTTTCTAGTTATTGGAAATAGATTTGTATGTCCAGAAGAGACAAAAGTGAAAAGATGGAAAAAAAGGAGGAAATCTTGTGCTTGTGCTAAAAATACTCAAAGTAACTTTTAAAGCATCAGATTGAGTTTCCTCGGGTTATTGAATTTCATCTTCTCCAACATTTGCATTCTCGGTTGGCACATTAACCTCTCCTTCGGTCATTAAAATTCTTCTTTTCCTGTTCCTTTGGAATCAGCATTGGCCTTCAGTCTGCTTTTCATGCGTTCTACCTTCTTCACAATTTGTTACTCTCTGTGCATTATATTAAACTGTGAGGTTAACATATTTTTTATTTCAGTTAACTTGTGGGATTTCTTGTTCCTGGCCCCTGTATAATTCTGCGTTTGACAGTAGCATAGGAGGTGGCGCCTCTGCCGTGTAGCCAGAGTGTTCACCTACCACTTAGGCGGCCCGGGTTCAATCCGGGGAATCCGCATATGATATTCATGGTGAAATAAATGGCATCAGCATGGTTTTTGCCGCCACCCATTACACCAGTTGCTCCATTATCATCTTTCCAATCATCAATTTCGCCTGCATTTCACATCATTCTCTTCGTTACTCTAATATCTAGTGCATGGCTGATCACCCGCTTCCAGGTGTTCACTGTATCTGGTCCAAAGGTTCCTGTGCTCCCCGACAGGTGTCTTGACCCTAGGCACTGGCATATAAGTCCCAGGGGCTGTAAGTCCTAGATAAGGGGAGGGTAGTCGGGTAAAGAAAAAAAAAGAAACACAGTAGTATAGGATATGTATTTAATAAATTCATGCACAGCACCAATTAGGTCATTCTGTATGAGAGCTGAGGTGTCTTTAAATGCTGAGACAGTACCACTTCATAATCAGCCAGAAATTGTAGCAGTTCTATGAAATTGCCTTTATTTAATGATTTCTCACTTTCATTGTGATCTCTAAATGAACATTCTTGTTTTGCAAGAAGTACCACGGCATCAATCTATTCAATACATTTCTATTTTCTTTAACCTTTTCATTATATAAACATTTAGCAATTTTTTTCTGTTCAATGAATGGTCTCTCTGCTGAGTGTTAAAAGTTGTTATTGCTTTGAAAAATTTTATAAGCATTGTTGATCTCTTACGTTTATCCGAAGCTGGGATTAAATATGCTAAATTTGTGAAACCAGTCATATTCGAGGGCCTTTTCTCAGTTGCAAACAGTAAGCATGGCCAGCAATAAAGTTTATTTAATTTGTATGAACCAGTCAGCCACACATACTTATCATAATCGTTTATATTAAAATACCTTTTGTAAAAATTCTTATTTCTTTTGCTTCTTCTCACACTGCTAGTGCGGAAGAGCTGGAATAGCCTTTCCCTGTTTTACTATCACTAATTTATCCTCGTATTTCAGTTGTGAGAATGGTCATTTCACTAAATGTTTTACTACACATTGTTCATCCATTTCGAAGTATTAGCACTAGCAACTATATTTTGCTCTGCACACTATAAAAGTAAATAATATTGTAGCATTTTTTTTTATTTTAATGGTTGTGGTGATGAGATTCGTATCTTCAGGGTGTTCATGGGTCGGCAGATATATGATGGCGATTATCGTAATATATTCTAATAAATATTGTTTTCCACCAATTTAACTTTACTATGATGAATTTATAACAACAAAACAAATTATCTTCACTTTTTACAAATATTGATGTTGTGAGGTCCTGAAACTATTTTATTCAAGATCTCTGTGATTTTTGTGCAGGTTAAATTCTCACTTCTCTCGTAAACATTGTGGAATATTTATGATACAATCAAACATGACAAATATCAACATGCAATATTTTATTAAATTTCTTTCAGCAATACAATCAGTGTTATTGGTTGCTGATATCTCATTATAATTAATAATGCAAATTTACATCTGTCTTACACGACATATATATCAATAGTCTTTATCAGGTTAGTTGTTTATTCCTCTTAGTTACGTACCTAACAATAGCCACGTATTGATGACCTATTATCGATCATAAGGGGTTACGATTGACTGTGAGCATGTTCCCTATGAATAGCCTTGAAATACAGTTTGAGAAATATAGCACAATTAAAAACACGCTCTTTCTTGCTTTTAACTCCACGTGCTATTGCTATGCAGAATTCATGTTCATATGGCACATTTCAGAGTATTTGTATAGCAACATGCAATTCCAAAGCCTTGGTGTGCTTATTCCTGCATTCTGCCACCTCACCTCTCTCTACCCACATCATAGTGAAAGCTGCTGCAGTAAGCATCTGAAGCCCTTTTCTCCCCTCTGTTCAATAGTAGAGAATGAGATATATTCCACCCGATATGCTAATTCTTCACATGGGAAACTAGCTGGCATTGCAATTATTATAAATATTACCTATTAATTTCTAGTTCACTTTAGATATGGTCTTCAGCAATAGCTTTGAAAGCCCATAATCAGAGGGTGGTATTTATGGAGATTAATTTTCTCACTTTTGTTTTTTTAATATTAGTCTAAAGCAGAGATTGATGGAGATTGTTTTACGCTTTTGGCGGAGATTGATGGGAATTGTAGGAAAATGAATTATTTTTGTATTCGTATTGCTATATTGATATCTTTTTAATGGCTAAATGGAAATTATTTATATATTTACAATGCTATAATTTACCATGTAAAGCATAAATTTACATTATTTTAAACATTATTAAATATTAACTAAAAAATACAAAGATCTATTTTCAACTGATCTTATGGGTTGTTTTTATTGCCAATGTCATTGTTGTATTATTGCATCCTTCAGAAGGTTAATCAGTGAGTGAGTGATTAGGGTTTAAGGGCCCGTCGACAGCTAGGTCATTAGAGCCCCAGGTTAATCAGTAAAAGCATTCTTGCCTACTACAGAGTGTGTGGAAAACATACTTAGAACAGGTGTCACTGGACTTGTAATCTATTCTAATGTTGCAACAGCAAGTTTGTTGGCATAAATAAATAACAATTACCATCTGAAGGTTATTTAATCCTGGGACATAAAGTACTTACAATAGTAAGTCACCATTGGGGTAATTGTCTCTGATGTGAGACTGCCTTTGTGGTTTACTAGGAGAAATACGAACTGGTTTGAGAATTCAATGCCATTCTGGCAGATTGTCACAGTAGTTCAATGGTTAGAGCAGCCGCCTGGTAAGCGGAAGGTCTGTGGTTCAAGTCCCAGCTGTGGTATTGAATTTTTAGGTTCCAGTTCTACCTCTCAAAAATTGTGATAATTCGTGATTTTGTTAACATTTTGCTGTTATGGTCCCAATTCGTGATTTATCGCAATTATTTTATTCATCCATAATGTATGTCACATAACCAGTGTTTTAATATTTATATTTTGGTGCAAATAATGTTTTAGTTTTGAAGTGCAGGCTGTCAGCAGTAATATCTATTGCCATTTCAACTATGCAATGTTTTTCTATGATGCATATAAGTAACTGCATATAGTAATGTTAATTAAAGGTTTGATTCGGCAATCATTCAACACTAAAATTGACCCAAAATTTTCAAGATTTTCTGTAATATTAAAAATGTCTCTGTTGAAACAGTTCTTTAAAACCACAGTTATTTGATGATAAAACTGGTCCTAAATTACCATCTGGCCTTTCACTTGTCAGTTATCTTGCCAAGAGATTGCAGCATTAAAGACCGCCACAAAGTGATTCTTATATCCAGTATCAGTGAAACATCATGTAATGAAGCTTAACAGCTTTGACACTTCTGTAATTATGGTCTTTATCCTTCCAGGTCAGGAAGAAAGTGGTGTGTTGGTCTGGTGTACAATAAGACCAGAAGAACAACAAAAATGCTTAAGTTTTTCCCAGGCATTGGAGAGGGATTTTAATGCTTTTGGACGATACCAGATGAGGCTCGAATGTAAACAGGTGTGTTAATCTTGAAATGTAATATTTATATCAGTGATGAGAGAATTATTAACTTTAACTCCTTCCTCGTAATTGTTGAAATTATGAAAGATTTTGTAACAAACTTGAGAATAGATTTATAATAACTTGTAGGGATCCTAATTTTATATCTTACTCTTCATCTGGCAAATAAAATACCAAAAGCACTGAAAATAATAAGCACTAGAAGTATACTAACATTATGTATGGCTGTTATAGTTTAACGTGGGTACAATTTGGGGTAAATGTTTACAAAATGGGCCGCTTGAGAAAACGAATGAAACGTAGTGCAATGGATGCAGTTTTTATTGCTGATTATGATTTTGAAAGTATTATTTGGCGCTCAAGCTTCGTTTTTGATTTATGAGCAAATTTCGTACATGTGATGCAGTGGTTTTATTTTGCTTATGCGGAGATATTTAGCAAAAAAAATGTGTATAAACAAGTATAATATATGCTAGAATGATTGATTAATGCATTTACATTGAAATTGTTGCATAAACACTGCCCAAGTTGTAAATATTTCGATAACACAGGACCCTGTTACCCCACTCATATACATACACTAACCTAACCTAACACAGGCAAAATTTTGATAACACAAGGCCCTGTTACCCGACTCATATACACACTCTAAACCTAACCTAACATGGACAAAATTTCAATAACACAGGACCCTGTTACCCCACTCATATACACACACTAAACCTAAGCTAATACACACAAAACGAAAACAAAGCGTGACCACCAAATAAAATGTTCAAAATTGTAATCAGCAATAACAACTTGAACGTAAATAGATTAATCAATCATTCTAGCATATATTATACTCATTTATAAACATTTATTTGCTAAATATCCGCCACATATGCGAAATAAAACCGCTGCATCGCACGTATGAAACTTGCTCATAAATAAAAAACGAAGCTTGAACGCTAAATAAAACTTTCAAAATTGTGATCAATAAAAACTGCGTCCATTGCACTATGTTTCATTCGTTTTCTTGAGTGGCTGATTTTGTAAACAATTACCCAATGTAGAATAATAGAAATAAGCTTTTTAAACCTCTTTTTCTCAGACTGAGAAGTCTTCACTTTCCTATGGTAAGCAATCTTCCAATAGGTAACTTCCGTGTTTGTAATTCAGAAGTTTCATTCCTTTGTGTTTTTTTTTTCCCCTATCTATGTAGTTTTTGGGATATATAAGAATATAAATAAATAAATAAAATAAGCCCATCAGATCCATTGAGAACAAGGTCCTCTTATGTAAGGGTAGCTCTGGTATTACTCATATGGGAAGCCAATCTGCATGAGTTTAAGCGATTTATTTTTCTAAATAAATCCTATCTTTAGAATATGGAATTGGAGGTTCTTTGACTATCATTTAATTACATAGGCAGTTTGTTAGCTAGTTCCGATGTGATCTGATCTGCTTATGACACTAGTAAAATATTAATCTAATACTATTTGGGTCTTTGGTTCCTGGATTGTCTCACAAAGTATATCACAACTTAAATATTACCATCTTATTTTTTTAAAAAAATAGGTTATGTTTAGCTAGGTACCTCATTTGTTATAGAGTCATAGTAAAAGTGTGCTTAAAACTGTCTGTTTTGCTGCTCTAGGCCTCTAATAAGGAAGAGTGTATGTCATATCTTGATGAAGAATTTGCACACATCACAAGTTTGGATGCTGGTGAAGTTTTTGTTGGCGGACGATATCACAGTCTGGTTCCCATAATGCAGGATGTTTACCCTGGTAAGTGATTTTAAACCTTTTAGTTGAGCCCTGTCTTTGGAAGTCCAAGGTAACAGAGTTCAGTTCTCCCCCTTTCTCCCCCACCCTGGAATACCTTCTCTATTTCTGCAGGGTCAGATCTAAATAATCAAGCTGTACTTCTCACATTCCGTAGCGGCTATATTCCAGCTTTTCTCTATGATTTTTTTAAATCCTCTGTTAGCACAATTCACTACATGCTCCTATTATCCTCAATAACACTATGTTACAACACTATATTATTTCTGTAATTTCTCTGACATTTTCTTAGTTTACTCTTGTACATAGTCCTTACATGTTCCTTCTGCTGTAGGTAGCATTGTTTCACACTTAATCTTTATTCTGTATTATTTTTAATTAATATTATTTCTCTACATACATATATACACCGAATACCAGAGTGGCATGTTACAAAACTCATTAGATTTGCTGTAACTTTTTAATGTGCCAACCTTTTTATGCAGTGCCATTATTATTAATTTTGCACTACGTTTCTTGAGTGACATGTAACTCCTAATTTCCTTATACTTAAAATCTTTAAGTTTATTTCATACCAACATTTATATTATTTAACTTTTATTTTAACAAGTGTGGTTTCGACAGTTCTAGGACAACGTGTGTCAGTTCCATCCGTAACCCTTGGTATTACTGCCTCTTTAAACGAGCATAAAAGTGCTTTATGTATTTCCCTAGCAATTTCCCCTGTCCATATATCGTGTGTCTAATATCATTTGAAAAATATCTCCTGCAATTTGGACTGTCATTTCTTGTTACAACTATGTCACTTAACCTGACAGCCTGATTACGTTGTGTACTTCCATTTTCATAATTTTTGTTTGCAGTCGTCTCTGTGCTCCTTATGTTGCATTCATTTCTATTGACTCCAGGGGAACACGAGACATGACTTGCCTCATTTCTGGAAAAAAAGGGGATGCTAGCCTGCCTGCATTTAGTTTCCCATTTGATTTTGGTTCGCACTGGGGTCACACGGATTCCTGGACCTGAGTGTCTGGGTTTGATTGTAGATGCATTTGGCAAAGGTGGGTGTGGTTGTTCATGTCTGTGTGGGCTAGGTATCCTGCTGCATGGCGATCTGTCATGCCCTTTACTGTGATTTGCATTTTTTTGGGGGAGGACTTCCTGGCCTACCAATGGGCCTGTTTCTCTGGGGACTATCCCTATCTTGATGTCTTGTGAACCTCATATATTATAATGGATAATCCTGATACAGCCTATTTTGCATCCTTCATTTCTCTGCCAACAATCCTATCTTGACCATAATAATATGGACCTGTATGCCATTGTCAGCCTACATCATTCCCATGTGCATGCCTGTATTGAGGTCCCAGTACCCTCATCCCGTCATTTATTTGGTTAGGGAAATGTCAGGTGTCCTCTCTCCTTTGTGAACCTGGATTGGGAACACGTAGACCGTGACTTTGTAGAGTCACTAGCAAATCAATAGTATCGCTTAGCGCCTGTGGCCTTGCTACCACTAAGTGAAGACGAATAATGTCCGGGTAATGCCTTGTCATCAACGTGATGAATTCTTGTTCGGGCATTGGGAGTTGCAACAGCTTGCTAAGCTACCCTAGTCACAGAAAATAATCAGTCATGGACTCCCAATTATTTGCCTGATACTTTCCATTATTTATTTGGCTGCATACGCCATATTGGGCACTACTGCTCCAGTATTTTTGCAAAAACGCTGACCTGTAATGAGCATATTGAGCGTGTTCACCTAAAGTTAGACGGAACCAACTGAAAGACAAATCCAATAAGCTCCATTGTACCAGAATCATACAAAGTTGTCAGGTATACCCTAATAGCAAAGTATGATTCTGAGTCATATATTTATAACTTGTTTCGTGTTGTAATGTTCACTGTCAAAACGGGGCATGGGGAGGTCATTTAAAAATTGCAGTGGAGTGGGCAATTGTTATAACACATGCACACTAAAATTACAGTACATCTGAGGAGAGGGTGAGGCAGCATCCATGTGGTTGCTCGTCCTTTCCTGAGCACTCCTGCCACTACCTGTCATTGGAAGCGTGGACGTGTGACTAGGTGAAGGGCCCTTGTTAATGCACTCATTCACATCTTTGACTTCTGCAATTTCTTGCAATCTAGCCGTAATTGCATACATAGCACTTTTCTGGACAACAGCAACTTGTATCATCTCGTCTCTTAGCTAGCTGACTTTGCTTAACTGAAAATTTTGCAATTCTGCAACTGGTTTTTTCATGCCAAATTAATTTGGCTGTAACATCTGCCAAAGGAACTTAGCCTTGCTCCAAGAGCGACACAAGCGGTCCTTGCCTCTTCTTGTATACCACTAGTTATACTATTTACAGAAGTTATTGCAGTCCTGATGCTTTCAGCATTGGTATCACATTTCTGTCTAATTTGTCCCATTTCTTTCTGGATGGATCTAATTTCCTCCCTCATAGTTTGCACATCATTTTGCAAAGAATTTTATGTCCGCCTAACCTCATTGATTGTGTCTTTGAGCCTAGATTCTAATTTGTTGTCAAGTTCCGTTTGCCTATCCACCAATAGGTGTTCTTGGCTACCGAACTGTAGTCTTCCTGGGTTGCCAAATTTGCCTTTAATTGTGCAGTTAGGGCCACTTGAAATGACATATTCTGTTGTTGCATTTGATTCATTTGTACCAACATCTGCTCTACACTTACGGGAATTATATTCACCGTGGGTGCTACCTGCTCAGTGTGACTAGTCTCTGGCTCTAATTGTATCACAATTCTATGTATTTCTCTGATGGTACTCTCCCCTCCTACAGTTACATTCTCCATATTTTTACTTACCCCTACTATCTTAGCATTCCTGAATAACATTCAGCATTTAAATTATTAGTATAACCCCAGTTCTGACAGCATCAGCCTATTAGTAAAGACAAAAATTCATTACTTAGCATATACTTGTACATACAAACATTAAATTTTTAAAAACTTTTTTTTAACACTTAGCCAATACTGGTGTGTGGTTGCAGCGATGAATTAATCCAAAACCAAAGTTCACTGCACTACTCATTTTCCCTAAAAGGTGAAAAAGAAAACAAGGGCAGGGTTGTTTTTGCAGTGATTTGTCATCACCTTCCTTTCCTTGTCGCGGCTTCATTGTGTTATGAACTGGAGTTGCTCCTGTTGTCTCAATGTCCCATGGCTGGCAGTGCTTTACACATAATCGTGTACTGGATGATCATGCTTGGGAAAGTTGTGTGAAGTCACATGTCGGTTTCCAGATATTGCAGCTCTATCACGTCAGGTATCATTAAGGTGGCTTCCAGGTCTTTGAGTCCCATCTGGTTGGGCACCATTATGAGATGGTGTATTCATCACCTCACACTACTGGGTGACAACTAGGATGCGGAAGGGAAGTATTAGCAGGTGATCTGAGTTCGATGTAGGTTTGTGTAGGCATGAGAGCTTATCTTTGTAGTTTCAGGGCGTGGGTAGTACCTGGATCCTTGCGGGCTGCTCCATTGATATGTACTTTATTCTGTTACCAATCATTATTCCACTCGCCCCTTATAAATGTGTTGCACAAAAGACCGAAGTCCAACTGTCGACTTCACATCACTGTTCAGCTTATGAATAAGCCCTCATCTAGAAGTATTTTTGTTGAGGAAGATACTTGGTACTACTGCTGGACCTGTCCAACATTACATTAAATTCGCCATGACACCAAACTGCCCCCTCCCTTCACGAATTTGTCCACCAGTTAAATCACGTGATATTTTTCCTCACTTTTATTTACTACTCCAAAACATAACACTTATTCTGATTGAGGGATTTTATATCTATTTCAAACTTGCATAAAGTTGGATTTCTCATGTTCCATTTTTCAGATAAGGCACACAACCTTTAAATGCAAGAAGGTGACTCCTTTCTTGCCTTTCGCTCCCAAAGCATTGTTCTGCCTGCAAACTGATACAAGTTTGCGTGAATATCATTATTTCAGTAATATGTATTTATTTTCATTATATGAGAAAACTTATTTTCCATTAATAACCAATATTTAGTTAATTTCATATAGTCGATAAATTCTTGCTACTATGATGCACCCTTCAGTGTTCACAGGACAGTTTCAATGGGTTGGCTTTATGATATGCTGAATGAGAATTGCAATTTTTTTTAGGGTGAAAGCAAAATAAGTTTAAGAGTCTGATACTAATTAGGGTAGCTTCTATGTAACATAGCATTAATGACCATAACAGTTGAATTAGGACATTATTATTTGTTCAATGTCTTGCTTGTAAACTATAAGTGTGGAATAAAATTCTCAGTAATTGTAAGGAATTTCTTCCTCTCAAAACTCTAACAACTGATTATGTTGCCCAAGCTGCTGACTGTTTATCCTTATGAATTAAATCAGATTGCTAAGTTTACAGAGTAACATTGCCTGATCATGTTAGAATATGTACTTTATGTGAAGTGTACCGACATACGCCTAGTATCTAAGTGATAGAGAATGTCAGTTGGAATTTACATTATGAGAGTTCCGTGTAATTCTTCTTTCCTAGGTGGCCAGAAGCACTATTATTCAGTCGCTGTTGTGAAGAAAGACAGTTTGAAAGATGTCAGAACAGTGCGGGATCTTCGTGGGAAAAAGGCATGTTTCCCTGGAGTAGGAATCCTGGCAGGATGGGTGATACCAATTTTTATGGTAAGACTCTTCTTCTTTATCAGAAAATAAACTAAAATGTTTTGCTCTTAATGAAATTATCTAGTCTAATTCCTAAATCAAACTCATAGTATTTCCAGCTGTTCTCCATTTATATGTTCTCTTTCATTCTTTCATTATCTGCCACCGTTTTTAAGGACTATGGCTGATTTATTTATATTTACTTCTTAGCAGTGCTTGTATTTTACGGCTGTTTTAATAAGATTAGCATTATAGTGATGAGTTTTTATCTCCAGGATTTGCTTGATATGTGTAGATAAAGTTAAATAATTACTCCCTTTAAATTTGTTTGGAATTCTATTAAATTTAAATTCAGTAATTCCAATAATTATAAAAATTGTCTTTCATAATTTACTATGTTAGAAATGCTTTCTTTACATACATACATCCAGAAAAATACCCTCCATTTTATGACAATGCCCAAATGTGTGTTAATCTGAAGCTGATGAACTATATAATATAGCTTCTTTGAAAATTTTGCCTGTACATAACAGTTCTTATGATGATGTCATTGAGTATTTTTATCTGTTTTCTCCCCTTGGTTATGTTAATAAGTGAAATGAGTTTTTCAAATTGACAGCCATTATTAATGTGAGACTTGAAGCTTTCATAGCAAGTGTTACTGATGATGGCTTTACAGGTGATCAGCATGTCAAATTGAAACAAGTCGAGCTTTTGGCCATTGTAGACTCCATGGCCTTCTTCAGGAACTGATGTTGATGCTAGAAAGTTGGGTTTATATAGTCATAGTTTGATGATGTGGAGCCTGTGCTACTCTAGCCAATGCGTGAGTGGTAATGCATGATTGATCTGAGTGGGGGTGGCCTCCGAGAAGACTGCCATTGTAGTCAGTCACCTGTCGGGAATCAATGTAGTTGCTGTTCAGGGTGCGTTTGATAGCTGGTGTCCAAGCTGTGCTCAAATTAAGTCCATTACCTCTATTGTAGTTCAGCAGATGTAACTCGATCTGTATAGCTTCTTTGATAAGTCTATAATAATATCTGTCATATGTTCTAGTACTGTAAGGTCATCAAAGTTGACTGACTGCAGTGGTAGCCTTCCTGGGGGCCACCCTTACTCAGACCAATCACACATCACTACTCGCTCATTGGCTAGAGTAACACAGGCTCCACCCATCAAACTATGACTATATAAACCCAAGGTTCCAACGTCAGCATCAGTTCCTGAAGAAGGCCATGGAGTCTACAGTGGCTGAAAGCTCGACTTTTATCAATTTGACACGGCTGATAACCTGTGAAGCCACCATCAGCCATTATTAATGTTGGCTATGCAATTAATGTGTATTTTGAGGTTATTCTTCCTGTTGTTTTTCTGGACAAATGTGTTTCATAACATAAATACATTTATTGGTAAGTAACGATAGAAAAGAAGATAATGTATCAGTTTTATTGATTTCCAAAGTGCATATGATTCTATATGCAGAACAAAACTACTAAAGAAAGTAAAAAAAACAGGGATACAAGGTCCAATGTTTTCATGGCTATGTCATTTCCTAACACAACGCTTTATTGCTACCAGATATGGAAGAAATATATATAAATATAAGCAAGTACACCGCAGCTTACTAGAAGGTGCAGTACTCAGCACTACACTTTTTAATATATTTATTAACGATTTGCCATAACAAATACAAGAACCAGGTGTGCACTATTTGCTGATGACTTAGTTATGTGGACTTCAGAACCAAAAAGTAAAAGTACAGAACTAGAAAAAAAACATGCAACAATCCTTAACCAACCTACAAAAGTGTACCAAACAAAATTTAATGGCTGTTAATACAACAAAATCAAACTACCAAATCTTTTCACTAAGAAAAAAACCACTAAAAATAAAACTAAATTTTGAGGGTCAACAATTACCAGAAACAAAGGAAGCAAAGTATTTAGGAGTTACATTTGATACCAAACTTACTTGGACCAAACAAATAGAAAATGTAATACAAAGAGCAGAGAGGCGCCTTTCACTGTTAAAACGTCTAACAGGAATGAAGTGGGGATGTTCCAGAGCAACTCTTAACACAACATACAATGCATATATAAAGCCATTATTTACTTACTGCAGCGAAGTTCTTGTAACAGCAAATACAAAAAAGAAATTCAAATCTTTCAAAACCAAAGTCTGAGACTAATTACAGGTACTATCAAAACCATACCAATAACAGCTATGGAAATACTAACCAACCAATACCCCATTGAGTATGAAATAGAAAAGGCAGCTCTTATTCAACATGAAAAGTTGATCAGACTCCCATTCAATACATGGCACAAGAGAAAATTTTACACATACACTAAAGACTCAGGAGAGCTTTCTTTCCAAAATTCAAGACATCAAGAAAAATATATACCTTCCTAATTCAAAGGAAAACTTCATATCTAAAGCCAATCAGATACAAACATTAGACATCACATATTATTTACACCTGACAGAAGAACTTCAGAAAAGTGATACTCCAACTAGTGTTCTAAAATTATTGGCATACTAGATTTCCAGAACATGAATGGCTGCATATTTATACTGATGGATCATTGATATCAAACCGAGATGGAGCAGGGGCTGGAGTCACATGTCACCTCTTTTCGTATTACAAATCTTTAAGTTATGGAACTACAAACTTTGATAGAGAAATTGAGGCAATTCGAATGGCCGTACAAAATCTTTTGTATAGAATTTCACATTTTCATCAAGCAGTTATTCTCTCAGATTCCAGGGCGGCAATTATAGCAATTACAATTCATAATATTTTTATTTGCACCATTTTTACTGGATATTACACGCATGTCACTTTAGTTAGCATTCTATACGTGCTGAGCAACTTCCTCAATGGTTTCTTCATACTGCTTGTCATTTTAAATTATACTTTTAGCATCCTAAACCTGCACATATGAAATACACGTCTTCCCTCTTTTGACGATGTGATGCTAAGACGCTGAATCTAGCACATTCCTTAACAACAGGTCTGTATTCATGCACGTATGTGTATACTTTTTACGGCGTCCCCTATGATGTCATCCTGCATGTTAAATAGTTCCCCAAATGTTGAGGAGGCGATCTCAATTTATCCTCTCAACACTCTTAATATTAAATATGAAATAATTCTTATAATTATGCATATTAAATTTGAACATACTACTTAACATTAATGACATTATTAAACAAATAATATTCTTAACAACGAAACAATGGTGTGACACTCTCAGTACTTGACAAATCCTTACCAACATGAAAAATAAACTAAATTTTACAATATATGTTACATAATTACTTTCTTTTTGGGGTCTGACCACATATTTTGTCTCAATAGAAAGACATGGATGAAACCATACAGTGTTTTTAAAACTACTTTTAAGGGCTTTACTTACCACCTTTATGATAGGAGATGCTGAAGCTGATCACCGTCACCATACATTTTTGGCACTTCTTTAGGAAACTATCCATCTCTCGCTGTAGTTCATGTTGAGAAATGCTGGCAATTTCCTGGCAGATATTTTGTTTTAATTCATCCAGGATGTACGGGTTTGTCTTGTACACTTTATGTTTTGTTACCACAGAGATAGAAACCATAGGGGCTTAGGTCAGTAGACCGAGGGAACCACAAATTCAGTCCTGGAACACACTTCTAATTGTTCTCATCCAAAGATTAGTTGTATGAGTTGTTGCAGATTCTTGTTGAAAAAAAGGCAAAATCACACTCCCTGTCTGTTAATTCTCAAAAAAATGGGGCAAAATTCTATTAATATGTGTACTGGTGTCAACTGTTGAGTTGAAAAAACTTGGCCCTATAACTCAGAACCTAATATTGTTCATGAAGTAAACCTTCATGACAAAAAGTTTGGTGTATTGTGCACCATTAGCGGAGAAAGGTTTCTCAGAGCTCCAATAAGTGATTTCTATCTCTGGGGTAACTTAGAACATAAAGTGTACAAGACAAATGCACACACCCTGAAAGGATTAAAACAAAATATCTGCCAGGAAATTGCCAGTATTTCTCAACGTGAACTACAGCGAGTGATGGATTGTTTCCTAAAGAGGTACCAAAAATGTATGTATGGACAATGGTGACCAGTTTCAGCATCTTAGCCTTTAAAAGTAGTTTTGAAAATGTATGGTTTAATCCTCACCTTTCTTGGCAATGGCAGATGCCAAGCGCTGAGGATACAGACAGGCAAACACTGTGCAGCCCATTTGGGGGTTGTTTGCTTTCCTGGTACATGGACACAAGTAAGCAATTTGTCGATTTCCAAGAATTATGAATTTTGACTCTCAAAGATTAAGGGGGTAGTATAGGCGATGGGCTCCTATAGCTGAGTAAATACATCATTTCAGCTTAACATTATTACAATTGTATGTACATAACTTTACATTGATTACCTCCTTTCTTCTGATACTAAACAAAACAAGCAAAAGAATTCCATCAATAATTGCCCCAAAAAATAACAATAAATTTACCATACAAAATTGAAACAATCCACAAACTACAATCTTTGAGTTGCCCCTGGTGCAAATATAAACACCATGGCTAACTACTATATTGAGGAAATACAGTATCATCCATAAATAGATAAAACAAAATGGGACTAAGTTTACAGCCCTACCTTAATCCTAATTTTTGTTCAACCATCTTCCTAACTCCATTTTGTTCACTTCTTATACAGAACTTAATTTCCTCATAAATTCTTTTGCCTCCAGTGATAAAATCATGTCACTTACATCATTTTACTTTCTCTACCACATGCTTAGAAGATACAGGAAGTATTGCACGAGATGTGGCAATAAAGAAATCCAGTTCATGCTGTAATACTCCATTGATAAAACGTCAGTCAGTGGTAGGGTTATTTCCTTCAACATAGCCTCCTCTGAGGTTCCTACATTCCTCCATTCAAATTTTCCACTATTGGTAGCACGTCATCTTGTGTTATGCTGTTCAACAATTACATCATTTATACTTTCACTACATCCATAGACTCAAACCTGGTTCCTTTGAGCAAATTGCTTGCACACAAAAAGAAACTCTTAGCAGCAAACTATCATTATTTACTGTCTGGCAAGAATGTAGAATGAAGTGACTGAAATTTTTTTTTTTTCCAGTTTTTGTTTACAGTGTTACATGGAACTAATAAGGTAGCACTCCAGGCTGCACAAAATACTAAATGGCACTTTTTTACACAACCCATTGCCATTATGGAACAAAGATTATTCTTCATAGTTGAACTAAAAAAATTGGAGTACAGTTGAACCTCGTTTATGCATATATCAAGGGGAAGAGGGAAGGTTACTTATAACTCAGAAATATTACGAATGAGATTTTGATAATGTATCATATTTAAAAAAAAAAGCAGTATGTAAAATTTTACAAATAGCAAAGAAATGTGCAAAGAAAACATTATTTTGATCTTGGTCCTGTTTTAAGGAAATCAGATAATTTGACTTGCTTCGCTTTCCTTGCATTAAGTGCATTTTTTTGGTTACTGATGACTGTACATAGCATGGTACAAGCAATCCCTAAATCTAAAGCAATTTTGGTTTTGATTTTGTGTGAATTCTCGTATGAATTTTACTTTTTGATCTAAAGTGCTGCCAAAATAGGAAAGCCTCTTTAAGTACACAAACGCTCGTAGCAGCTATAAGCATGTGACTGCAAAGAATGCTCTGATTGGTTCCTGACCGAAGCTCTTTGAGGAAGAAAACTAAATAGATTCATTTTTTAAGGTTACTGCTGTTTTACTTCTATTTTTTTACATTAGTGGTGCTGATGTTAAGTGGCTTTCTTAGGTTGGATTTACTATAGTGTATAACATTTCCGTTTTCTGTTCTCCATGGCTGATTAAAAGCAATTAAGAACTGAAAGACAAAACTGTTGTTCAACAGTAAACACCGGTAACTGAAAATTGTTATCTTTACTTGTTTGTTTCTACAACATTGTCACACTCAAAAGCTACTGGCTCCACCAACATCTTTGACTTTTGTTTCCGTGGTCAAAAGAGCTGCCTACCCAGCTTGCATCTTTGTCAACAGAGATAAAAAAAATATGCCTCGAGTTTCTTTTTCTTTTAAGATAACGTATGGTGCTTCCTCATTATAATTATGTAAAACTCAGTTATATTTCAACAAAATTTAATACGTAAAGCAGTGAATTACATATAAGTGCATTACGTATAAAATAAGAGTCTATTAACACATTTCTAAATTACATTTTGTCATGACCAACAAAAATGTACTTATAAATATGAATTACTTAGATCTGGGTTACGTATAAAGCAGGTTCAACTGTATTTATTGGATAAGAAGTGCTAGAATACCTTTACTTCACCATAAAATTTAAAAGACTGTTCATGTCATAGGTCAGCAGGCGCGGCTCCTCAGGGTAGGCAGGGTAGGCATTGCCTACCCTATCGTAATACATCAACAATAATGTTTAACTATGATTCTGCATTTTATCATTTGAACCGTCATTTTCCCCTAAATTGGAGTTCAAGAAAAGTTTTCTCGGTTATAATGACCAGCGCATGGTCAAATCCTTTAATCTCAATTCCGATTCATCACGGCAGAAATGATACGCATGGAACCTGGGTAGTGGAGAGCAGGCTAGCTTAACCTCTGCCTGCCCGGCCCCATTTCCTCAGTACGAGGCCCTTGAACAGGGATAAGGAAACATTCGGTCTGTATATGCACTCCGAGCATGCGTAGACGCGTCTGCCAGCAGTCCGAACACTTGCCTGCCCAAATCCGAATTTATGCGACATTTTCCGAACAGCCATACTCCACGAACGAAGATCTCAGAGATCTGCATCTGTCGTTATCTCTGTGTAATACCAGTATGACCGACTTAATTAGTGAACTACTACAAATTTCGCTTTCGCGGCGCACTGACAATGAAAAGAGGAGTGTTTTAGCTATTTAACACAAAGCTGCAGTCAGACAATTTTTCAATTTCTTAATCTATTTTAGTCATGGGCGTCGCGAAACGGGGGCAAGGGGGGCCACGGCCCCCCCTTGGAAGTTGATGAACTTAATCTGCAGTCAGTTACTGACTTTTAAACTATTATTTTAATTTTGATGTAAAAAACAATTTTTGTTAAGCACAAATTAATACGGTTATCTGCAACAAATACTATAAATTTTGACAGTAAAATAATGATTTAATATTATATGATTGCAAATTTCCAACATGTGCCCCCCCCCCCTGGAAAAAAGTCTGCCGACACTCGTGATTTTAGTTTTGGCGGTAATTCGTCCGTAAGTCACACTCATTCACTCTGCTCTTATTAAACAACCAAACAATATATTGTTTGCGTTATCCGCAATGACTTCGCCCCTATATTTCGGATAAACGGGGTTTATTATTATTATTATTATTATTATTATTATTATTATTATTATTATTATTATTATTGTTGTTGTTGTTGTTGTTGTTGTTGTTTGTTGTTGTTACTGTTACACTTTGCCTACCCTAAAATTTTGACTGCGAGCCGCCACTGTAGGTCAGCAGTGCCCTTTCTTTATTTTCATGGTATGTCAGGACTGCAGACAGAGAAGCAAAATTGTAATGATTGCAGTTGGTTAACTGGTCCAGTCTTTGTTCATCTAAAGAGAGAATATGAGTGATTTAGAAATAGACAGTAAACATGTGCATGCATGATTTTATTTCTATGAAAATAACACTTTACATAATAAATAGGAAGATAATGAAATGCAATGTTTCAGCTAATGAAACATGGTGGAATGGATGTAGTGGACTGCAACAACCATGTAAAATCTGCAATTAAGTATTTTGGTCCAAGCTGTGCAGTTAACTCCTTAATAGATAAATACAACCCAATAGGTAAGCAATGAAGTTTGTGTTTTTATGAAATAAATTGCTGCATGGATGAATATAACTAGTGATGAGAAAAGTGAAGTTGAATTTTCTTAGTAGTAGTTTCATCCGACTTGATCCTTTCCATAGAGTGTCATTTTGAATAAACATCAATTTTTACTTTCTCTACTGGTAAGCAGAGGAAGTATTGTATTCCACCCAAAAATTCGATGTCAAGATTTCACCGGAGGCCCCCTGAATCCAAAAAAAAGCATTTTTGGAAAAAAGATCTGTGTGTCAGTCTGTGGACAGCATAACTAAAAAACGAAAAGTCCGTTAAAAACCAAAGTTGGTATTTAAGTTTAATGTCTTTCCAGGATGGGACACGAAGATTTTGAAGAAAATAGCCCCACGCTAAACTACCCTTCACATGGAAAATTTTTCGAACATTTTGATTTTATTGAAAATGGTTCTAACGATTTTGATTAAAATGCCATATGCTTGAGATATTTTTATGACAAATGAAATGTATATTTTGAATTTTATGGTTATAGTCTATGTAGTCCTGTTTAGTCTGGATGACTTTTGAATAACTCGTAAACCGTAAGGGATAGACAAAATCTTATTCTACAAGAAATGTAGATCTTGCTAAAATACACAATTTATGTCTCAAATTTTTTTTTAGAGTGAACCATTTCGGAGATATTCCATATTTTGTGTGTTCGGAAAGCTTAGAACTTTTGTATATGGAACATTGTTCATTTTTTATATGTTAAACGTGCAAAGAGAACGGGATCTCAAAGCTTTAAAAGATTTTATTATCACTCAAAGCCAACTGTATTCCCTTATTCCCCTTGCACCTACAAGGAAATAAGCAATAAGATAATTTGTACAAATGTTTATCTCAACTAACACAAAGAAAATATAGGAATAAGAGTTTGTAAGAATGGTTAGTACAAGAGTAGAGAAAGTCAAGTGAGTGCAACACATCAGATTTTTGGTATTAGAATCATAAAGAAGGCTTGAAAAATCACGTGTTTGCTGATCTTTGAATGAGAAAATACACTCTTAAAAATATTACCTGTTTATGAATTGCCATAAGCATGTGCGTTGGAAATGAATACATTCTCATATGACTTTTTCAGTTCATGTTGATAATAAACTGTTTATGATCATTTCTGATAATCATGAGTTGGCTGGAGCACATGATAACTCATAACTCATAACTCATTTTATTCATCCTTTAAGTACATGAATTAAAGGACACGTCAGAAAGTATACGTACGTCTTTATATTTACCTATATATTTACAACTTGATTTTCTTTGCCTTAATTGATTTATATTCTTCTAGACTATAAAAAGCATTTTCTATTAAATATTTTTTTATCATTTTTAATGTACATTTGTTAGTTTCAATGATTTGTATTTCTTTAGGTAGCTTATTAAATAATTGTTTCCCCATACTTCTTACATCTCGATTATTTAAAGTACCCCTTAATGTAAATCTAAAATATTCATTATTATTTCTTAGTCCATGCTTATGAACATTGTTATTTTTTTGCTCCTCTTTGTCCAATATAATGTTTTTTATGCTTTCATATATATGCAGGGAGCAGTTAATATCTTATGGTTTTTAAAAATTTGTCTACATGAATGCCACTTATCCACTCTTTCCATTATTCTGAGAGCCTTTTTTTGCAACGTGAATACCTTTTTCATGTCTGTTTCCATGATATTTCCCCAAAGAGTAATTCCATATTTTATGTGGGAATAAATGAAAGCGAAGTAAATCTGCTTGATAGTTTCTTTATCCATTATGTTTCTAGCCTGTTTCATTATATATATACCTTTATTTATTTTTTTAGAGATATGTTTAATGTATGATTTCCAGTTTAGTTGTTTGTCAACAATCACTCCTAGAAAATTACTATGGTCTGTTTCCGATATAATTTCTCCGTTTATTTCTATTTTATTGCTACTGGTTGTGTTCTTTTTTAGTTCAAAATTGATTATAGAGGTTTTTTTAATATTCAATACCATATCTAAACTGGAGTAGTACTCTTGCACTATTTTAAGCAGTGAATTTGCTTTTTCTTCCACCTCCGTACTTGTTTTGGCTTTAATTATTATAGTCAAGTCGTCTGCGTACCCAGTGGCTAATGCACCATTTCTTTGAATCAATTCAAATATGTCATTCACATACAACAAAAATAAATAAGGACCCAATTTCGAACCTTGCGGAACCCCATGTTGAATAGTTTCATAGCCTGATTTTACTTTACCAATGGTTCCGTCTTTGTTTTTGTAGTTTATTTCAACACACTGATTTCTGTTTTTTAGATATGAGCTGATCCAATCCTTTGCTAATCCCCTAACTCCATAATTTTCTAATTTATTTAACAACATATCTATATTTACACAATCAAACGCTTTTGACAGATCTAAAAATATGGCAATTACCTTTTCATGATTATTCAGTGCTGTTATTAGAATATCATTTACCTTATTAATTGCGTTTATCGTTGATTTTTTATCTTGAAAGCCAAATTGCCACTCTGATATAATATTTAATTTTTTGAGAAAGGCTTGAAGTTGCTTTAAATACACACCTTCTATAATTTTGGAAAAGGTAGAACATAATGTAATTGGTCTATAATTTTCTACACTCGTCTTATCTCCTTTTTGTTTATGCAACGGTCTCACTATTACATTTTTTAATACCTCCGGAAATTTGCCTTGATTTAGTGATGCATTTGCAATATGAGTTAAGACATTTGCCATTTCATATTTAAGGTGCTTTAGAATTTCATTAGATATTTCATCCATGCCACTGGATTTTTTTGTTTTTAGTTTTTTTATTTCCTGAATTATATTTTCTTCTGTTACTTCAAATATTCCCATAGAGTGCATTTGTCCCAAGGGTTTTATTAAATTTGGTGAACTGCTTGTTGATTTTGATGTATTTAGATGACTCACTATATTAATGTAGTAGCTGTTAAATAAATTACGTATCTCATTTGGATTCTTAATTTCTGTTTGTCCACTTTTAATAACAATATTTTCATCATATTTGCATTTCCCTTGTTTATGAATATTATTTACTATTTTCCAGATTACTTTTGTCTTATTTTCTGCTTTTACCACTAATTTCCTATTGTATAACATTTTAGCCTTTTCTATTACATTTCTAAGTGTTATATTATATTTCTCTATATATTTTAATGATTCCTCACCCATATGTGGACTTTTATTGAGTTTAGGAATCGCATTCTCTCCCATGACTTTCTTATGCCTTTTGTCTTCCATTTTGCGTCTTTAAGATGTTTTGTGACTGACTTTATTTTAATCTTTTTAAGAGGTGCACAAACATTTAGACCATTTAGACCATATTGTTAAAAATATTATATTTCTCATTGATGTCCTTGGCCCTATATATATTATCCCAACTTATATGTGAGAAGAAGTCCTTAAGTTTGTCTAAGTTTTGTTTGTTTATTTGCCTCTTGTATTCAAAAATATTTTGTTGTGTATCTCGTTTTATTTGTACTTTTAAAATTTGACCATAGTGGTCTCCTATCCCAGCTTTTATTACCTTTGCTTCCCATTTGTTTTTAGGTAGGTTTATGAATACATTATCAATGCACGTCTTCGTTTGTTTTGTCACCCTAGTGGGTTCATTTATCCCAATTTTCAAGTTCTGCCTAGCTACTGTTCCCATTAAGTTATGTTTTGCTGTGTTATTACTTAGCAGATCAATATTTATATCTCCCATAATTATTTTAATTTTGCCCACCTGCATTGTGTCTAGTATTTTCTCTAAGCTATTTAGAAAATCATTTTTGTTAGCTGAGGGGGATCTGTATACTCCAACTACTATAATATTTCTTTCCTTTAGGATAAGTTCAATCGTGGCTATTTCGCATACCATTTCTTCCGTAAAATCACTACAATTTATTTCTTTAAATTTGATTGAATTATCAACATAAATCGCAATTCCTCCACTATTATGATCCTGTCTGCAGTAAGATGTACCCAAAGTATAGCCTTCATAATTATTGGCCCTAATTTCATCGCTTTTTAAGCCGTGTTCTGTGAAAACCATGACATTGCGACAAATATCTATTATGTTTAGTTCTATTTCTGCTCTTTTGTTGCTCATGTATTGTACATTTTGGTGAAACAAGGTGAGGCCTGATTTAACTAATCCCTTTTGGTTGTATCACTCGTTTTATTGACATTTACTTCAAGTATTTCCTCAAAATTTGTTTGGATGTTACTATTTACTTTGCCATTTTTACTTATTTCATGCTTTGAAATATCTATTATATGCTTTATCTTTTTTTCATCATCTGACACGGTTTTCAGTTTCCCTGTTCCCTGCATATATTTACAACATTACTTATCAACTTCCCTAACAAATACGAACCTTTTCTATTTAGGTGGAACCCATCCCATGCCAAGCAACTATCATCTATGTATTTGTTTGTGTCTACAAATACTGCATGCAGTGTTTTACAAGCCCATTTTATTCCCTCGTTTATGTCTTGTATAATTTTGTAGCTCAACGTCCCTTCTTCTTATAATACTATTTACTACAATGGTAGAAAATGGAAAGCACTCTTTTGCGCATCTAATGGCGTTGTATATTTCACATGGTCCTTTAGGTTTTCTTATGTCATTTGTACCTACATGCAACACTACCACTTTTGCTTCACTCTTACCTTTTTCCTGCTTGAGTAGGTTAGGTAAATATTCAGCCCTTACCCCCTTAAACACTTTCACTTCCACTTTCTCTTTGTGTAAGTTTATATGCTTGATCATTGAGTCACCATACACATTAACACTGTCACTCTTTTCTTCATTTTTTGTCTTGATTGTAGAATATTAATCAAATCTGAATTAGTTTGAATGAACATTCTTTAAGATTTCTTTAATATGCATGCTCAAGACATCGGGAAATTAAGTTATTGTACCCAGTGGAGGGAAGTCACCTTTTAACTCTTGTCTGAGAGCAATGTGGATAGGCTGAAAGATGTATAGATTGTCATAGCATATGCAATTATTCTGAACCAAACATTATAGTAATTATTATTTGTTTATGCCAACAAACTTACTGTTGGTGTCTTTAAACACACAAGCCGTGTGTGGGCAATGTTTGAGAGGTAGAACTGGAACTTAAAAATCCCAGCTGTGGCATTGAATTTTTAAGTTCCAGTTCTACCTCTCAAATTATAGTAATTTTTTTTTCTGCAGTAAATTAGTTTGTGTCAGGAATGATCAAATTTTTATGATGTGTGCTTTAAAATCATAATATGGTTAAGGCAATGAACAAGAAATTCAAATGGTAATTATTATTTATTTATGCCAACAAACTTACTGTTGGTGTTTTTAAACACACAAGGCGTGTGTGGGCAAAGTTTGAGAATTTAATGCCATTCTGGCAGTTTGTCACAATAGCTCAGTGGTTAGAGCGTCCGCCCGGTAAGTGGAAGGTCTGTGGTTCAAATCCCAGTTGTGGCATTGAATTTTTAAGTTCCAGTTCTACCTCTCAAGAAATTCAAATTTTGGCATTTTAAATTTATCATCATTGTCATCATCATCATCATCATCATCATCATCATCATTTTAGTATAGTCACAGTACAGTCACTAAAATAAGATAAGATACAAAATGTGTTCCAAATACTGAGCTCTACCACTGGTTTAAATTAATGTAATGAATTCCCTTCTACCCAGTATATCAGTAAAACAAGAAAAAATTTGAAATCCAGAATGAAGGAACACATCAGAAATATCAAATACAAATAATACATATTTACAAGGAAATTCCCAGAAGAAGAACTGAAAGAAGCTATCAAAAACACAGAAAATAAGAAATGACCAGATGACAGCAAAACCTTCCCAGAATTTGCGAAGCACCTCGACCCTTGTGCACTTTAAAACACTTATTATTTACAATATGTTCTGGCATAGCACATTGTCATTACCTACAGACTTCACCAAAGGTATTATCATCCCAATTTTAAAATCTGATACTGAGATAGAATCATATTCACCAATAACCCTAACTTCCATACTCACTAAAATATGTGAAGGTATGGTAACAACATGTAACAACAGAAAGTACGTAGTTGAAGAACAAGCAGGATTTAGGGCAAATATGTCAACTTCAAATGGAGTCATAAAACTTGTTCAAGACAAATCAAAACTTCAACGACCAAAAAAGCACATTAGTAATATTTATAGACTTGAAAATGGCCTAATAATACTGTATGGAGATCAAAATTAATTAGTAAACTAAAAAGTTATGGAGTAAGAAAGAATACATTAAGCTAGTTTGAAAGATTTTTAAATCAAATATGGATTAAGACAAGATGGGAAGACACGGAATCCTGTAATAAACAATCAAAATTTAAATCTTACAATCAAAATTAGTCTAAAAAAAAGAACAAATTAGAAACTAAAAGCTCCACTTATCTTAGTAATTGCTGCCAGTTTTTCAAATCCTGCTGACTAGTTTCATGGTGCTTTCACCACATTTTAGCTTATTTAAACCAGTTACCATAGCTACAGATGCTCAACTTAAAGGAGCTATGTGTTGCCAACCTCTGAAAACAAAAACCTATAAATACAATCTATTGGTGGTATTTCAAAATTCATAATGCAATTCCTGTTTTTCAAAATGAATATCTTTTCTCAAACCATTAAATCTATAGGTCCATTTAATTGTGTTAATAATAATTTAACTTCTAGATTTATTTCATGATTAAATCACCAAAAATGGTCCACCACCATATTTTTTATACTTAGGAATTTTACCCTTTTTAGAAAAATTTAGTAAATTTTGTATATTAAATTTATTTTGAGGAACCAAGGTTATTCCATATTCTTTAAAAAATGTTGTAAAGTTTTTTATTAGCCCAAGGATGGTAAGTAAACTTTTTAAAAATACTATCATTTTTTATTTTCTTGAGGGTAGAAACTTCTTTAACAGCCTCCGATATTTAAATTTTTCTACCTTTTTATGTACAAAATCTGTATAAAACTATTAAGTACTGCAGTGTTAATGTGTTTATATTCTGTGTTAAATTCTTCCTTAATAAGGAAGTGGTGAGACCTAGCGTAATTGAAGTGCTTTGGAAATGCAGACAGAATACCAACTATTAATGGCTGTAGCAAACAATCGCAGAGGAATGCGAGCAACATTAAAATGTCTGCAATGGAATCTACAACTTTCTACAGCAGCAACTCAAACCCTATTACAACTACAGCCTTTTTACAGGAACCTTATCTAATTCGTAACAAACTACTAGGGATACCAAGCAAATATAGAACATTTTAATGCAGAAATTGGAGATCAGTAATAATAACCACAAATAAGTGAATAGGTGCCATAACTTTGACCCAACTACATGATGAAGATACATCAGTACTCAAAATAACCCAAATAGTCAATAGCTTTATCATATTCAGCATGTATCTGGACCAGGCCTGAGGAACTGCACTCCCCAGGTGTGAAGGCATTCCGCTATTTCTCCTCCCTTTGTGACCATGGAGACAGAAAACTGGAGAAAGCCAAAGGGGAAACTGGTTCCTTCTAATGCATGTGTATGTAAGCTACTGCAGTGAAGGAGGGGAGGGACTACTCTGTTTGCACCTTCGGAGTAAGGCTTGTCAAGCTTGACCTAGATAGTTGAATTACATGTAGGCACATTTATCAAAAATTTCTAGGATTTTAGATTTTACTAAAGGAAAAGAGTTCTTAATAAGCAACCAGTTATTTATAATGAATGAAAACAATGGGATACCGACATTCGAGAGCAACGGAAGCATGAGCAAAGTAGATCTCACACTCAGTAGTATACACATGGCAACTTACATAACGAACTGGGGGCAACGTTGAAGAAAGCTGCTCTGACCATAAACTTATCTCCTTCAACATAGAGTTGTCAAAGAGCAAAAATGAGTCAGTCCACATTGCAAAGAGCCAACCAGATACATAGTAAAAGAAGACGACTAATGCGTTCAACAACTTCATAAAAGAATTAAAAGTACAGCTCTACTGCAAAGTGACAACACCACAAATACTATGTGGAAAGTACCTGTGCATCTGTATGTGACAAATTGTTATTTCTACTGGCATAAGCAGTAACAATCATTAACATTGAGAAATTAAAACTAATTAATATTGCAGCTCAATATTATACCTAGTAAGTTTACATGATTCCACAACTCGACTCATTCCATAGCTAAGTTGATATTTCGAGATTGGAAATTTCAGTCTTAACATTCAATAAATTATCTGTGGAGTCATGGGGAACGAAGTTGCAGACTCACGTGCAAAGAAAGGCACAACAATAAAACAAAAGTCTAAATTCAATTTCTCATATTCCTCAATAAAACGCTTGATCATTAAAAAATTTTCTCATTCATACCTACAAGAAATAGAAACAAATGCCAAAGATAAAAAATGGATTACACTACTTTCCAACCCAGATATAATCCCCCAGAGACCAAGGAAAACAGCAGTCACCTCTACAGAATAGGTATCTCAGCCTCACCAATATGTGTCCTGTGTAACAATCCAGCAGAAATGAACGAAGACCACTTGAAGACCTGTGAAGCATTAAGATCAGAAGAAACTACAGTTCAAAAGTATTGGAAAGCACGAATGCTAATGGCTTCATTGCCAGATGCAAGGCACTAGAAAACAACAACATTCAATAAATTATTACTCATGTCATTACCTATTTTCAAACCAGAACCTGAGATAACCAACCACATATATTCTTTCTCTCCCTATTCATCACATACTGGTGTTATTTTGACTTTAGTACTACTGCAGTTGAAGTTAAATATTACTTTAATTCCTTGCATTAAATTAATTGCTTAATTTATGGTTTGATTTAGCAATTGTCAATGAAAAGAAGTATGGCCCAATTTTTCTGTCTTGTTCTTCACTTTCTTTTAACATTTAAGGGCATTTTCAGGTGATAATTCAGACAAGCTCTGTAAGCTGTGTGTGGGTAAAATACCTGGGGAATGGTGCACCACAAGTGACCCTTATTATGGCTTTGAGGGAGCCTTCCGCTGCCTTGTGGAAAAGGGAGAAGTGGCATTCACTAAGCACACTACAGCAGAAGAGATGACATCCACAGGATTTGATTTTCGTAAGTCTGATTCAGAGTGCATAATACTTAAACTGGTCTAATATGTGAATATATACTTCAGATGAAGTGATTTAAATTAATGTAGTTGTCTGAGTTGATGGAAGGGTGAATTTATTAAGAAATAACTTATTGGCCAAAGAGTGCATTAATGGGTGCTCCAAGCTGCAGATGATATCCTAGTTTTTAATTTTGAGCTATATATAAAAGTATCCTTGTTCATTTATTTATTGTGCTTATTTGGTAAATATCCAGATGTCATAATGGCCATAATAGTTTTAAATGTTTTGTATTAGAAAATAAGATGTTGGTATGTAACTGCCAACATGTTGAATAATTAAAAAAATGTGTTTTGTAAACATAAAAGGTAATGGATTCAAGTTTTGGTTGAGAATATGCTTGAAAAATCTTGTGAACCTAAATATGGATTTATATACATCTTCACTCAAGACTGCCTGAACCGATCATTATGAAACTTGGTAACATCCATTGCAAGGCCTAGACTCAAACCATGGATTTTCTGCTTGGTTTGCTGCCAGTTGTAACCAATCTCAAAAATTGATGCCATCTTTTTCTTCCAAGAGGCTGGGGTTATTTCACTATCTGGATTGCAAGATTGTAAACAATGATTCATTGTCCAATTAAGAATAAAATAAGTCGTAATCACTGACATATTACATCATTTGCTTCAGTGATTAAGATTGGAAATGAACTGGTTTCTGAAACATGTCCCAATTAATTTTGAAATAACTGATGTAAAGTGTCAATAATACAGACTCAGACAATTCTTATCTCCATTGTTACTTGTGTTCATCACACTACAGCCGTTTGCTAATATAAAACAATGGATGAGTTGGACACAAATTTAAAAAAAACTCTTGTCTACACGCCTCTTAATTATTTTGAAGCCATTAACATAGAAGAAATAACATTGCAATTCAAGGAGGCAACAAATACAAATATTTATAACATGAGCTTGCAGGTTAAGAATAAAAATATTGTTCAAGAAGTTAACATATACAAATTTCTAGTACCATGGTTGACAAAAATTTGAAATGGTCAGAGTATATTGACCATATGTATAAAGTTATTAGTAGATTAGTGTACTCATTAAAATCTGTCAAAAACTGTTGAGGTATACAAATACTAACATTAATCTAAAGTAAGAACAAATTAGAAACTAAAAACTTCACTTATTTTAGTAATGTTTGCAAAAAAAAAAAAAAAAAAAAAAAATAATAATTTGCAAACATTACTAAGATAAGTGAAGTTTTTAGTTTCTAATTTGTTCTTACTTAATAAATCTTGTTGCTTCATTGTTAATAGCTTCATTTTCCTTAATTAACATTAATCTATTTTAATGCTTGTATCCTCACTTATATGGTATGAGATATTGGGTTGTGCTAGCTTATAAGAATACTGTTTTTATGAAATAAATGCATTAGATTGATTTATAAGTAAAGCAGCAGAAACTTAGAGCTTTCTCTTTGTCAGCCAAAGGTACATTGTGCAGACATTTTTCTGCATGGACTGTACTGCCTTAGTAAGAAGGAGTTATCTGAGTAGCATAGCTGACGTACCAATTCGCATGCTGTCTGCAGTCACCTGCCTTGATACTCTCTTTCAAGGGGCCAAGAACGGTGAATCCAGCTGTACAAATGGATCTCTACGCTTCATGTCGTCCATGAGCGCTTGCAGGCCTCCAGAAAAAAAATTGTAGCAAATGCACTAATGCAAGCTGCATAGTTTTCAACATCTTATTTTATAGATAAAATGTCAGGGAATACGTGTGTATTTTTTTTAACACATCGATTTAAATTCTATTTTTGATTTTACAAAATATACCATCAAAAAACAGTCCAAAATTTGAATAAATTTATTTCCAATAGCACAAATTGCTTTTCTGAAAGGAGGTAATTGGAAAGGGAAGTGTAATTGAAATTCTATACATACATGACAAGCTGTCTCATATTTATGGTGACATTTACACTTGAAAATGTGCTGATCTAGAGTCAACTATCCCTTCTTGGCAAAGTTCAACTGCTTCAAAGCAACATTCAGGGACAGGAGGTGAGACTTACAAGGGAAAGGGTAGCAAGAGTTGCTTGCAGAAGCCCAGAATCAAAATGCCTTATGTGGGAGTAGCTTTTATATGAAAACTCTGTGGGATATACAATACACAAGGTGTTAAAATGGTAAGAGGAGTAAAAATAATATTCTTACACTACAGTGCTATAATTCAGTTTAGTAATCACAAGCAGTTAAATAAGAACTGATTGTTTACAGTTAAAATCCATCTAAGTAATTTACTACACATATGTAACAGTGAAAATAGGGCAATATAGACAATGATATAAAGATACTTCTTTATTTCTCTGATTACCCTCCCCTTATGTAGAACTTCCATCCCCTAGGACTTACAAGTCAGTGCCTAGGGTCAGACGAATGGGGGCAACCGGAGAACCCGGAGAAAACCTGCCCAGACGCTGCTTCATCCACCATGTATACCACATGTGGGTGCTGCCTAGGTGGTAGGCGAGTGGTGATATAAAGATACAAAGTATTGAAATATCTATTTTATTTAAATAGTAATGAAAGTCTGATGCCACTTAAGCTATAACATAATTCAGCACAGTGATAAAGATAATATTGAGTTAACAGGTGAGAATAACTGTAGATTGTTAAAGTTCCTGCACTTCTTTAAAAGATACTTCTATAATCTATACATGAACTTTGTGAGTAAACCGAAATTGTTTTTGGAGATATAGACAATGTGTTCACATTGAAGTTCATCAATTTTAACGTGTTGTGATGCAGGTGAGCCTAATGTAAGTTAGTACAGTAGTTAGTGTTCTGTACCCATTACTTGCCACTCCTTTAGATGTACCTGTTGGGTCGGTCTGAGTAACTCAGTTGGTTAGACGTTGGCCTACCAATCCGAAGGTCGCAGGTTCAAATCTGGCCCAGACCGATGGTTTTTAAGTGTGCTTAAAAATGGCAGCTCCATGTCAGTAGATTTACTGGCATGTAAAAGAACTCCTGTGGGACAAAATTCTGGCACACAGTGATGCGGATGTGATCCTAGCAATTGACAGCGTCATTAAACAACAAAATAATTTTACTTTGTAACTGTTGGAGAGTGTGCTAGCACTGGCCCAGAATCAAACTGTTTTGATATCAATGATTATCTCTCTATATAAAAGGCATTTCATAACATATATTGAGAACTGTTAATACATTCAGATTTTTAAATAAAGATTTGCAGTAAGTGATAGTTTTCTGGTTACTGATCATCTTGTTGCCTACTTTTGCAGAATTATAGTTAACATGTGGGTCATTTTTCTGGCCAATAATGGCATAAGCTATACAAGTAATAGACTGCCAAAAATTTAAGTGTTCTTTTTATAATTGGCATTCAGGCTAATCATTAATTACTTATACATTTGAGGAACTAAAGGAAAATATTACAAATGAAATCAGAAATTGTGTTTCTGTTTAGCCATAAGGGGACATCATTTCCAGCATCTTTTAGGGCATAAGATTTTATACACAATATTAGGAGTGAAGTTAAAGTACATTCTTGGGCAGCTGCTAACAGTCCATCTGATGAGAATCAAAATTTCATGCTACAAAATAGTTTTTATGCGAAAGCTCTGTATTTGTACCTCATTTCCAATGTTGTACCTTGTGCTGAGAATGATTACCTTAAGGAGTACGTTTTTGTTAGTCTTACCTATATCGCTACCTTTTAATACCAGGTTTCTAGTAACTACTGTTCTTGATTAATGGAGATCCCGTTTTTCTCTTGAGAAATAAGCATATCTTCAATAGTAACGTGAATCAGATCTATTGACACTACATAATATCTTAGTACCTGGGCGACCGAGCTTCGCTCGGCATTTTTCGCCTCTGTTTTTGTGAAATCTTGTTTTTTGTGGGAGAAGATACTTATTTAGATAAACCTGAAAGGCAAAAAGTTAACTAAATAAAACTACTCGTCACAATTGTTAAGAGTAATGTCCTAGATACAAGAGATATAGAAATACATAAAAATATTTCATAAACACCATCATTTCAGCTGTAAAACGTGTACTGCTGAAAGCAGGCCTCCCCCATAGATATCCACCCAGTTTGAGGTTTTCGTCGAGTATTTGTTCCATTATGGAGTTCAGTTCTTTGCTGCTGTGATTGACTCCAGGATGTTAACACGTTGGCCAAGGTCCTTCATACTTCCGTCGAGTTCTTCCATGGCTTCTGTAACCCCGGCCAGTCGCTTGTTAGTATTCTTCAATAGACCTGTCTTCATATTGGAATTCCCGTCTTCATCTTTTCCGTTTCGGAGTTTACATTTTCAATTTGCCTTCCATTTTTGTTCCCATATTTTCTATTCCGTAGTTTACATTTTTCCAATTCGGTTTTCATATTTGTTTCCTCTGCCGCATTCCAGAATTCATTTCATTTCCCATTATGTCCAGCTTGGCTAACATTTGTTTCATCAACTGTTCCATATGGTGCTTTTCGTCGCACTCCGGACACCAATTGTGATTACTTTACTTTTTTAACTATTTATTTATTTTTTATTAAAACACCGGAGCGACACTAAGCAAAAGCAATGTTGAAGAATAACAAATAGTACAGAAAGAAAAGCTGGTTGATAAAGCCATGTGAAAGTACTACGCATTTATGTTTCAAACCTATAGAAACTTGTATGAATTGTTCGTAATTGTTCGTCGAAGAGGGAGTAGTGAAATAAATGTGATTGTGTTTTACTAAAGAAAAATGAGTAGAAAAACCGTGTGAATGTTATACGTTGCACTTATATTTCAAGTGTATGGAAAAATGTATGGATTGTTTGCAGAAGAGGGAGTAGTATGTTAGGTAAAAGAAAAGGGAGTATAGAAAACCATGTGAACGTAATACATTGCGTGGTAAAATGGATTGCATAAAAACCTTCGCCACGAAACAAATTAGATATGTCACCTTTCATGGCGATCGGTCAACCTGTTTTGGAATTTAATCACTCTTCAACATAAGATAAGTATAGGCGTTGGTATGTATGAAGTTGATAAACCATAGGGAATAACATGTGAATTGTTACGTAAAATAAAAGTGAGTAGAGAAAGTAATATGAATGTAATACGTTGTATTTGTTTCAAACATATAGCAAATTGTATGAATTATATGTTGAAGGGCAAATAGCGAAAGAAGGCTGGTTGTGTCTCGTAAAGGAAGAATTAGTAGAGGAAATCGTGTGAATGTAATACGCTGCATCTATATTTAAATCCTAGAACATTATATGAATTGTATGTTGAAGGGCAAACAGAGGATACATGAATGCGCTACGTAAAAGAAAAGCCAGTAGAAAACCATTTGAAAGTAATATATTGTGTAGTAATATTGTTATCATGAAAAAAATACATATACGTGCCGAATTTCGCGGTGATCGGTTGAGCAGTTTTCGAGATTAACACTTAGATATATACAAACATTCAAGTTGTATAGATGATATGAATTGTTTGTAGAAGAGTGAGTGGAGAAAGACATGTGAAGGTGTTACCTAAAAGTGAGTAGAGTAAACACTGTTAATGTAACATGCAGCATTTCTATATCAAACATGCACAAAATTGTATGACTTATTTCTAGAAGAGTAAGTAGAGAAACAGTTATGAGTGTGTTAACCAAAAGCAAGTAGAGAAAACAGTATGAATGTAATAGTACCATTTATATTACAAACATGCACGAAATTGTATGACTTATTTGTAGAAGAGTGAGTAGAGAGAGATGTGAATGTGTTACCTAAGAGTGAGTAGAGAAAACAGTATGAATATAATATGTAGCATTTCTATTTCAAACATACTGAACATGGTATGACTAATTTTAAAAGTGGGGTTAAAGTGTTTTTTGGTGCAAAATCATGTTTTTTATGGAAAATTGTTTATAGAAGGGTGAGTAGAGGATGAGATGTAAATGTGATACCTAAAAGTAAGTAGAAAAACCACTGTGAATGTAATATGCAGCATCTCTATTTCAAACGTACAGAAAATTGCATGACTTCTTTGTAGAAGAGTGACTAGAGAAAGAGGTGTGAATGTATCACCTAATAGTGAGAGGAGAAAACAGTGTGAATGTAATAGCACTTCTGTTTCAAACATTCAGAACATGGCATGACTTATTTTAAAAGTGGGGATAAAAGTGTTTTTTGGTGCAAAATCGCGTTTTTTATGGAAAATTGTTTATAGAAGACTGAGTAGAGAAAGAGATTTAAATGTGATACCTAAAAGTGAGTAGAGAAACCACTGTGAATGTAATATGCAGCATCTCTATTTCAAACATACAGAAAATTGCATGACTTATTTGTAGAAGAGTGAGTAGAGAAAGAGGTGTGAATGTATCACCTAATATTGAGAGGAGCAAACAGTGTGAATGTAATAGCACTTCTGTTTCAAACATACAGAACATGGTATGACTTATTTTAAAAGTGGGGATAAAAGTGTTTTTTGGTGCAAAATCACGTTTTTATGAAGAATTGTTTATAGAAGAGTGAGTAGAGAAAGAGATGTGAATGTGTTACCTAAAAGTGGGAAGAGAAAACAGTGTGAATGTAATATAATTTCTATTTCAAACATACAGAACATTGTATGACTTATTTTAAAAGTGGGGATAAAAATGTTTTTGGTGCAAAATCACGTTTTTTATGGAGAATTGTTTATAGAAGACTGAGTAGAGAAAGAGATGTAAATATGCCTCCTAAAAGTGAGTAGAGAAACCACTGTGAATGTAATATGCAGCATCTCTATTTCAAACATACAGAAAATTGCATGACTTATTTGTAGAAGAGTGAGTAGAGAAAGAGATGTGAATGTATCACCTAATAGTGAGAGGAGAAAACAGTGTGAATGTAATAGCACTTCTGTTTCAACCATACAGAACATGGTTTGACTTATTTTAAGTGGGGATAAAAGTGTTTTTTCGGTGCAAAATCACACTTTTTATGGAAAATTGTTTACAGAAGAGTGAGTAGAGAAAGAGATGTGAATGTGTTACCTAAAAGTGAGAGGAGAGAACACTGTGAAAGTAATAGCATTTCTGTTTCAAACATACAGAACATCGTATGACTTATTTTAAAAGTGGAGATAAAAATGTTTTTATCAAAGTTCTAAGGCTTTCACGGCCGGTGTCAATACTAGATGCAATATTAACCGGGCTTGTGGGCCGTGATCTATTGGGTTCCTTCTTCTTCCCAAACGTTTCGTCTGCGACTACGGCAGACATCTTCAGTGGCGGCAAGGTCGAAGTTTCCTAGTGGAGATCTCAGCACCGACTGCGCTGGTCACCACCAGAGGTGCGGTATTTATGTCGGCGGCTGGAGGGGAAGTACGTTGTGATAGGTCCGGGTCGCCAGTGGGCTGGACTTGTACCAGTGGAGTACTACAAGGAGCTGGCGTCTGATTGGCTGGAGAGGGGTTCTGGATTTTTGTTTTTGTTAACGCTGTTTGCCATATTCTGTTGAGTTTAAGTCCTTCCTCTTTGCGATTGATATTATTTTTGTGCTTGTGTATTTCAATGGCTTCACGGAATAAGCGAGAATAGTAGTGGGATATAGATGCCAGAATATCTGTGTTACCATATTGGATGATGTGTTCCCCTTCTTCGAGTATGGCATGTTCAGCAATTGCTGATTTTTCAGTTTGACCCATGCGACAATTTCTTCTGTGTTCTTCAATGCAGGTTTTTATACTACGTTGTGTGGTTCCGATGTACACCTTGCCACACGAACAAGGTATTCTATATACTCCTGCGGTGGACAGAGGATCCCTGGGGTCTTTGGCGGAACGGAGTATGTTACAAATCTGTTTAGTGGGCTTGTAGACGGTGTCAATGTTGTGGCGTTTAAGTAGTTTGCCTATGCGGTCTGTGACTGATCTGATGTACGGTAAAAAGGCCTTGCCCTTCCTATTGCTTGCGGCTGTTTCTGTGATGTTGGGACCTTTACTAGGATGTAAAAGAATGTTTTTGTTGCAAAATCACGTTTTTATGAAGAATTGTTAATGGAAGAGTGAGTAGAGAAAGAGATGTGAATGTGTTACCTAAAAGTGGGAAGAGAAAACAGTGTGAATGTAATATCATTTCTATTTCAAACATACAGAACATCGTATGACTTATTTTAAAAGTGGGGATAAAAATGTTTTTGGTGCAAAATCACGTTTTTTATGGAGAATTGTTTATAGAAGAGTGAGTAGAGAAAGAGATGTGAATGTGTTACCTAAAAGTGAGTGGAGAAAACACTGTGATTGTAATATGCCTGTGTACAAAAAGTTAACCAAATCTTTAGAGCCGTTTCTGAAATACCGGGAATATATACAAGAATTTCTCTGTAGCAGCGGGAATAAAAAATGTTATTTTTTATGTAAAATCGCGTTTTTTCGGGAATTACACTTATATAGATGAACTTAAAAAGCAAAACCCTATCTGAATACAAAATTTGATCGAAATCGTTAGAGCCGTTTCCAAGTTTCGCGGAATAAATATATGTATATGTATATATATATATACAAGAATTGCTTGTTTAAATATATAAGATTTTAACATTTTTTGGTTGCTTGCTTTAACAGTTATTTAAAATTTTTAAGACCATTGTTCCTAAATTTTCCTTATTTTTCTTTTAACCTTTTAGCTGGCCTAACAAAGGAAGATTTTGAGCTACTCTGTCTAGATGGTTCTCGCCGCCCCGTTAGTGATTATGCTAATTGCAATTGGGGCAAAGTACCAACAAATGCAATTGTAGTGACATCAGCAAAGACCTTGGAACAACGAAAAATGTATCAACAGTTCTTACGCGTAAGTATTTGAAACACATTTTAGGAACTAATGTACTAAAGTGTGGTTATTTAAGAGTCCAAGAAATCAAGTTTTAGAAATTATGGTACATGTATTTGGCACTTATATGAGGTTCTTTAGGCATATATCAATAACTAATACATTAAGAGGAGACTGTTGAGTTGAGAAAGATGGAGAAGAGACTTGATATGAGTAAGAAAAATTCCCGAAGATAAGAGAGAGTTTGTTATAAGTTATCAGCAAAGCTTGAAACAAGATCTTGTGAATCATAGTAAAAGAATGAGGCTTGAAAAAGTGTAGGTAAGCAGCAGAAAACTTCTTTTTGGAAACCAAGAAAATAGAAGAGAACTTGGCAAGATTTGGAAGACATTTTTAAGGAAAAATTGAAGATAAAACAATTCAGTGGTTCAGCTGATTTCTTTAGAGTTGGTAAAAGGGGAGTTAAGCAGAGGCAGATACTTATTAAAAGTATCTCCATGAAATTTAAATGTATGCTGTTGGCAAACACAAAATATTTGAGAGGTATGAATACATTTGAGCAAGATTATCAGAAGAAGGAATGAGAATATTGGGCTATCTTATTGAAGCATATGAAAAAAACCCAGAGAAGAACGTAAAGTTCCCTATGTCAGGGCTTTGAATTTATTCATAGAAGTAAGAAACAGGATATGAATGGACAAAATACAACAGTTACAGACATATTCAGTGCAAAGGTTCAAAGCCCAAGATGTTGATTGGATAGCAGAGAAGAAGAAATGGGATAGGAGGAAAGAGAAACAGATGACCTCACCACAACATGTGGTATCGTCTCCTTAACAAGAAGCAAAGCTACATTTGCACATATTGGATTTGAGAGAAAAGATTCAACATATGCACTAAGAATATTTTTGATAGTTTGCTGAAATGAGGAAGTGTTATATGTGAAAAAAGTGAAACATATTAAATAATCTAGTGGGCAGATGTGGTAGCACTAATATGACTTAAAATAATTGCTTATTAGTCTTTCCAGTTATGGTTATTCTGGAGGAAAAAGAAGTGAAAACTAAAGCTTTCACCACCTATACTCTCTAGGTAAATCTTCCTTTTAGCACATGTTATCCATCCCATTCTTATTACCAGTGTAACATCCCTTGTCCGTGACTACAATATCAGTGTCTCTTTAAGGAAGGTAATGCAAACTATAACACAGTTTCTGCTTAAATGTGCTGGCTGGTGAACTCTCATAGTGAAGGTTATATGGCTGTCTGGTAATGGATGGACCTTCAGTTTGCCTCCTATCCAACACGGTAATGAGGGCTAAGCATGTATGTTCTTAACCAACCTGACTCACAGGTGAATACATTCTTATACAATGGTTCGTTTGCCAGCTCTTTATTTACTATCATGTTATGTTGCCAAAATTACAATGCATTACAGTTGTGTCTTTAATGTTTTGTCTAAAATGTTAATTTTAGGTTAACTATAATGCAAATAAACATTTTAGACTGCAATCTGAATGACAGAAAAACAAATTTTAAGGTATTTTTTCAATATTAATTTATACTGTGGCCAAATATAACACTCAGGTAATTTTTGAGAGGTAGAATTGGAACTTAAAAATTCAATGCCACAGCTGGGATTTGAACCACAGACCCTCCGCTTACTAGGAGTTCTACCTCTCAAACATTGCCCACACACTGCTTGTGTGTTTAAAAACACCAACAGTAAGTTTGTTGGCATAAATAAATAATAATTACCATCTGAAGGTAAATTAATCCCGGGACATAAGTACTTAGAATAGTAAGTCACCATTTGGGTAACTGTCTCTGATGTGAGACTTACCTTTGTGTTTTACCGGGAAAAATATGAACTGATTTGAGAATTGAATGTCATTCTGGCAGGTTGTCACAGTAGCTTAATGGTTAGAGCACCCGCCTAGTAAGTGGAGGGTTTGTGGTTCAAATCTCAGCTGTGGCATTGAATTTTTAAGTTCCAGTTCTACCTCTCAAACATTGACCACACACAGCTTGTGTGTTTAAAAACACCAACAGTAAGTTTGTTGGCATAAATAAATAATAATTACTCAGGCAATTATTTGTCTCGTTTCCGATACACGTTTCCATAATTTCTCCAGCTGCATTTCAGCCTTGGGCCTATTGCGCTAACACTTGTGCCATAATTTATATTAAAAGTTGAGTCAAATAATGACACTAAACAACACTTATATTTATAATTTTCCGGAACGCGGAAAATAAATGTAAGTGGTGTTTAGTGTTACTATTTCACTCAACTTGTAATATAAATTAATTATAACAACACTGTTCAAACTTCTATGAAAGGAAGATACTTGTGCCATAGTTTCAGAATGATGGTTTTTTCTGATAAATAGTTTTAAATATTGCTTAGTGATAAGAGGGTATTAGTCTTAGATTCTCATTTTGGACCTAGCCAAATATGTGTTTATAATTGAGACAAATATTTTTCATGTTTTGTTCAGTTGTTAAAATCATAGTTTTAAAAAGAGAAATGTTGATACCGAACCTACTGTATACATAACCCTAAGTAATTCGTATTTATATGTAAGGTTTTGTAAGTCTTGGCAAAATGAAATTTAAGGAGCATGTTAATAGAAACTTATTTATATGCAATGTATTTATACGTAATTCGTGGTTATAGGTGTTAAATTCCAGTGAAATACAACTGAGTTTTACATAATTATTATGAGCATATGGTATATGCTCTCTTGAAAGAAATTCAAGTGTATTTTCCTTATCTATGTTGACAAAGACATAGATTCAATAGGGAATCAATAGATTCAGTAGGGAAATGGTGACTCCATCGCCCAGTGGGAAGCCACCTCAAACAGTCAATTTTTCCTTATTTAGTCACCTGAGTATTGGCAGGAAAACCAAAACCTTTCAGGGTTGGAAGGAAATGTCCAATCCCTACCTCAAGAACTGAGGATCTACCTAAGTATCCTGGGAATAAAACAGAGACCTTAAACATTGGACCAATCCCCCACCTTAAGTAAAGTCAGATTCAAAAGGAAAATGTAAACCTCGGAAGATCTGGGGTAAACCCCTAATGCCACAATAGTGGTAGAACAGGGAAGTTGAAGTGTTGACAAAGACACAAGCTGAGCAGGTGGCTTTCGGCCGTGGAAGCAAAAGACAGAGACTTTTGCTAGCAGTCAGCGGCTTTCAGTGTAACAATATCATAGCAACAAATGAGAAGTAAAGATACAAATTTTCGGTATCTGGTGTGTACTGGTTAACAATGGTTTTATCCTTCAGTTCTCAATTGCGTTTAATCAGCTATTGAGAACGGGAAAAGGCAATAGTATACACTAGATGAGAGAGTAAAATTCATACGAGAAGTGGAATGTAATCCACACAAAACCAAAACTGAAATTACTTCAGACTTGGGAATTGCTTATATCAGCTACATACAGTCATCAGTAACAAAATGAGGTGCATGCACCTGATACAAGAAAAGTGAAACGAGCCAAATTAACTGAATTGTTTAAAGCAGAACCAAGTTCAAAATAATGTTTTCTTTGTACTTATCTGGTGGTTTGTAAAATTTTGCACATGTAGGCCCACTGTATTGCTTTTTAAAAAAATAAGATACATTACCAAAATCTCATTTGTAAGTAATGCTTAGTTACAAGTAATCTTTCCTCTTCTCCTTGATAAAGACATAAATCAAGTGCAACTGTGTATCAAAATGAATAAATAAAGACATACAAAATACCTCTTTTCTTGTTCAACGTTTTGTTAATTTCCTACATTATCACTTTGCATGCATAGTACTTACATTTACAAGAGTGTTCTTTTGATATAATTTCCTTTTGCTAAATTCATGAAGTGGTGCAAACAAATTAATTCACTAGGATTGCAACTACATCTATATCCTTTGGAGAACTTCTAATTGTAATCATCAGTTAGCATGCATGTTACCAGTATAATCTGACCACTACAATGAACATAACCTTTTCAATCAGTATGTTCATAGTGCAAGTAGAAGATAAAATTATTCTGAAGAAAAAAGAATGCAGCTGGATTGGTCACCCAATTGCTGCAGGCAGTAGACTGGTTGTAAAGGAGGGAGCTTCAGAGCTGTGGCAGCTATTCAAACTTTCTGGAATCAAACCGAAAATTGCCTGGAAACCCTTTAGACGTGGGAACAATATAGGAAAAGAAAATTATGGATCCTGAACATCTACAGAAAAAGGGAAATGTTTCTTCCATTGAGTTGACTGCTGTGTATGAGAGAGCAGCTGTATAATAAGCAAGGCAATGCAATCATTCGTTAACATGTATATTACCAGTGTAATCCGAGCACTACAGTGAACACAAACTTTTGTGCCAGTATGTTCATCGTCTAAGTAGAAGATCAAGTTATTGCAAAGAAAAAATGAAGGCAGCTAGATTGTTGGACCCATAGCTGCAACCAGCAGACAGGTTATAAAGCAAATACATTGCTATGTGGCAGTTATTCAAACTTTCTGTAATCAAGTGGGAAACATTTTAGACATCAGAACAATATAGGAAAAGAAGCTGAATCTTAAATACCTACAGGAAAAGGGAAATGGTTCTTTCAATGAGTTGACCAGCTCTATAATAAGCAAATTGTTGCAATTATTGCTGCAAATGTGTAATCACCTGCAAAGGTGCTGCATAAGTAAGTCATGTGAATGCTAGATAATAGCATAAATACAGGGTGAGGCACAAAATGTCATGCATTGAAAATTGTTTATATAACTTTTAATATACAAGATATGTCAATTTTTTGCTTTTACATTAATGATTGGAATGTGTATGCTCAGTGAATATTGTCACGCCCTGCCCCTGGAAGGGTGTGTGACAGGACGCAATATGCAGTATATGTTCAATATGTCCACCTTGTTAACATACCACTTCTGCAAGATGAACTTTGATGTTTCCAATCACCCTACAACACAAGTCTTCTGTGATTCCCTAAAAAATATTGTATTAGGTTACATGGTTTGTTTCAGTAGACTGTCTCCATTAAATGTCCCTGTAAGAAATAATCACAAGGATTAATACCTGGACTGATAGCGGCCTTATTGAACCTCCCTGAAAATGTTCTTGATATCTTGTGTACATCAGGAGCTTCTCGTGCCCAAAATCTGATACTCTGCCTATTGCTGTTGCTATTCAGATGAACCTACACCTATGCCTCATCTGACTTATGGATCACATCTTTTGCAAGAACTGAATTCAAAGTTGTAGTCTTGTCATTTTCCATCAGTTCGTGCAACACCATCATTTAGTATGCAAATAATTTCATATCAGCATGAAGTATTTTTTGAAGAGAACGATGTGAGATGCTAAATTCTGCTGCAGCTCGCATCATGGATTTTCTAGGACTTCATGTCAATGCCACTCTCACAGCATCTATTTTCTGTGGAGTATGGACTGTGTTGGCACAAGGTCACTTTTGGTCTAAAATACTCTCGTCAGTTTCAGATTTTGTAGTCAGCCTCTACACTGTCTGCAGGGGCCCTCATGGTAAAAAAATGAACATGAAAGCCTTGCTGAGTGTTTGCTAAACTATCTGTTTCCACATGAAACAACACAGTCCTCACTTTCTGTTGTAGCGTCAACTGTCCTTTGTGCGCCATATTACTAAACTAAAACAGTGGCAACATGCATGCGTGATAGTGACAACTGCTGTCTTCTGTTGAATCATACAAGAACTAAGTTTACTCGTCACAGAATTTGAAGCAAATAAAATATTTATTAAATATCATTGTATGACATTTCGTGTGCCACCTTGTATGAGCAATTATGGGAATAAGAATTGTGGTTAATTATTATGGCCCATGTTTATTATATGTAGATGGAAATATCTCCAATGGCCAGTGAATACTGTTACTATAGTGAAGTTCAGGCTACAAGCGATACAAACCGGAAGTAGCATTAAGGATTAGGGGATGATGCGAGTGAGAGGGAAATAGGTTGCATCATTGCCAGGTTTAGCCATGAAAGTTTATATTTCAGTTCTGTTTTTAAATTTTCAACAAATCTGTTATCAAATGAAATGACTAAGTGTACAAGTAGTTCTGTATGTAACACTGGAAACAAATGCTTTGTTTATTTTTACCATTTTCACTAAACTTCCAGTTGGTTTTCGCCTGCTAAAGCACATTGTAACTACCTACAAAGCACATGATTGCCACATCTCTATTATGTTATGTTTCGTGTTGTATTGTTCAGAACCGAATAATTGGAGGTTAAAGTGTGACAAAGTGTGTTAACTGATGATTATTCTTTCACATTAGTGTGCTGTATTATTAGTGAAAATGGAAACAACGTTATCAGAGCTTTATAATGTGAAAAGAGTTCGTAAAACCGCCACAATGTTGCAACACTACATGCGCAAACACGTGATCTGACATACATCCGGTTTGCATTGCTCATAGCCTGGATTTCAGTATAGCAATGCTTAGCGTACATTTTTATTAAAATGTTGTGAATCTGTGTAATTACAGAAAAGCAATCGCCAGAAATGTGTTGCTATCTATCTGTTGAAATGTTGATATTGTCAATATATGTAACAGAATTGTTTGGAGGTACTCTAAATTCTTACTTTAAAAATAAACATTTTGTATTTGACCAATTGATGTAACTGCCCTTTATAGTAAATTTTAAAAACAAAAAAGAAAACTTGTGTATGTATTTCCAGGTAGTATTAGAATTGCTTTCCACTCTACAAGGTGCATAGACTTGGCACTATTAATGCTGCACATTGACACTTCTATCTCGATACACAGCATCAAATAGCCTCTCCCAAAACACAATTATGGATGCACCACTGAAAATAAGTGAACAAGTTTTGACACTATTGTTTCAGGTATAACCTATTGAGGTTTGAAGCATGAGTGATAAACTAATTCTAACAATCAATTACTCAGCTTTCAAAATGTAGATAAAGTAATAACAATTTTATTTCTCTTTTGGTGTTTTAGAAAGCAGTTGAAATGTATGGTCAGCCGTCAAAAAGAAATGGTACAAACAACAATCTTTATACTCCGTATATAAATGGAACATTTAGCAACAGCCTGGACTCATTGATACAGTATGAAACATTCAATATATTTGAGTCCTCCCCAAGATTTGGTATTCACCACAATCTTTTGTTTCAGGTAAGTTGACTGCTAAATAGCTTTAGTTATAAAGTATACACAAAATAATCACTAAACATAAGTGCCATGCTTGTGATCATGAAGTTATATTCCCATATGTGATGCACGGAACTTAGTTTCAGCCCCAATATTTACCAACAAGGCAGACATCTTCTCATAAAGGAACCACTAAGTCATGTAAAATTCTTGGAGACAGTTGAGAAGCTCTAAGAGAATTAGCAGCCTCTCTTTAAAAAAAAAAAATCTGATGTGTTGCACTCACATGACTTTCTGTACTCTTGTACTAACCATTCTTACAAACTACGAGTATATCTTCTTGTTAATAAAGATAAACATTCGTACAAATTATCTTATTGCTTATTTCCTTGTAGGTGCAAAGGGAACATTAGAATACAGTAGGCCTTGTGCGATAGTCAAATCTTTTAAACCTTTGAGATTCCGTTCTCTTTGCACACTTAACATATAAAAAATCAACAATGATGTTTCATTTCACGAAAGTTCTAAGTTTTTCGAAACTCACACACATATCAAGGAATATCTCCAAAATGGTTCACTCTACAAGAAAATTTTTTCAGACATAAATTGTGTATTTTAGCAAGATCTACATTTTTGTATAGTATGATTTGGTGTATCTCTTAACACTTTACCAGTTATGCAAAAGTCGTCCAGAGTAAATACAACTACAGGGGTTATAGCCAGAAAATTCAAGATATACATTTCATTTGTCATCAAATTATCTCAAACATATGACATTTTAATTAAAATCATTAGTCATTTTCAAGAAGATCAAAATTTTCGAAAAATTTTCCATGTAAAGGGTAGTTTAGGGTGGAACTGTTTTCTTCAAAATCTTTGTGTCGCATCCTTGAAAGACATTAAACTTAAATACCAACTTTGGTTTTTAACCGACTTTTCGTTTTTTAGTTATGCTGTCCAAAGACACACACACACACTTTTTCTAAAAATGCTTTTTCTGGATTCAGGGGGTCTCAAAACATATATTTCCGGTGAAATCTCGACATCTGAATTTTTGGGTGGAATACAATACTTCCCCTACAGTGCATCGAATGACTAGTAAGCTCAGAAAGCTGCCTGTATTGCATACTGCCCTTTCCGTATATTCTGAAGGTAATACATGCTCATCAGATTCTTGCCCTTCAGTTCCACCTTATTTTTTTAATTGTTTATAGTAATGAATAATATAGATATACAGATCTTGAACTGATTAATTTTTGGTTCACTATATTATCCATAAAGCTCTGTATTCACTATGCATTTAGATATGCACACAAAACATTTGCTAAGAAAAATCTGTATGAAAATAATAAATTCATGAGAAGATGCAATGAGGCTGAGAGAAGATACTTTAAAAACATACATGTTTTGATTTTTGTATAACAGGATCAGATGTCTAATATCAAACAGTTTTTTTTATTTTGGTGTCTTGTATAAGTTAAACCAATTTGTGAAGTCAAGTTAGTAAGATTACTTTTTGCACATGTGTGAATAAGCTAGTAACAATGATGTGAATCTAAATTATTGTAAAATTGAGTCAGTGTTGAAACACTTCACATCACTCACATGTATTTGTCTTGACTGGTTTCAGGAGTTATTTGCTCCCATCATCAGAAGTGCCCAACTGGCTCTTGTGGATACTGTCTGGTGTGTGGTTGAGTTGACATCTGGCAGTGGAGTGATGAACTTCCATAATGGGTTTGGTGGTGGCAATTCAAAATTCATTAAGTGGAGTTTGTTTTTTATGATTAGAATCTTCTCTTAAGCATCCAAGTCTGTAGCGTGCTTTGTGGCTTTTATGTTTGGCATGATGGATAATTTGATAGATTCTTGATTAGTTAACCAGATTGGGACCAAATTTATATAGGAAAAACTAATAGCAATTTAGAAACCAGACTGAAAGAGTACATGAGATGCATCAAATACAAACAGATGGATAAGTCTGCAGTTGTACACCATTTTTGGATATCCAATCACAACATCATGCTGAACATAAAACTTTTAAAAGCCACAAAGCACACTAAAGAGTTGGATATTTGGGAGAAGATTCTAATCATAAAAAAAAAAGAAACTTTGCTAAATGATTTGAGAGGTAGAACTGGAACTTAAAAATTCATCGTCACAGGTGGGATTTGAACCACAGACCCTCTGCTGTGACATTGAATTTTTAAGTTCCAGTTCTACCTCTCAAAACATTGCCCACACATGGCTTGTGTGTTTAAAAACACCAACAGTAAGTTTGTCAGTATAAATAAATAATAATTTGCTTAATGAATTTGTAATTGCCGCCACCGAACACATTGTGGAAGTTCATCCCTCCACCGCTGAATGTCAAGTCAAACAACCACACACCAGATAACATCCACAGAAGCCAGTCAGGCTCTTATGATGATGGGATCAAGTATCTCTTGAAACCGTCAAGATAAATACATGTAAGTAATGTTAAGTGTTTCAACACTGACTCAATTTTGAAATAATATAATTCTACTTTTGTTTGCTGGGTCTCCATTTAAATGCTACAAAGAATAAACTGCCTGGCTACCCTTTCTTTTTTCTTTTTCTCTAATTTTAACTTTACATACAAAATGAATAGGGTAGTCAGTGCAACAAAAACATGTCACCTTTTATGTTTGTCTTTAAATTATTTGAGAGAGTATTAGAAACATAATTAATCATACAGAGCTGTTCTACCATTAACACCTCATCAGTCAGTCATACTTACTGCAGGTCATATTATCTGGACTAGTCAGTTGCTTTTTACTTTTTCTGCCATGTACATAATAGGTATAGCATTGCACCCTTTCTGATGTTGAGATTTCACTGGATATACACGTTTTGTCAGTCTGTGAACAGCATGATCCAAAACAAAAGTTATTTAAATATCAAACATTTAGTTATTTAAGTTTGGCATCTTCCAAGCACAGGAAACAAAAGATTTAAAAAAGAAATTCTCTATCCCAAACTACCATTTTATGCAAAATGTTTTAAAAATGCTCAAAAATGACTAATGGTTTTGATTAAAATACCATATATTTAAAATATTTTCATGACAAATCGAATGTATATGTTGAATTTTCTGGCGATAGACTCTGAAGACTAGTCACTTTGAGTGACTTTTGAATAATGGATAAGCCATAAGAGATACACAAACAATGTAGATCTTGAGAGGTAGAACTGGAAGTTAAAAATTCAATGCCACAGCTGGTCTGTGGTTCAAATCCCAGTTGTGGTATTGGAATTTTTAAGTTCCAGTTCTACCTCTCAAACATTGCCCACACATGGCTTGTGTGTTAAAAAACACCAACAGTAATTATTATTTATTTATGCCAACAAACTTACTGTTGGTGTTTTTAAACACACAAGCCGTGTGTGGCATTGCATTTCTAAGTTCCAGTTCTACCTTTCAAACTTTGCCCAAACACGGCTTGTGTGTTTAAAAACACCAACAGTAAGTTTGTTGGTATAAATAAATAATAATTACCATCTGAAGGTTATTTAATCCTGGGATACAAAGTACTTACAATAGTAAGTCACCATTGGGGTAATTTGTCTCTGATGTGAGACTGCCTTTGTGGTTTACCAGGAGAAATACGAACTGGTTTGAGAATTTAATGCCATTCTGGCAGTTTGTCACAATAGCTCAGTGGTAGAGCAGCCGCCTGGTAAGCGGAAGGTCTGTGGTTCAAATCCCGGTTGTGGCATTGAATTTTTAAGTTCCAGTTCTACCTTTCAAACTTTGCCCACACACGGCTTGTGTGTTTAAAAACACCAACAGTAAGTTTGTTGGCATAAATAAATAATAATTACCATCTGAAGGTTTTTTAATCCTGGGATATAAAGTACTTACAATAGTAAGTCACCATTGGGGTAATTTGTCTCTGATGTGAGACTGCCTTTGTGGTTTACCAGGAGAAATACGAACTGGTTTGAGAATTTAATGCCATTCTGGCAGTTTGTCACAATAGCTCAGTGGTAGAGCAGCCGCCCGGTAAGCGGAAGGTCTGTGGTTCAAATCCCAGTTGTGGCATTGAATTTTTAAGTTCCAGTTCTAGCTTTCAAACCAACAGTAAGTTTGTTGGTATAAATAAATAATAATTACCATCTGAAGGTTATTTAATCCTGGGACATAAAGTACTTTCAATAGTAAGTCACCATTGGGGTAATTGCCTCTGATGTGAGACTGGCTTTGTGGTTTACCAGGAAAAAATACGGACTGGTTTGAGAATTCAATGCCATTCTAGCAGTTTGTCACAGTAGCTCAATGGTTAGAGCAGCCGCCTGATAAGCGGAAGGTCTGTGGTTCAAATCCCAGCTGTGGCATTGAATTTTTAAGTTCCAGTTCTACCTCTCAAATAATGTAGACCTTGTTAAAGTGCACAATTTATGTCATAATACTTTTTTCAAGATAGTGCTTTGCATTTTAGAATACTTATACCTTTTTCAAATAGGAAGTCATTAAGTGTTTTATCTCTTGGTCATGCAAAGGGAATGGAATTTCAAAGAGATCACATTAAAAGTTGTCACTTGAAACCTACTATACTCTGTTCATCTAGAGATTAGAGGAGACGTAAACAAAGCCACGTGCGTTTTGACGCTTTCGCCGTGTAAATAGTCCCTTGAAGAAATACTGTTACTGAGGTCTGAAATGTCACTTAATGTTTGCTAAAGCATGAACTAAGTGTACTAAGCATAGTTAAAGTGTAAGAATACGCAGTTAAGTGAATCTGTAACCAGCCTAATTCATTCTGCACGCGCATTATTCAGTATGAAAGTAACATGGCGGAACAAGTGAGTTGTGAAACATAAGCGTGGAAAACTGTTTTGAAGTGGTGAAAAGACAACAATATTGAACGTGTTTAACAAGTTCTGCGAGAAATATCCCAAACTTGCTATCGAAGACGTGATGAAATTAACATCCGAGTTCACCGGTGTGTCAGTTGCAAGTATTTACAGCACACGCAAAGAAAATTCTCAGTTGGTGAAGATACCGGTAAAAGCGACCACATGGCAGATAAATGGTGGATGTAGTTTGCGACGAATTTGTGAGTGTGAGATCTGCAATCCGTCAAAAGGTTCACCATTTCTTTGTTAACAATGAACCTCCACCTTAAACAAAGTGCTGTTGGCAGTTAACTCTGATCCCGATCTTCCAGATTTAAAACGAACTTCCCTCCACAAGCTGCTTCTGGAGATTGGTTTCGATATTGTGAGCAGGAAATGAAAAAGTGTTATTGTAGACAGAGATGACGTAAGTAGCAGTTAATTTCCATGTGTTACATGTTATTTGGATCAAGTGAATATATCCTTTTAGTAGTGTAAAATGCATATTATACCTATGCGTAGCGGTAGGTAACCGTGTTGCGTCATTGTGAAAGCACGTGGCCGCGGAGTGATACAAACCGGTGCTTTGTTTATATCTCCTCTAATCTCTTGATGAACAGAGTATATATCCCCTTATTCCCCTTGCACCTACAAGAAGACATGGAATGAGCCAATTTCTGCAAATATTTATGTTGATAAAGTAGATAGAAGAATAAGCGTTTGTATGAATAGTTTGTATAAAAACTCATTTGAGTGCAACACTTGAGATTTTTTGGAGATCTTTTTCATTGCATATAATCTTTTTTAGATTTTGCATCACGAGAAAAGAGCTTCAGATTCAACAAATATTAAGCCATAAACATGATTTTTTTTTGTGCGTTTTCCTAAAACCATAAGGATTCTCTTTTTTTACTCAATAATTACCTGTATAAGCTGAAAATACTATGAAAAGTTATATAACTATCAGAAATTTGTAATAGTATTAATAATTGTCTTTCAATATTTTTAAGCTGGTAATAATACAAATCTTTGGTAATTATGTAAAGAAAATATGGTTAATAATCTGATGTCACATTCTAATAGCTTTGTTTAACCCATCTACTTCATACTACTGTTACAAAAACTTAAATCTTCTGTCTCCTTTGTGATAATTAAAATAAATGTCTGCAGAAAAGCTTTTATTACATATTTTGGTTGTGGGTCCAAATGACCTTGTTGTCAACGAGCCCTGAAACTCTACTCACTCACTTGCACACTCACTCACCCACCCACTCACTCACTACTCACTCACCCTCCTACCCACCCACTCACTCACTCACCCACCCACTCACTCACTCACTACACACTCACATTTCATGTGGATGCAATGGGGATTTAAGAGGTTAAAGCGATAGTCAAATTATTTAAAAGTGGGTAACTATGGCTGTCACAAAATTTGATGGCAGGTGGCTCAACAAATTCACTCACAGTCATGCCTTGCAGTGTTGTATAGTTAAACACACTGTGAATTCATGGTGTAAAGCCAATGGTATAAATATCATTTGCACCCACAACATTTATTTGCACAACAGGAAGTAGAATAGTAATAGTAAGCTATCAGCCACCATGAGCATTTGCAACTACTATTTAATAAAAGTGTAAAAGAGCTGTTATTACACAAGACATATTACTCCACACAAGAATTCATGGATGACACAATATTATAGGTACTGTATTACTTGTAATTGATAATTAATCTTGTATACCATATATATTAGAATTAGTTTTTTCGTTTAAATTTGTTTTATGTATAACTTGACGACTCACCAGTTTACCAGCTAGGCTTACTATGTAAACATTATGTGACAATAAAGATTCTATTCTATTCTATTCTACCATTAGTGTGGCTTTGATATTCCACCCTTTGCATGAGTATGGAGAAAAACATCTGATGTGTGCACTCACTTCAATCACTCTACTCACACTTGTACTATCTATTTTTAAGAACAATTATTCATATATCTAGTTCATATTGAGATAAACATTTGCAGAAATGGTTCTATTGCATATTTCTGTATAGGAACAAGGGAGTAGAAGAATACAGTAGGCACAAGCGATAATCAAATCTGTTACGAGCTGCTCACTGTGTGATTGTGAGAAAATCACAAAAGGGTAGTTTAGGGTGGAGGAACTTTCTTCTGAATCTTCACGTCTCATCCTTGAAAGATATTAAACTTAAATTTCAAATTTGGTTTTTAATCAACTTTTTGTTCTTTGAGTTATACTGTTCACATGCACGCACACACCCCCTCACACGCACACACACAACTTCTAAAAATGCTTCTTCTTTTTTTGTATTTAGGGGGTCTCAAAACATATATTTCTGGCGAAATCTTGACACCAAATTTTTGGGTGGAATACAATACTTCCTCCACTTACTATAAATAGTAGAGAAATGAATGAAAAATGAATTGTAACTTAGCTGTGAAAAAAGTATATGTTTGATATATTGATATCAAGATATTGGATATAGATTGCCTGTTTTAATAAGATCCACATTTTGTGAATGGTAAATGTGTCCAGTTCTTATGGCTTACAACCTTTGCAAAATTTGCTCTGAATGAAGAGGATTTTAGTTTATTCAAAGAAAATATATGATGTGCATTTTGCTACACAAATAAAAATTTCATTTTAATGAAGATTGTTGGATGCTTTCAAGAAAATAAAAAGTAATGAATATTTCCTATGTAAAGGGTAGTTTGGTAGTGACATGTTTTTTAAAATCTTCAAGTTGGTATTTAACAAATTTTTCATTTATGAGTTTAACACATGCATGCGTGCCTATCTTTGTTAATTGTAGATGTGTGGGTAAAAACTGTAGGATTTAAGTATTTACAAGCCATAGGGTAGAAAATGAAAGAGTGTATGTACCAAGGAGAGGAAGCTACATAGTAATACAGTCTCCTTAATGGAATGTGTTGTCACTAAAATATTTTTAAAAACCACACGAGAGACTTCAAAATATGTATTTGTGATATCTCTTTTTTTTAAGTGCATACAATACTTATTTTACTTAGGAAAGGTAAGCAGTAGAGGAAATAATTTAATCAAAATCTTTAAAAAATTAAAAGGCTGAAACTTCTGAAAGCAAATGAATAAAATCATGCTAAAAGGTTCATATCTGCCAAAGCATGTACTGAGATACTGTTGTTGAATATTATAATGTGCCTGCAAAAACTTGCACTCCTATCTTTAGTAGTAATTGAAAATGCAAATCTAGATACATTCACCCTCCTTAATGTACAAAGTGAACATTATATTTGAGGATACTCATTGTCATCATTACCTGTATTGTTTCAAAAGAAATTGATTAACTGAAAGGTTATTAAACATAAGTAAAAGCAACCAAAAGAAAGAAACTGACCATAAACTAGAATTATTTTGTCTTATGATTTTATTATAAGTGAATTAACAATTTGGAGTACTCTATGTAATTGAATGATGGACTGCCAGTGTTTTAATGTTTTCAGGATGCTGCAGTAGATTTAGCACCTTTGACTGAGTCACAGCAAACTTACACAGGTTTTCTGGGAGGTTCGTTAGACTTAATTCTTGGTGTGCGTCAGTGCCCAGTAAATGCAATGACACTTTGTGTAACCTCTGATGTTGAGATGGTGAAATGTACCAAGATGAGGGTAAGTAGTTTTGAAAAAGTATTCATGCTTGTTAAACATTTGCTATTAATGTGCAGCATGTAACGAAATAACTAAGAAGGCTCACTAACCTCCACAGTTAGTGTGAAATTTTATGTGTGTGTGTGTTGGAGAGTCCCAAGGCCAATGCCTCACTCTTTTTGTCATCAGTGGAGCCAGAAATGCGCACAACAACCAGTCTGGTTTCTTTATGGCCACACTTCATTACCATGGGAGAGATTTATCAGTTCTTCTTTATGTGAAGACTGTAAAAGGTAGCATTAGAAAATAAACCACATCTCTTTTGTATGTGCATTCAGTGTTATTCTTCAGCAATCCTGTTCTCTGTGTCACATTGTGGATTTCCCTCCATTTATCAGTATGTAGAATTTTGGAAGTTACTTTGGAAAATCCCACCAAATGATATAGATTTTGCCCCCTTAATGTTTGCTAAAATAGCAATTTTTTCTCATTTGTGACTTTAAGTGGTATCATTGAACCTTCAGTTCAAAATTCTATGTTTGTGAGGTAGAACTGGAACTTAAAAATTCAATGCCACAACTGGGATTTGAACCACAGGCCTTCCGCTTGCCGGGCAGACGCTCTAACCACTGAGCTATTGTGACAAACTGCCAGAATGGCATTAAATTCTCAAGCCAGTTCATATTTCTCCTGGTAAACCACAAAGGCAGTCTCACATCAGAGACAATTACCCCAATGGTGACTTACTATTGCAAGTACTTTATATCCCAGGATTAAATAACCTTCACATGGTAATTATTATTTATTTATGCCAACAAACTTACTGTTGGTGTTTTTAAACACACAAGCCGTGTGTGGGCAAAGTTTAAGAGGTAGAACTGGAACTTAAAAATTCAATGCCACAACTGGGATTTGAACCACAGGCCTTCCGCTTGCCGGGCGGACGCTCTAACCACTGAGCTATTGTGACAAACTGCCAGAATGGCATTAAATTCTCAAGCCAGTTCGTATTTCTCCTGGTAAACCACAAAGGCAGTCTCACATCAGAGACAATTACCCCAATGGTGACTTACTATTGCAAGTACTTTATATCCCAGGATTAAATAAACTTCACATGGTAATTATTATTTATTTATGCCAACAAACTTACATAAATAAATAATAATTTCTATAAGAGGTAGAACTGGAACTTAAAAATTCAATGCCACAACTGGGATTTGCGGAAGGTCTGTGGTTCAAATCCCAGTTGTGGCATTGAATTTTTAAGTTCCAGTTCTACCTCTTAAACTTTGCCCACACACGGCTTGTGTGTTTAAAAACACCTACAGTAAGTTTGTTGGCATAAATAAATAATAATAATTTCTATGTTTGTGCTTAGACTCTACAACACAATGTGAGAGATAATAAGTAAACAACCTATCAAATCAGAGATCATAAGAATAGCCAATGTACAAGGATTTGTAATTTCATGGGATGATTGTTATTGGTAAAATAAGTGCAATTTCTACATCAAAGATTAAAAAAATGATTGCAATTAAAAAAAATCGTAATGAGAAAGGTAGTCGTGAAGACTTGCTCCTGCAATTGAAATTGCGTCATCATGGCCACCTTTAGGAATTATTCCATTTAATGCATTACAAGTTTGAATCTTCAAATAGAGTTTAATAGCTCAAGGTGTTTACACATGTAGTACAGCAGTGAGTCAAATGAAAACAGGAAATATTTTTTTACAGCTCCTTTATTTCAGACACAGTTGAAACAAGTACACTGTTTTTCAGCATTATCTCCCTGATTTTCAATACATTTCCGACACCGAATCAGGAGGACATGGGTAGCTTGGGGGGAAAAACAACTTTTGGCTGTGCACATAGCCATTCATGCACCGCCTGTTTTACCTCCGTGTCAGTTGCAAACTTGTTGCCACTAAGGAGTCCAAAAAAAAAAGGCTTTTTTAGACAAAGGTCAAATGTGTGTCACTCTGTGGACAATATAACTCAAAAAGAACAACTCTGTTAAAAACCGAAGTTGATATTTATGTTTAATGTGTTTCAAGGGTGCAATATGAAGATTTTGAAGGAAATTGCTTCACCCTAAACTACCCTTTCATTGGAGAATTTTTCAAAAATTTTGATTTTCTTGAAAATGGCTCTAACAGTTTTGACTAAAATGCCATATGTTTGAGATATTTTTAAGACAAATGAATTGAATTTTCTGGCCATGGCCCCTGTAGTCGTATTTACTCCGGACAACTTTTGCATAACTGATAGACCAAATCTTAGTATACAAAAAATGTAGATCTTGCTGAAATACACAGTTTATATCTAAATAAAATTTTTTATAGAGTGAACCTTTTGGGAGATATGCCTTGTTATTTGTGTGAGTTTTGGAGAACTTATACTTCTGTCAAATAAAACATTGTTATTCAATTTTTTATATGTTAACTGTACAAAGAAAACAGAATTTGAAAGCTTTAAAATGTTTGGATATCACTCAAAGCCTACTGTGTTCCCATATTCTCCTTGCACCTACAAGCAATTAAGCAAATAAGATAATTTCTGCAAACGTTTATCTCAATTAACACGAAGAAGATATAGGGATAAGAGTTTGTAGGAATGGTTAGTACTAGAGAAAGTCATGTGAGTGCAGCACATCAGATTCTTATCATTATCATCATCATCATCATCATCATCATCAGATTGTCTCCTTAGTGTGGTGGTGGTGGCGGTGGTGGTAACGTTGCTGCTTCCCAAATGGGAGACCCGGGTTTAATTCTCAGTACTGATGTGGGGAATTTCTACTGCTGTGAGACCTGGTCCAGGGTGCTCTCAGCCTGATTAAGTCCCTGAGGGGCCAATTGAAGAGCTCCTTGATTGAAAAGTATTGGCCATGGTTGCATAGGCTGCATAACCAGCTGGCAGGGACTGGAGCACTGACCACAAAACACCCTCCAGTACTGACACTGTGGTGAAAAGGTGTAGAGGGGGGATGGGAGTGACTGACTGGTAGGTGATAGGCCTCGGCCCAAAAAGGCATCTTGCACCTTGGGTTGTTGTTATTATTATTTATTATTATTATTATTATTATTATTATTATTATTATTATTATTATTATTATTATTATTATTATTATTATTATTATTATTATTATTATTATTATTATTATTATTATTATTCATTTTATTTATTTCAGACTGCTTTAAAAGCACAACTATTGAAACCAGATGTGGTTTGTTACAAGGGCCTTAGCCAGATAAATTGCATGCAGGCAATCAGAAATGGGTGAGTAGTTCTATTCTAAGGTGTATTCCAGCACATGTTCGTGATGCTAATTTAAGTTAACAATATGCTTCTACAAAGATGTAGCCTAAGTGAAAATGTAGAAAGTGTTACTGTTACTATTACTATTGTTATGATTATTATTATTATTAATTTTATTATTATTATTATTATTATTATTATTATTATTATTATTATTATTATTAATATTTTGTTATATTATGATTAACTTATGGTGTCCAGCAATGCTAGAGTTAACAATCTAGGTAGTATGTAGTTGTGCCTTAATAAACTAAGTCATATCTGACATATACAGCTAGTTTTATAGTCTAGTAGAAGTGGAGAATGCAGATTCAATAATATACAAGTTGATACAGAAATATATTTGATACCAGTGGTCATAATTTAAAAAGAATAATGAATAAAACAGAATAAAACAACAACAATAATAATATTGTGATAATTTTGAATTAATATAAGTTAACATAAAAAGAAAACTGTTAAAATGGGGGTGAGCTTGAAAGTGAGAATAGCGCGGAACAGCCAATGGACATTTTTAAACTTAGCATCAGTCACTCATAGTTTATCTGTAGACATGGGCGGATGCAAGGGAGGCAAGCTGTTCCAAATTTGTGAAGTCAAAGGGTTTTTCACAGTTATATATATACACACATACATAGCTTTAGTGGATTTTGATGTTATAGCTCCAGGAAGAAATAGTGGTCGGCATATCTCAACCAAAACAGTGTAGAAAGTAACACATCATTAAAATGTATTAAAGTTTGGATCCAGTGCCATCTGTCATAAAACTTACTCATACCCTGAGATTAAGACTTTCAGTGCTCGAGCTACCCAGGAAACATCTATGAAAATCAGCACTACATTGTCAATCAACGGAGATCATTATCAGCTTTAATTATTACTCTGACAATGTACGACAAGGTGAGGTAGTAAAGTTCTACCATAGCGGATAGAAGAGATAGTGTGAGCTCTTCGGGAGTTACTATGGTTCGCTCGCAAGATGGCACTGGTGTCGCGGTCACTTTAGTTCACGAATGCATGGTGAAAATGGGTTTCATATTATCAGTTAGCATTTTAAATACCTAAAATCGTAAGCAGGAATATTGGAAATACTGTTTTGAAACATCGTCTTTCCTTGACACATAATATAGGGTGATATTTTACAATAATGGGTATTATAATTAACGAAGAACAGTGGGAAATATCTGCTTACATGATTTTACGCTGAAAAATTAAACCATAATGCAAATTATGTATTTTTTAAGCTTTGTATCTAGAACCAGCTTTTGTTTTTTACTTAAATAATTTAAATTGCATTTATGTTCGCAACAATTAGTAGCAAATTTCTTTTCTACTATTTTTAATTTAGCCCTCTCTTTAGATAGCAGGATTTTAGTTCTAACTAAATTTCTATTGAGGTTTCTAATTCTTTTCTTCAGTGTAGCAATTTCATTATTGACACTTGTGTTTGTGACCTTGGAGTAATTAGAACTGTTTTCTGTGAATTCCTCATTGTTGAAGGACGGCGCGTTTGAAATAAGAACTGGTTGACTGGATCCTGCATCTGGTAATTTACTGATTGTTGAATATTGCTTTTTCAGTAATTTTTTATCTCTGTTTTGTGGAGATTTTCGGGATTTATGCACTGTAGTTAAGTACCTGGGTAAATTGGGAAATATACAGGGAATTGCCCCTGGCTTTAACCGCCATTTAATTCTAGGGATTTCAACTAGTTTTCTATGCACAACGAATGAATCAACTTTCACTAAAAAGTCCTCTGGAAAATGTTTGTCACAAATACTAGATTTAACAGATAATTTAGTGTCTTTCCTAGGAATAGACTTTTCCCATTTGTAAAACAGATTTTTATCTTTAGGAGGAGTAAAAAAATGTTTAGCTTCTGAGCAGTTTGTATATCCTGAATGACAGCCGGGTACAAAACAAGTTGGCATTTTTAATCAATTATTGATGTTGCTTGAAACTTACGTTTTGAAGAACACACACACATTTATGCACAAAATTAGAAGCAATTTCACAAGTTATGTACCTAATTACTCACAACACACAACACATACGTATAAAATTGTCTGTACTTCCGAATCACATACTAGGCAGTTCGGCCGCATTTTAAGGCGATTGCGATCGCCACGCCGCAGTTTCGGTCAGTTGCCACGGGACCACGGATCATGCAGTGAACTAGCGGGAGAGCTCACACTTTCTCTTCTATCCGCTATGGTTCTACATTGCTCCCAACTGTAGCAAAGTAATACTTGTTACAAAGTTTAGATAATTATTAAACATGAGACAAACTTTGCATTTGTAACATATGACTCACAACGCAACATTGAGCCAAACTCTGTGCTTTCACTGGTAACTGTAGTGCTATCTATCGATGGAGAAATTGAAGCAATTCAAATAGCCCTCCAAAATCCTTTATATAGAATCTCACATTTTCATCAAGCTGTTATTCGCTGATTCCAGGGTGGCAATTATAGCAATTACTTCCAAGTTGTCACCAAAACACCAAACAAGTATAGAAAATCCTTACCCACCTAACAGCACTTCAAAAACACCTAGTCTTCCAATGGATACCAGCTCATTGTGGGCTGAGTGGTAATGACAAAGCTGATTTTCTTGCAAAAAAGGGTACCAGCAGTGCAAGAAATCAGTAGTTAATCTACCATTTTATGCAGCTAAAAGATTAGTCAACTCTGAATTAAAAAAGATTATTGCAAAATATTACTATAAAAATCAAAAAACAAAAGATTGGAACTACCAAACATTTAAACAGTAATTCCATGGCATCCTCGAAAAGCGGCAGTTGCAACCTTCAGGTTGATTAGAGACATGATTATCTGGCAATACATTTGAACAGAATTGGGATATATTTTTCGTGAGAAACAGTGAATATGAATATATATTTGATTCTGAGTTTATAACTCTAATAAAAAATCTAAATGATAATAACACAAAATTTTAGGAAATGAGAAGGCAGATCAACTGGCAAAATGAGGTACAAAAATACTGCAGTTCATGCAGTAGGAACTCCCATATCAATCAGCAAAAATCATAATCAGTAGAGAGATTAAGGAAGAAATAATGGGACACAACAAAATAGCTAGTAACAAAACATGGACTATTATGGATATCAAAGATACAGTTCCTGATTCATCCAGACAAGAAGCAGTAGCTGTATTCCACACACTAATGGGACATGATTGTTTAGCAGCACATTTGCACAAAATGTCAATATATCCATCACCAAAATGTGTTCTGTGCAACAATAAAAACACCATTATGATAGCAGAACATCTTCATGTGTGCCCAGCCCTAGGCAGATTAAACTTAACATCATCACAACTATGTTGGGAAGCAAGAAGGAGAACGGAGTTCATTCAAGTTCCTGGGCGTTAAAACTGCTGCTGCTGCCACCATTGCATAAATACCCAAATACACTCTGTCCTCTATGTGATCTGCAAGAGGAAATGGACCGAGACCACCTTCAAATATGCCCAGCCACTTCTAGCACCCATCAGTGAAAAATATTGGAGAGCAAGAGGATTAATGACTTCATTACTAGATGCAATAATATTAACCGGGCTTGTGGGCCGTGGTCTATTGGGTTCCTTCTTCTTCCCAAACGTTTCGTCTGCGACTACGGCAGACATCTTCAGTGGCGGCGAGGTCGAAGTTTCCTAGTGGAGATCTCAGCACCGACTGCGCTGGTCACCACCAGAGGTGCGGTATTTATGTCGGCGGCTGGAGGGGAAGTACGTTGTGATAGGTCCGGGTGGCCAGTGGGCTGGACTTGTACCAGTGGAGTACTACAAGGAGCTGGCGTCTGATTGGCTGGAGAGGGGTTCTGGATTTTTGTTTTTGTTAACGCTGTTTGCCATATTCTGTTGAGTTTAAGTCCTTCTTCTTTGCGATTGATATTATTTTTGTGCTTGTGTATTTCAATGGCTTCACGGAATAAGCGAGAATAGTAGTGGGATGTAGATGCCAGAATATCTGTGTTACCATATTGGATGATGTGTTCCCCTTCTTCGAGTATGGCATGTTCAGCAATTGCTGATTTTTCAGTTTGACCCAAGCGACAATTTCTTCTGTGTTCTTCAATGCGGGTTTTTATACTACGTTGTGTGGTTCCGATGTACACCTTGCCACACGAACAAGGTATTCTATAGACTCCAGGGATCCTCTATCCACCGCAGGAGTATATAGAATACCTTGTTCGTGTGGCAAGGTGTACATCGGAACCACACAACGTAGTATAAAAACCCGCATTGAAGAACACAGAAGAAATTGTCGCTTGGGTCAAACTGAAAAATCAGCAATTGCTGAACATGCCATACTCGAAGAAGGGGAACACATCATCCAATATGGTAACACAGATATTCTGGCATCTACATCCCACTACTATTCTCGCTTATTCCGTGAAGCCATTGAAATACACAAGCACAAAAATAATATCAATCGCAAAGAAGAAGGACTTAAACTCAACAGAATATGGCAAACAGCGTTAACAAAAACAAAAATCCAGAACCCCTCTCCAGCCAATCAGACGCCAGCTCCTTGTAGTACTCCACTGGTACAAGTCCAGCCCACTGGCCACCCGGACCTATCACAACGTACTTCCCCTCCAGCCGCCGACATAAATACCGCACCTCTGGTGGTGACCAGCGCAGTCGGTGCTGAGATCTCCACTAGGAAACTTCGACCTCGCCGCCACTGAAGATGTCTGCCGTAGTCGCAGATGAAACGTTTGGGAAGAAGAAGGAACCCAATAGACCACGGCCCACAAGCCCGGTTAATATTATTGCATCTAGTATTGACACCGGCCGTGAAAGCCTTAGAACTTTGATGAATGACTTCGTTGTCAGAAATCCAGCATTAGCTAACAACAACAACAAATTGCATGTCTGGTAAACTGAGAAACTCTAATCAATTATTTCCATGAAAGCTACATACCTTATATGAGTAAACACTGTTGCGTATGTGCAGTTTCTTAGTCAAATCTGCCAGTATGACCATAGGTGATAAAGGTAGCATGTTGTTGTTAGCTAATGCTGGATTTCTGACAATGAAGTCATTAATCCTCTTGCTCTCCAATAAAGGTAGCATGTACAATTTAGCAAATTAGAAGAAAAGCAATTGAGTTATTTTATAAGGTAATTTGAATGTGAAACAGGAAAAAATTGTAATGATTATCCTAACCAAGCTAAAAAGATGGATGCTTTTAACAATTGATGTAGAGCACATGATTGTATTTATACTTACACCAATCAAGAAGGGGACTGCTAGTTGCTAACCACATGGCGAAAATCTTTAAATGAACAGGAGGGGATGGATGTGCCGGTCATCATACTCGTAGCAATGAAAAGAAGGACCAGTTGGAGCTAAGACATTTCCATAGCAATGGTAGATGCAAAACCCTTGTTGCCGATATTGTAACATATGATCACCATGTGCCTGACAAGCAATGCATCAGTAACATAAACTATGCTCAATATTCAAATCTAATGTTTTAAAAATAAATGATTTTACCTATAGACACTTATAGTGTCTAAAAAAAGAACAAATTAGAAACTAAAAGCTTCACTTATATTAATATTGCAAGTTGTTCCAATGCTGACTAGTTTCAGCATTGTAATAACTTCCATTATTAATAAGATAAGTGAAGATTTTAGTTTCTAATTTGTTCTTATTTTAGATTCTGTTACTTCACTGTTAATAGCTTCAATTTTCCTTAATTAACTTATAGTTTCACTTACACTAATTTTTGTCTGGATGCATTTTGAAGCCCAGCATCTTCATTCTCAACAGTTTCTCGACTGGCGGTTGAAGAGGAAGCATTTGAAGGGCTGAGAGCCAGAGTGGGCCAAATCCAAATTTGTGTTTTTGGAGCTGATGCCATCTATGGATGGTATGCTGAATTTCGTGCTTCCCAAAATGGTTGGTTTAGTCCAACTCCCTCATAAATCGCTATAATAACAGCGTAAACAAAACTCTCTCAATTAAATTACAATTCTCTTAAGAGCCATAGTGGGCTAAATCCAAGCAGACAATTAGAACATGCGACTCGTACCACATGATGTAAACATTCAATATGGCTGCCATGATTGAAGTAATTATCAAAGAAGCTACAAAAACAAGGAAACGTGCGAAATTGTGGTCAGTGGATGAAAAATACGACAAAAAGGAAAAGGAACACAGGTCAAGAGTATATTAATTCAAGTGGCAAAGTTGTATGTGCGAAAACCTACAGAGACAAAGACTAAATGAATTTGTGCTGGAACATATTAAAAGTTTTCCCAGCGAAACAAGTCATTACAGTTGTGTAGATAACGATAAATGCTAGTACTTACCACAAGAGCTATCACTAAGCAAAATGTATGAACTTTACTATAAGTTCTTACAGGAATTAAAAGAAATATGAAAGCTAATTCAAATCCAAAAAACAATGGAAGAACAAGATAAATCAGAAATAGTTAAAATTGAACTATGGAAAAGTAACTACCACTATAGAATTTACAGTATCTACAATCCTCCAGACAATACACTAGATCTAAATTCTCTTCCCATAGAACCCAAAAGTATTTTAATAGGTGATTTTAATGCACACTCCCCTAGGTGGGGCTACAGAGATATAAATTCAGCAGGAAGAGTCATAGAAGACCTGTTAAACTCATCAACAATGGAATTAATATTTAATCCAAATGATCCACCCACTTACCTTCATTATAATGGTTCAGGTACAAATCCTGATCTTCTGATGGTGTCATCTGACATAATTGACAATACAAAAAGAGAAATAATAGAAGACCCAGGTTCAGGCTACAGAATCACCATAAACTCCATAAGAGGTCTAATAAATAAAAGTAACAAACCAAAAATTAAAACTTCTTGGAATTTTAAAAAAGCAGATTGGTCCAGTTTCCAAAATGAGATAGGAGGGAAGTGTAATATACTGTTAGAATCAGAGTTCAAGTCAACAGATGAAATGAATAAAAAAATTTGTGAAATATTATTGACAGCAGCCAAAACACATATCCCCAAAGGAAAGTTAAAGAAATATAGCTACTTTTGGTCTCCATCTTTATCTAAGTTAAAACACGAAAGAAATATAGCAAGAGTCAAAGCCGAAAGAACCAAGTGTTCAGATGATGTACAAAACTGGAGAAGAAAAGCAGCCATTTTTAAGAAAGAATTAATTACAGCAAAGAGGGCCAGTTTCACAAATTTTGTAGAACATATGGACTATAGGAAAGATGGAAATAAAATATACAAATTCCTTAATAAAACAAAATTATCAAAAAATACAACTGAACCATTAAAATATAATAACAAAAGCTTAACTACAGATAGGGAAATAGCAGAATCCCTTAACAGGTTTTATGCTCAGTCACAAAGAATACCCCAAGCGTATAAAAAACAAGATAAGGCTATCCAAAAAACTACCAGAGAAACTAATAAGCCAAAAGATATACGAAATGATATTTTTATTCAGGATTTTAACGAAACAGAACTGGATTTAGCAATAGAACAATTACAGAACAAAAAATCTCCAGGACCTGACAAGATCCACCTAGAGTTTATTAAACACCTTGGCAGGAAAGGAAAAGAAATCCTACTTAAACTGTATAACACGTGTTGGAGAATGACTATACCTTCCGACTGGAAAAAAGCCATTATCATCCCGATTTTAAAGAAAAACAAACTTTAAACAATATTAATAGTTTCAGACCAATATCTTTGACCAGTGTTATTGCAAAAGTGATGGAAAGAATGGTGGCATCTAGACTTAACTGGTTCCTAGAATATTACAACTTAATTAATAGTTCACAGACTGGCTTCAGACAGAATCATAGTACAAGTGAAAATGTACTCCTACTAAGCCAAGACATCAAGGAAGCTTTCAATAGAAACGAGGATACCTTAGCAGTATTCATTGATTTTAAATCAGCATATGACTCAGTCTGGAGAAACAAATTAATTGAGAAGTTGCAATCAATAGGTGTGAAAAGTAACATGCTTAAATGGATAACTCAGTTTATTTCACAAAGATTTTGTGCCACAAAATATAATACATACATTTCCAAATATAAACAAACACATAGAGGACTTCCACAAGGTGCTGTTCTGAGCACAACACTCTTTAACATATATATAAATGACCTTCCATCAATAATAAAAACTTTAGAAACCAAAATTGCTTTATTTGCTGATGATGTAGTCATTTGGACTTCAGACTCTCCAAAAAAACCTGAATTAATTAAAGACAGAATAGAAACAGCCCTAAACAAAGTACATGAATGGAGCTCCAAAAACCTCATGACTATCAATGTGGAAAAAACAAATTATGAATTATTTACCTAAAATACAAACCAGTTAATATTAACATAAATTATAATGGTAAACCACTCAAAGCAGTTGATGATGCGAAATACTTAGGCATCACTTTCGACAGAAAGCTAAGTTGGAAAAAACATATAACAAACATCTCAGAAAAGGTTGAAAAGAAACTGCAAATCCTGAAAAGGTTAGCTGGTGCTAAATGGGGCTGCTCAAGGAGAGTCCTTAACACAACATACAAAATGTATGTTAAACCAAACCTCTTGTACTGTTCTGAAGCTTTAATAACAGCAGCAAATGCTAACAGCAATAAACTTGAACAAATACAAAATCAGACTCTTCGCCTAATCACTGGAGCAGTTAAATCCACACCTATTGATGCCATGCTTGCCTTAACACGGACCCCATCAATAACAACGAAAATAGAAGAACAAGCATTGCTCCAACACGAGAAAATGTTACGACTGCCAAACTCTAAATGGACAGAAGAGAACCTCCCCCCTTCAATCCTTAAAACTCATAGTAGTTTCCTAGAAAAGGTAACACAGATTAAATCCAAATTGAACATTCCTAACACCAGAGAAAATCTACTTATAAGAGAAAATCCATTGGAATTATTGCAACCTATCTTCAGTTTGGAATTAATAGCGGAAATAAATAAATCAGATACACCAAAAGAAATACAAAAACTTCTAGCTCTAGAAACAATCAGTACTAGGTATCCCACAGAAGAATGGCTGCACATATATACTGATGGATCCTCCAAGGAAAACCTTACTGGAGCTGGAGTTACGTGTTCACATTTTTCCTTTTATCATTCTGTTGGCAGAGACACAACAAATTATGATGGAGAAATAGAGGCTATACACATTGCTCTCCGACAATTATTAAATCTTCCCTTAAATAAATTTAACAAGGCAGTAATTCTTTCGGATTCTAAAGCTGCAATTCAGGGAATATGTTCAAATACTACAAAAAAGTCAACAAAAATTAGAGAATGCTACAAAATGTTAACACAACTCCAAAAAGTTAATAAGACTGTTCATCTCCAATGGATTCCAGCACACTGTGGAGTCATGGGGAACGAAGCTGCAGACTCACTTGCAAAGAAAGGCACAACAATAAAACAAAAGTCTAAATTAAATTTCTCATATTCCTCAATAAAACGCTTGATCATTAAAGAATTTTCTCATTCATACCTACAATAGAAACAAATGCCAAAGATAAAAAATGGATTACACTACTTTCCAACCCAGATATAATCCCCCAGAGACCAAGGAAAACAGCGGTTGCAGCCTTCCGACTACTGACAAATCATGACTGCTTGGCAAGTCATCTCTACAGAATAGGTATCTCAGCCTCACCGATATGTGTCCTGTGTAACGATCCAGCAGAAATGAACGAAGACCACTTGAAGACCTGTGAAGCATTAAGATCAGAAGAAACTACAGTTCAAAAGTATTGGAAAGCACGAATGCTAATGGCTTCATTGCCAGATGCAAGGCACTAGAAACAATAACAACTATAAGTTGTGCGAGGAAAAACAAACTAATCCTGTTAAAGAATGGCGTTACAGAAGTGTATTTAACACAACGTTCAAATTATTTTTCAAGAAACCAAAAAGTGATACATGCTCTTTTTGTGATTGAATGAAAGTTAGTGTAAGTCAGGGAGGAGAATCTTCTTTTTCAAAGGCTAAGTGGGAATTACACAAGCAGTGTGCAGAGAAAGCATACAGTGAAATGAGAGCAGATATTAAAAATTCAAAAGACTGGTGTTGTGCACACTATAACTTTTGACATGGAACAAATATTACCTCTGCCTCTTCTTACTTCTAATGTTTATTTTTATAAGAGAAAATTCTGGATTTACAGTCTAGCAGTGCACGATTGTGAACATGATTTCGGACACATGAATTTGTGTGAGGGGAACACACTGCTCAGAGGGGTGCTAATGAAGTGGGATCATGTCTGTTATCTTAATTTAATAACATATTCTGACATGTGTAGGGGACAAAACAAGAACCAGTACACAGCTTTTCTGTGGATCTGTCTTGTCAATCACACCAGTTTAAGATAATAGATCAAAAATTTCTAGAATCAGGCCATTCTTTCCTCCCTAATGACAGAGACTTCAGTAGCATTGTATCTGCTAAACACAAAGCTATTTCTCTATTTTCAGTAGATGACTATGTGGATCACATAAAACAATGCAGGAAAAAGAGCCCTTTTACAGTAAAAAAATGAATCAGTCAGACATTTTTTGATATCAAAGAAAATACAAAATCTAAATTTTCAATGTGCAAGGAAACTGTAGATGGTGAAAAGGTATACTGTTGAAAATTAAATGGATGAGATTTGATGAATTTGAACCGATGAAAATTAAATTCTGCTATTCTCTAAATGAAATAGAAAGCTGGAAAATAATTGGCATTTCACCAGTGAAAAGGGGCAGAAACTTTGTGAAAGTTACATCTGCTGTTCCTTCGCCATGGTCTCTGCCACCAGCTTACAAAGAATTGCTTAATATAAGTAAATATGAAGACCTAATGTCCTTGTTACCTTATATTCCACCTGTTTCACATCAGTTTTTCCGGAATTTGGAGGTGGAAAACTAAGCAGCAAGAGGGAGTTTGTAGATGGCCCACTAATATTTTATCTATTTTGACTACAAAATATTAGAGCCATAGTGGGCCAACTCCGTGATTGTAAAATATGTTGAATTTTGCACTATGATTTTTAGGATAAGATGTGTTTTGTTTTCATATTACAAGGATAGTTTAATCAATGTCTACTTTATGTAAAAATGATAACAATTTCAAGCAATATGCATTCAATAAATTATTTGATGTACTAAACTTTACATCAATTTTTCTCAGTTCCAACAAAGTGGCATTTGGCCCACTCTGGCTCTCAGCCCCTCATTTGTTGTGGTAGTGACTGTGCTGCTATCTGAGTTGCTGGTTATGAACTTCATTATGTCATCTGCTTGTGGTATATCAAAATTCAAGTATAATGTTTATGTACATATGCAACCAAACTGTACATTTCCTTGACATGTTCAATATTCATGGACCTTTTGTGGCTACTAGTGAACTCATTCTATGCAAACCAGTCCAATCCAATCCAATTCAGGTTTTGTCTTATCTCTGGGAAAAAGGAAGATGAAATAAGTAATATTTTTTAGAGAAAGGAACAAATAAATGGAGGGAAAGTAATAAGCAAGTAATGATTATTTATTTATGCCAACAAACTTACTGTTGGTGTTTTTTAAACACACAAGCCGTGTGTGGGCAAAGTTTGAGAGGTAGAACTGGAACTTAAAAATTCAATGCCACAACTGGGATTTGAACCACAGACCTTCTGCTTACCGGGCAGCTGCTCTACCACTGAGCTATTGTGACAAACTGCCAGAATGGCATTAAATTCTCAAACCAGTTCGTATTTCTCCTGGTAAACCACAAAGGTAGTCTCACATCAGAGACAAATTACCCCAATGGTGACTTACTATTGTAAGTACTTTATGTCCCAGGATTAAATAACCTTCAGATGGTAATTATTATTTATTTATGCCAACAAACTTACTGTTGGTGTTTTTAAACACACAAGCCGTGTGTGGGCAAAGTTTGAGAGGTAGAACTGGAACTTAAAAATTCAATGCCACAACTGGGATTTGAACCACAGACCTTCCACTTACCGGGCGGCTGCTCTACCACTGAGCTATTGTGACAAACTGCCAGAATGGCATTAAATTCTCAAACCAGTTTGTATTTCTCCTGGTAAACCACAAAGGTAAGTTTGTTGGCATAAATAAATAATAACAAACATATCATTTTAGAAGCCATAGAAATGTTCATGTTGGCATGGAGATCTTTGCTTTCAATAGCCATTGAGAATTGCTGGCAGAAATATAAAAATATGATTGAAGAAGAAAAAGAGGAAGCTGTAGCATCAGGAAAGCATTGGACCAACAGCTCTGGAGAAAGATATGTGTGAACAGCAACATTCCTACAGATACCATACTGGAAGACTTCAATGTTACAGCTAATACAGTGATAGTAGAAGAGCCAACTATCACAAAAGTGGGGGGAGGGGGGAAGGGAGAGAAAGAAAAAGAAAAATATGCCTTTTTACAAACATAACAATGTACAGAGACTACAAGCTCTCTTACCACTTGCTAACATAACATTATGTTTGTAAGAAGGCATATTTTTCTTTTTCTATCTCTCCCTTCCCCCCTCCCCCCACTTTTGTGATCACTGGTTTCCGAATCATTAATTTGACTCACATCACCTTTTGATGAAGTTCTCTTTCATAACTGGCTCTTCTACTATCACTGTATTAGCTGTAACATTGAAGTCTTCCAGTATGATATCTGTAGGAATGTTGCTGTTCACACATATCTTTCTCCAGAGCTGTTGGTCCAATGCTTTCCTGATGCTACAGCTTCCTCTTTTTCTTCTTCAATCATATTTTCATATTTCTGCCAGCAATTCTCAACAGCTATTGAAAGCAAAGATCTCCATGCAAACATGAACATTTCTATGGCTTCTAAAATGATATATTATTATTTATTTATGCCAACAAACTTACCTTTGTGGTTTACCAGGAGAAATACAAACTGGTTTGAGAATTTAATGCCATTCTGGCAGTTTGTCACAATAGTTCAGTGGTTAGAGCAGCCGCCTGGTAAGCGGAAGGTCTGTGGTTCAGATCCCAGTTGTGGCATTGAATTTTTATGTTCCAGTTCTACCTCTCAAACTTTGCCCACACATGGCTTGTGTGTTTAAAAACACCAACAGTAAGTTTGTTGGCATAAATAAATAATAATTACCATCTGAAGGTTATTTAATCCTGGGACATAAAGTACTTACAATAGTAAGTCACCATTGGGGTAATTTGTCTCTGATGTGAGACTGCCTTTGTGGTTTACCAGGAGAAATACGAACTGGTTTGAGAATTTAATGTCATTCTGGCAGTTTGTCACAATAGCTCAGTGGTAGAGCAGCTGCCCGGTAAGCGGAAGGTCTGTGGTTCAAATCCCAGTTGTGGCATTGAATTTTTAAGTTCCAGTTCTACCTCTAAAAGCAAGTAATGGTTGTTGAGGAATAAAGAACTTCTGTTCAGAAATATTTTTGAAGACCAAACAGATATCTGAAGTAACAGAGTTTTTATGGAAGATAAAGATGAAATGGAAATGTTCAATAGGGAGATAAAAGGAATAATATGTAAATAAGTTGTATTTAGTTAAACATTAAATGTGAAGTTATTTATGTAAAAGCTGAACCTTTTTTATGTTGGGCTTTAGCAAGTAAGCTGGGGTTAAGGCCAGGCCATAATTTTTTTGCTTAGCACTCAAACAAAAATTGTACCTTTAAGTTTTGTCTACCCTTTTGCTCTTCTTGTGCCATTTAATGAAAATAATTACACCTAAATATGAACTCATGTAAGAGGACCTGTTTTAGCTAATTTTTACTTTTTCTATAGTAGGTACAAAAGGAATTGCATTCCACCAAAAAATTTGATGCTGAGATTTTACCAGAAATACTTGTTTTAAAGCCCCCCTATCCCAAAATCCAATTTTGGAAAAAGGTGTGTGCGTTGATTAGAGCTTCTCAGATTACCATCTCTAATCAGCAATCATTGCCATAAAAGCTTCAAAGCTTATAGGTGTGTGCATGCACGTGCAAATATCTGAATGAAGATGAATAATTGTACTTTTTAAATGCTTATATGTAAAAGGTGCATCTAAACATATTTATTGTTTAAACCTAGTTAGTCAGCCTTATAGAGAGTCACTATTTTTATGCAGGGATGCAGATGTTGCAGTTTTTGACGCAGGAGATGTATATACTGCAGGGCTTCAGTATGATCTAATTCCGTTTATATCAGAGGTATACAATCTTGGGAAACCTGAGTACTATGTTGTTGCTGTGGCAAAGGAAGAGGATCCAGACACAGAACTTACATATCTTAAAGGTGAGATAAGATGTGCCTGAAATCCAGATTAGCTTTTTTAAAAAAAGCTGTGAATGTTTTATACACTTCATTTGGCTACAAAGAGATTGGGGGAAAAAGTAGTATGTTTATAAAACACCTCTGTGACTTTTTTTGTGCCAAGCATATAATTTGTATAATTTAGGAGTAAATTGATTAATTTAACACAAAAGAAATATGAAGTATTGATCCGTCTGCTCTTTCAGGTAGGTACCATTTGTAAATGACTTAGGCCATACACTGATTATGGATTATGCAATATTTTACTTTGACTCATATGTACACTTGCACATACATATATTATACATGCAAATATTATACATCTTTTCCCTTAGTTATGCAGTTGTATTTATTTGTAACTTTGAATAAATTCTGTCTAGTACGGTTACAGCTTTTGCCAAAAATTTGGTTTAAAACAATTCTACTGTTCATTGTAGTAATATTTTCTTAAATTCTCTGTGCTCCATCTATCACTTTTCTTTGCAAGGAAGCATATGTTCTACATTTTTTGTTAGAATACACAACGAACCTTCACATTGCAAATACCTATTTCTTTAAAAGTAGAAATTAAGTAGATTAATAACACAAAATAACATTAACTTTTTTCCCCAAAACATGTTCCGAAGGCTAATTTCCTCCCTTAGCAAGTGGTGAAATTGATCCTTCTGTAGACTGCTGTGGTGAGGCTCTAGGAATATGTATACAATGGATTGCTCTGTAGAATACCAAAATTGACACACTGACTTTGTTCTTCCATATAAAGATCTGTTCCCATGTTGACAATTCTTGATTTTCTGTTACATGTCACAGCATAGCAGTTGCCTTCATAACTAACTTACACAATTAGATACTTAGACTTAAATGGTTATATCCATTTCATAATTACAATCAACAATTAGTTTTTCTACAAATACATATTATTATGGCTGTCACAAAAATTAATGGCAGGTGGCTCGATACAACATTCAATCATAGGCTCAAACATGCCTTGCGATGTTGTGTAGTTAAACATGCTGTGAAATCATGCTGTAAAGCCGGTGATATAAATGTAATTTGCATCCACAAAATTTATTTGCACAACAGTAAAGAGAACAGTAACAGTCAGCTTTTAGCTGCCATTAAATTTTGTGTCTGCCATAGTCTGGTTACAATATGTGACTACAAAATACTTCTACCTAATCTTACAGAATCTAGCGTCTACCCATATAGGAGTCCATTACACTCAACTCCCTGGTTAGGCAAGATACTTTGAGAAAGTATGCTCTTTCATTCCATGCCAGAACCATCTCTCACTCTACAGCAAGAGCCCCATTGACAGTAACCTCTGCTCTAGATGGTTCAGTAGGATTTCATTGCGGCCTAGGTGCAATATGCGACTCTCCATGTCCATCTTGGCATTGAAGAGCAGAAGGGTTTCCAGGCCCAGTGGAGGGGTTTCCCACAATCTCAATGATTGTGGCCACAAAAACTGACAATTGTAATCTGCTCCTGCCAAGGGTCAACTCCAAGTGAGCTTCCTATGTCACTGGCTGGGTTTCTCCCAAAGTAGTTTGTAGTTTATAATATCAGAACAGCATCCTCTTGGCTAGTCCCTGCACCACAGCAGGTGTGACAATGTTAGTGAGGCCTTAGTGTTTACGAGCGTCCTGTAGAGACAGTCTCAAATCCATCCATATGCTACCAGACCAACCTTGCCATTCCCAGCCACAGTGTTCAACATGAGCGGAGAGGAAGGACAAGGCCTGCCTATTGGCAGTTACAAGGGCTTCACAACCTATTTTAAAGTTGGTTTTATATAAATTTTGTAGGTGGAGTTAAGGGTTGTGAGAGAACTGCTCCACTTTTTTACCAGCTAGTCGTTTTCAGAATCTTGAGTTTACCTCTGTTCTTTTCAGCTATTTTATTGATATGATTTTGGAGTGTTAGTTTCTGGTATAGGTACACTCCTAAATACTTAGGATTTTCTGTTACCAAGATGTGTTTATCTTCTAGGCTTAAGTTTATTACTGAGAGATTGTGGACAAGAGTGAATAGATGGTAGAAAGATTTTTCAATACTAACAGGCAGCTTATAGTCTTTAGCCTAGGTTGCAAGATTTTTTAAAGCCTCGTTCATTTTGGAGTAAAGTAGGTGATGTTTCTTCTTAGGAAGAGATAAGTATAAAACTAGATCATCAGCAAATTAATTCCTTCTGTTTTTCTGACAGAGGCTAGTAAATCATGAATCATAACATTAAATTATGTAGGACTGTTACTGCACCTTCTGGAAGTCCTACTTTCTGTTTATATTTTGACGTGATATTGTTAAATCTAGTAGCACAAAACCTTTGCATTAGAAAGAGGTGAATCCATCTAAGCATTTTCCAGCCGTAGAGCGGCATTCACATGGCCGATGTCCTCCCTGGTAACTCCAGCGCGCACGCTTTGACCTGGAGCTGTCGGACTGTGTTAAGATAGCTACCCCTCATTCCGTGTTTCGCCAACTATTCACGGAACTATTGGGGCGATACCGGACTTCCTGTCCGGTATTTACAGATGGCTCCCAGATGGGTAGTGCGACGTTTTGCGCCTTTATATACAACGGAAACGCTCATACATACCGCTTACCGGACGCCAGTTCAGTATTTACCGCCGAGTTGTTTACCATATTTTATTTCCTCCTTTTTATCTCCAGTTCAGGTCCTGGAAGTTTTATCGTTTGTTCCGATTCTTTTAGCGCTCTCCAGGCCCTGCAACAGTTTATCGGCACCTCGGCATTGGTTGTTAAAATCCAGACATTGATTTCTCAGCTACTGTCTCGCAGATACCAGTTTGTTTTTATGTGGATCCCAGGCCATGTGGGTATTCCGGGCAACGAGGCGGCGGATGCGGCTGCAAAGTCTTCATGTCGCCTTCCGGAGTATTCCACCCGTACGCTCCCCTGTATAGATGTACAGAAATATTTCCGTCGCCATCTATTTGCTCTCTGGCAGGAATCTTGGGAAGCGTTATCTGGCACTCAGTTACGGACAATCAAGGACACGGTACAACCCTGGCATACCTGCTGCAGGAATTCCAGGCGGGAAGAAGTGGTTTTAACCTGCCTGAGGATAGGCCATACCCGAGCCACGCATGGACACCTTTTGCATGGTGATCCGGAGCCTGTCTGTACGACGTGTAATATTCCAATCTCCGTCGCACACGTCCTCCTTGATTGTCCGCTATACGCTCGTGAGTGCCAGTCCGTTGGCCTGGGCCTTACACTGTCGTCAGTTTTAGGCAACGACCCAGTATCTGTAAATACAGTGCTGCGGTTTTGTTTCACAATTGATTTTATGAAGCAAGTGTAAGGTTATTTTATCTCAGAGATTTTAGCCTTTTAGATTGCCGTATTTTTGGGTTTTTTTAACTTTTTAGTGTTTTTTACTTTGTAGCAATTTTAAGTTTGTGTTTTTAGCATTTTAAATGAAACATTTTAATAGTTGTTTAGCTGTTTTTTTATTTATTTTAACCTTAGAGTTTTAGTTTTTTAATGGGTGATGTTTTAACACTTGACCGTACGTAATTTTACTTTTGGACTCGGGGCCCTAATGACCAAGTTGTCGACGGGCCCTTAAACCCAACACACTCACTCACTCTAAGCATTTTCCCTGATATACCGAAGGATTGCAGTTTACTCATAAGTTTAGCTTTCCATACTGAATCATAGGCCCCTTTAAAATAAACAAATACCAATGTAGTCTCTCCTGTCCATCACATTTTTTGACCTGGCGGACCTTAAGTATTTGTTATATGGTAGAATGGTGTTTCCAGAAACCTGCTTGGTCTTGGCACAAGATATTTTGTCTTTCTATGATCATATTTGGTCTGCTCAGTACCATTCCTTCCATTGTTTTTGCTAAAATGTGTATGAGAGCTATAGGTCGGTAGCTGTTAAGATTTTCTGCAGGATTTTCTTTTTTACTGTAGGTATGGTGATAGTTTTTCTCCATACCACTGGGACAGAAGAGTTCCAGATCTGATTGAAGAGCTTAAGGCAGGTGTTTAGTCCAGTGCAACCTAAGTTTTTTTTGTCCAGGACAAAAGCATAAATTTCACAGTGGAAGTGGAAAAAGATGATAAATTACCATTTTTAGATCTAAAATTAATCAAAAACAAGGATAGAATAAATTTCGGTATTCACAGAAAACCAACACAGATGGACAACTACATAAAAGCTAATAGTTACAATCCAAGAAGCCACAAACAAGCAATCTTCAATAGTTTAACACATAGATTGGTGAACATCCCTCTTCCAGCAGAAGAATACAAAACAGAATATTACGAAATAATTGAAATATCACAAAAAAACGGCTTCCCCAAAGAATTAGTAGATAAAAAAGTAAAACGAGCAGAAAAGAAAAGGTTATTAAAAGAAACTACAACTCTCACAGCAGCAGAAACAAAAATGACATTCAAAAAATTCACATATCACCATGGGCCTTTGATAAATTTAAAAAAGTGTTCAAGGAATACAACATTCAGCTAGCACCAGTAAACCATTACTCCATAAAAAACCTACTACTTTCAAACATCAAAGATGCTATTCCACCTATAAAAAAATCCGGCATATACCAAATTGAATGCAGTGATTGTAATGAAATATACATAGGAAAAACCAAAAGAAATTTAGAAATTAGATCCAAGGAACACGTTAGGAACATCAAGAGTGAATAATTAGAAAAATCAGCAGTTGCCTTTCACTTTAGGACAAAAAATCATGACATAAAGCCAGAACCGAAACTTCTCAAACACATAACCGGAAAACAAGAACTGTCCACATGGGAACAAATCTTCAATTTAAAAAATAGAAACCGAGTATTTAATTTCGACATTCCCCAGAAAGATATTTTCAGCAAGTTCCTTGAACCGTTACCAGAAGAAACATCAGAAGAAGCATCGCCATCTGCACCATGAAATACCATGGAAACCCAGATATTGTCCGGTTGATAGTAGAGGAAAGTTAACCTCCGAAACGCGTTCCGGAAAATCATAATGTAAGTGTTGTTTAGTGTTATTAATTGACTCACCTTTTAAATTAAATTGATTATAACAACACTGTTTTCAAACTTCTATGAAAGGAAGATAACTAAGACAGTCCCCATTCATTTTCTAATCATTATCTTGGTCACATGTTATTGACATTTCTGTTCATTAAATGGTTTAACAGAATGGTACACAGAGAATTCAGGTAGTCAGTGTTGGAACTTTCTGTTTCCATTACTTTTATAACAGTTGCTGAGTAACCAGCCATTTTTTTATCTTTGTTAGAAGGTAGCCATTCTATTTTGTCTTTTCCTAATAGTATCTAACATTTCAGGTGATAATGACAGCATTTTACCTTTGGAACAAATCCTTCTTGGCAATGATATAAGTTATTCAGATTTTGCTATACCATGTCTCAGCCTAGTTCAGTCCTGCTGTAAACAACAAGGCGGAGCTCACTCAACTCGCCACGTGTTAGACATACAGGCACGCACAAAAGTTTTGCAACACTAGCAGTACATATAGCAGCGCTAACTTCTAGACAATAAATAGAGTTGGGTTACACATTAATTTATTAAATCTATGAGTTGGAATATTAAGAGAATCATGCAGTAAAATAATGGTTACCTTTAATCAGATTCCTTCCTCTTTGTCCACTACATATAACTGATTTCTGCCTCGCTTTTGACACTCCAATCCAATATCTATCAGCAAACGGTGGAGAATACTTCGTGAAAAATTCGGCAAGTCTGTGTCAGAATTTACCGCATGCAAAATTTGTTTAGAGTCGGCGGTTCATTTCTGAAAAAATAACCATGAACTTTACTGCGTATAGTACTTTCCCTAAAATCGTCGTATTTCTCCACGTGCTGTTTGCATTTATGTGATTTTTCCGGTGTTAAGAGTTCCAGATGCTTGCTGTTCTATTCTAACACTGTGTACACTACTTGCGGAAACACCAAGGAGATCACCAGTTTCTTTCTCAATGCTTTTTATAGACGATACCGGGTTTCTTTCTTTAAGTAATGTGAAACCATGTGTGATCATTCGCCTCTCACCACTTTTTAAAGGTTTCCGCCTCTCGCCACTTTTTAATGGTTTGTCTCGATTGTTTCATTTCGGCTGAAGCACCAGCCTGCTCCATGATGAAAACTTACTGATTGCAAATTGCATATACATGTGTCCTTGGCCTTGTGAGGTCCGCGAGATGTACAGGAAATACAGTGTTAAATATCAGAAGCAACTCCACACTATAAACAAAAACATCTTAATCAGCATTCAACTCGATACAGACCTCGTTGCGAGAGAGTTGCCTGGTATAGGAATGCAAAAATATTATATAATAGCAGTATCCTTTAGTAATTGTTAAGTAAAATGCAGCTTAATTTAACATAATAGGTACGTTAATAGTGTGTATAATTTCACCTGTCTTCTGTCTAATCTGTATATAGTATACTATTATGTATCTATTCCCTTCAAAGGTCACGAGCCGAGAACACATTTATGTGGTATGTGAAGCAGAAAGATAAAATGTGGGCCTATTTACGTTTATAAGAATCGAAACATTTGCATACTTTTCTGTGTCCGAAATTAGCTCGCGCAGAGTAGTGATTGGAAAACTACTTACGTACAATACTGTACTTAAAGGAGGGGTTTATCGTACGTATGCAAATAAAAGAAAACGCCCTTTATCTTCGCCAAACCAATCAACAGCTTAACCGTTTTCCGTCCCAATATCTCTGTCTCTGTCTCTCTTCCCGCCCAGATGTTTACAACAGGATGGAACTAGGTTGAGACATATTATAGAAGAGTAACCTGCATTAAGCTAGGAAAAAGTAGTGTTGCTGCATAGAATATCAACATTTATATTGGCTATTTCTTAATGTAGTGAAATGATTTTGTGTTTTAGGAAAGCATACTTGTCACACAGGCATAAATACAGCTGCTGGTTGGATCATTCCTTTAGCATACCTCATATCTAATGGCTGGATTCGAAGCTATGGTTGCAATTCTGTACGTGCTGCAGCTGAATATTTCAGCAAATCATGTGTGCCAGGTGCACTGAGTATAGAGTACAATACAGGTGTTCCCTATGAGAATATGTGTCATCTCTGCCATGGTTCTAGTTTCCGTTATTGCAGGAGAGATGCTTCAGAAGACTATTATGGTTATACAGGTCAGTGAACTATTATACATAACATAGTCAATGATATATATTATATTTTTGCTAAAGCAATTTTTTAAGTTTTGTTTAAGTATTAGATATTTAAGTTTGTCAGCTTTTCTTGAATCAGAGTCAAATTAAAAAGTATTAATAGAAACTGATGACATTGTACACCTTTCCCACAGTTTACTGCATGTAAATATCTAAAATTAAAAAACATAATATTTTAAAATATTTTGAGTAATGTTGGTTATCTAACAGCTTCAATAACAGAAAAAGGTTCTGACAGCTTCAACAATACAAAAAGAGCTGTTGTCATGTCTCAATAAAAGAAGGTTGTAGGTACTCGGAAAGGAATAGTGATTTCTTATACTGGTATATTGGGACCATCACTGTGAAAATTACATATATATAGCGTTTCACTCTTAGAAGACAGTATGGAGTTAAATGGGACATCTCTGTCTCTATCTAGCGCATACAAGTTGCCATTAGCCGCGTCCTTTTCTACCCTTGCGCTGTTGCCAGATTCCTAATAGCATGGTATAAATATTCATTTGTTATAAATTTCAGGTTTGAACACATTATCCTATGCAGACTTTTTTTCTCTATCAGGTTATATCCTTTTCAGAGTCATTATACATTTCTATAGGCCCAAATTTCTTCAGAAAACGTTTTTTTCAATAGAAGTCCGATATTTGCTGTTTCTACACTCATCACGCGCTAACTAACAAACTAACTGCTAGAATGCATCTATATTTTTTACTTAGGTAGAGTAGACCATAGTGCTACTACCTGCCTACTTTGAATTCTCTATGTTTACCCAGTTAAGTGTTATAATTTTTTAAATTAAATGTTTTCACAAAATTTTATATCTGTGCACTGCAAAAGTTACGCAGTGTGAAACTTTTTTGTTATTGAGTTTACATCAGGGAACCAGCGAGAGCAAATGTTGAGGAAGGTTGGAGAAAGTTTTTAAAATAAACCAAAAGGCAGTAACCTCTTTCTTTTATTCAGTAAGGCAAACAAAAGGTATTCATCTATTCAGCGCCAGGCTTGACACAGAAGATAGTATAGGGAGCAGCACTAACATTAGTTCGAAAGAAGGCGTGTGTGTAACTGTGAGCTGTTATTGCGTTATTTGTTTAATATTTTTGTAAATATTTGTAGTTATGGAGGGGGAAGCTAGGAAGAGACGATATGTTGGTAAATTAAGAAGTAAGGAACGCCAAATAATTATGAATGTGTTCGATTATTTTTGAAGCAAAATGCGTGTAAGGCAGTAAAAGAAACAGCTAAGGCTGTTGAGTGTTCAGAAGCAGTAGTATATAGGATTAAAAAGGAAGTAATGAAAGGTCTCTAAGAACGCCATCGAAAAAGAAAGCAAAAAGGGTGGGACTACACAAAACGCTAGGTTAACGCAATATGATTGAATAGTGCAAGGTGGAGTGCGGCGAATTGTTCATTCTTTACTGTTTGTAAATATTCCACCCATGCTGAATATAATTTTGTCACTATTCAACAGTGATGAGACACAACCAAATTTCTCAAGGGCCACTCTTAGTCGGTTCTTACATGATTTGGGGTCCGAATATGAAAGAAGGGGTAAGAAGTGCATATTAATAGAAAGAGACGATACCATCAGATGGCGACATAAATATCTAAAATACGTAAAAAGGTTTAGGGACCAGGGGAAATCAATTGTTTATACAGACGAGTCATTTGTAAATTTAGGTCATACAGTAACAAAGGCATGGAGGGATACCAAAGTTAAAAGTGCCCATCTCGTCAAGCAGCAATTGAAGTACTAGGTACAGGACTCTGGTCACCTCGGGGTCGCGCGCGGAGAAAGATTCGCAACTAGTACATGTTGCAACACTGTGCTCCATTTAATGTGTACTGTCTTCTAAGGGTGAAACGCGCTTTAGATATGAATTAATTTATTGCAGCTTTTTGGACTCCTACAAGTCATTTATACAAATACGAGGGTAGTTCAATAAGTAATGCAACACATGATTTTCTCGGCCAATTTTGTTTGGGAAAACCTGACATTTCTTGTGGAACATTTTCAAACATTCCTGCTTCGTCTCGTAAAGTTTCATTGACTTCCGATAGGTGACAGCGCTATATGGAGCTTTTAAAATGGTGTCTGTAACGGAGGTGCGTTCCAAACAATGGGCAGTGATTGAGTTAATTTTGGCACAAAACCAGGGCATCTCAGATATTCATAGGCACTTGCAGAATGTATACGGTGATCTGGCAGTGGACAAAAGCACAGTGAGTTGTTGGGCAAAACGTTTGTCATCATGGCTGCAAGGTCAAGCAAAACTGTCTGATCTCCCTCATGCCGGCCATGCACAGCTGTGACTCGTGCAACATTGGAGCATGTGAACACTCTCATTCGAGATAATCGCCGGATCTCAATCAAACACCCCAGTGCTCAACTTGACGTCTCTGTTGGTAGTGCTGTCACAATTGTTCGCCAGTTGGGATATTCAAAGGTTTGTTCCTGCTGAGTCCCTCAATGTCTAACCGAAGACCATAAAGAGCAAAGGAGAACCATCTGTGCAGAATTGCTTGCTCACCATGAGGCTGATGTTGACAGTTTTTTGTCAAACATTGTCACTGGTGATGAAACATGGGTTCATCACTTTGAACCCAAAACAAAACGGAAATCATTGGAGTGACACCACACCCACTCCTCTACCAGGAAAAAGTTTAAAGCCATACCCTCAGCCAGTAAAGTCATGGCTACAGACTTCTGGGATGCTGAAGGGGTTCTGGGACGCTGTTTGATGTCCTTCCCCATGGTCAAACGATCAACTCTGAAGTGTATTGTGCTACTCTTCGAAAATTAAAGAAACGACTTCAGCGTGTTCATAGGCACAAAAATCCGAACGAACTTCTTCTCCATGAAAACGCAAGACATCACACAAGAGGAGCTCACATAACTTCAGTGGACTATTCTTCCGCATCCTCCCTACAGCCCCGAAATAGCACCGAAAGATTTCCATATGTTTGGCCCAATGAAGGACACAATCCGCGGGATGCACTACATGGATGATGAAGTTATTGATGCAGTGTAACGTTGGCTCCGACATCGACCAGTGGAACGGTACTAGTACTGTGCAGGCATCCAGGCCCTCATTTCAAGGTGGTGTAAAGCCGTAGCATTGAACGGAGATTACGTTGAAAAATAATGTCGTGTAGCTGAAAGATTGGGGAATAACATGGTGTATTTGAATGCTGAATAAAACAACCCCTGTTTCAGAAAAAAAATGTGTTGCATTACATATTGAAATGCCCTCGTAGATAGTTTAATAGCATGAATGCAGGCATAGCGAAAATGCCTTCCTTCTGTGAATCCCAAAAGCAGAAAACCTAGTCTCAGCACCTGACAACAAGCATGTCTATCAGTGAATATCAAGGGAAACACCTACTCTTAAGGGCAAGAGGTGTAGGAAGTGAAATACTATCACAAATTAAATTTTTGCTACCCTTTTAGCAATGCATTAGATCTGTTCACTATACATGTAAATATAAAAATAACCGTCAGTACAAGAAAACTAAACGCAGTTGGTGTATTCATGTTAATGGTGTATTTGCTGATAGACATCATACAATGTTTCAAACTTCATCAAGTTCTATACCATTTATAAATATGTTACATGTGTATAAGAATCCTGCTACATTTATATACAGAATAAAACGTTAACTTGAACTTTATAACTTGTTTATTCTGTACCAATATCTTTCAGTTAAGTATTTCTTCAATGCAGGTTTAAACTGCTTCATTTGTAGTATTTTTAAATTTGGTGGGAGTTTATTGTACAACCCACCACCAATTATGACGGGATAAGACCTGGAAGCAAATTTTCAGCCCAGCACTAGGTATGATAGTGAGGAAGAGGATGATATGAAATGCTGACAAAATCAATGAATGGAAAGGTGATGATGGAGCAGTTGGTGGAATGAATGGCAGGGGAAACTGGAGAACCCAGAGAAAACCCACCTTTTTCATTCCACCTTCCCAAAAATGCACCTCTGATGCTCCCCACCAGGAAACTGCTCACCATACCATGACAGAAGCAGGATGATGTCTGCTGCACACATGCAACATTCTCTCTTACTTCCTTGGAGGATCATGTATATACATTATTAAAGCTCGGATTTTTAAACACAATGAAATAGTAAAATAAGCATGAAAAATTATGAAAATAAGTACCAAATTCAGCAAAAATGGATATACACAAATATGAACGATGAATAGTTTCACAGAACTCTTACCTTATTGAAGGCTGTTACGGTACACAATGAAGGTCATCCTGAGATTTCCCTTGTAAAACCTCTGCATCTATCAGTAAAAAATGATTTGTGTAGTGAAAATGGTCTTTCGACGTCGCATGATGTCACAGTTGCATAAAAAATGCACAACAGTTCTTTGTGAATTCCTGTTCAGAATTCAATGAAAAATTGAAGCTTTTAACAGTGAAGCAACTGAATCTAAAATAAAGACAAACCTAGAGATTAAAAACTTCACTAATCTTAGTAATTGCTGCAAGTTCTTAAATGCTGCTGACAGATCCTGTTCAATATGTTTCTTTGCCAGAAAGCTTTTTAGAAATTTGACAGTGTTTCGTAACCGGAATCTTTCTGTAGCATCTGATTGAGTTTATCAACTGCAAGTTTTGTAACCCCTTGTATTTCTGATGACAATGTTACTGGAATTTCATCAGTCTGAGAAAATGAATATTCCAAGGAATTATTTCGAGCTTCCAGCCGCTTTAAAATTGCAAGTATTTTGGAGAAATACCATTCTTGCACAACATGCTGCAACTTAGAACTCAGCGAATCACCGTCCTTATCCATGATATTATGATATCTCAGGCAATAACTGACTGATGAATTGACTCTATCCAATCACAGCAAGCTTTTTTTCTCCTTGCAGTATTATTTTACAACACCTGGCTATACCCTAGCACTTCATTCTTACGCATTTAGCCGAGAAAATAGAGAGTCAGTGATAACTATGAAATATGCACTTTAGATTTACAGTTTTGTGTAAAATATGCTGTTTTAATTAAACATTGTATAAGCAAAAACATTTTCCTTTAAAATAAGCACATAGTTAAAACTGCTCATCTAGGTGTGCCTTATGAATTATAACCTTTCTGCTTATCCTTAAAAGCATGAAAAAAATTAAGTTTCTTAGAAATCTGGACTTTATACATTATCATTTGTTTGTTAAATGACTACCACAGCAAGTTCTTTTTCATTTCTGAAAAGAATGTCACAATAGTGGCTCTCCCCATACTTCGTTAACAAAGCCTGGTATCGAACCCAGCATATCTCCTTTAATTTTTCAGTTACCAAATGCAGTGTGTACGTTTTATATTCACTAACATGTAAATCCTACTTCATAATACGTGACATAATTGCAAGACGAAATTTTTTGTTTAAGCAAAGGATTGCATCAAATCCTTGCACGAACAACATTCACAACTTCTCTTGTGCATACACATTTAGGACGGCCCAATCTGTGCTGATTAGCAGTTAAACCCATTTGCTTAAACCATGCTATTGTCCAGAACACAAATCATTTATTGATATCAAGAGTCTAAAGTAAAAACAAATTATAAACTAAAAGCTTTGCTTATCTTAGTAATGTTCCAAGTTGTTTGGTACTAACAAGTTTCGAGTTGACTCCAACAAATTAGAAACTTTTAGTTTCTAACTTTTTTTTACTTTAGATTCTTGTTGCTTCACTTTTAATAGCTTCATTATTTCCTAAGATATCAAGAGGTTTCAGCATCAAAACAATTTCCTTAGCTCGCTTCCCACAACAAAATAACACCAATACAGCAATGCAATTTTCATACATTCCGCATTCATCTTTCACTCGTAACTGCTACTGGCACATTACATGCCAGTTACTGGTGTAGTTGTAACCTTAAAGATGACATACTTCTTCATAATTACCATACTACAGCAGGTTAAGATTTTACTGTTAGTACTTAAGGCTGTACTGTGCCATATAGCATTTGTGTGAACATGTAAAATTGGCATTAATCCTTTCATGCCTGGTGTGCCTTATAAGATACATAGGCTTTTTTTCCTATTTGGACTAGTTTTAACTTTTTTTTTCTGCTATATTCTTGTTATACTGTCTCTATACTCAGAAAAGAAGCAAAATCCATCAACCGCAGTCAAATGATACCCCGTCATCATCCATGTGTGCCATCACACCAATTATTTTACGTGGGCCCTCCCCGTCCTTTACCACAGGCACATTTGACTGCAGTTGCAGAGACTCGAACTCATGACCTCAGGCTTTGAGTGCATGGCCAGTGCACTACGTGTTGCCTTAACGATCATGGCTATCTGAGCCAGCAGGCTGAAGGTCTCCCAGACCGCCTAATCTAAACCGGTTTCGAATTAGAGGAAGAACGGCATATGTAGCAAAATAATTCAGGCATGAAAAGGTTAACTCCAAATAAAAAGTAAATAAAGCTCGCAAAGAATTACAGTTTACTTTGATTGTTGTGAATAATTTAAATACTCATAATCACAAAGAAAGTTTTTTAAAACTTGAAGAGTGTGTCGCAAGGATTCAATTGTAAACTGAATATTAACTTTATGGTGTTATTTAAGTTATGTGTTGTCACAGGTGTCATTTAAAAGTATTTTATTTATTTTAGTTTTGTAAGTTTGACAAAATAAATTAATGATTAATATTATTATGATATATAAGCAGTATATAGAAAAGTAACTTTGTATGAATCACTTATAGAATACAGATAAACAATTACAGGTCACCAAAATAGAGTTTTTAAGCAATATAGGCAACAAAATAAGAAATGTAGACAAAAATATTTCTAGCTGAATATAAAAATATAATGAACTAATTATTCAAAAACAGCAACTGATGATAGGTATCCAAAATAGTATCTTCTTTTTTTTTACTAAATATTACGCGTGGAGCAGAACAGGCCATATGGCCTAAACTGTATTGTTCATGATGATGTTATGTAATTATTATTGATAATTCATTCCCTCATACCTCATTTTTTAAACACCATTATTCTAAGCAAATGGAGCACATAACTATGAACCATCAGTGTTTTAGAATGAAGTTTGGTACTGACGATGGTAAAGAATTCTCATGAAGCAGATTATCTTAACATTTGTATTATGCAGAAGTTAAACTCTTATATCACTTATGTATTTATTTTATTTATGTGTTTATTGTTACAGGAGCATTGCGCTGTTTAGTGGAAGGAGGGGGCCATGTAGCGTTTGTAAAGCATACCACTGTGATGGAAAACACAGATGGAAAGCGGAAAGAATGGTGGGCTCGTAATGCCCTCACTGATGATTTTGAGCTGCTTTGTCCTGATGGTGAGAAAAGCATCCATGAACTGTGTTTATCTTTACTTGCATTACTAGCTTTTATACATACTTTTGAGATAAAACATAATGCCTAATAGTACTATATACAAGTAAACATTCCTTTCCTCCTGAGTTTAAGTTGTCATCTACACTTTTAGGTCAGTAAGACTGTGACCTTAAAAATTCAAGTTATGTTTGTTTTAATGCATACTGAAGCACCTACTTTTTGTTATTCGCTTAATGGACATTAGAGTTATAAACTTAAAGTTTTTCATATCTTTTATACTCTTCAAAAACACTGATTGTCAGTGCTCTTTTACATTTTAGTGTGTGACGCCTCTTTTATAATACAAGCGTTTGAAATCTTGTTATCTGCAGGTTGACATGGTGTAATGTAAAGGTTAAGGATTTTGAAATGATTATCTCAGATTTCACTTTCATGTATTATGTATTTTAATTTTATTTAACACAAAGAACTCATAGGCTATAATTATCATTTGGTTAGAATGTTTGAAGCTGTTTATCTTAAATATATACAGAGATGGTAGGTGACACATGTTATTGGGAGCAAGACTGATACTATACATAATGCACTAATGATTGGAAGCTTTTTGAACAAGTAAGATTAAACACAGCAGTGCAATAGCACACATTTTTGGAATAATCTCCATGACATTTAGAAAACCAAACTTCTCAGAACAGCAGATACCCAACTGAGCTTTTAGTTTGGGAAAACATTCACATTGTAAAAAAACAAGGAGCAAATTATGAATTCAATTTCCTGCCAACAGACCAGTTAAGCAGGTTGATATCACCACCACCAGACTTCTATCATCAATAGTATTCCAGACAACACAACATCTACATCAGTCGTTTGATTGGTTACCAGGGCTTTGTCAACTGTCATGAAGTCCTGAACACTAGTCTGCCTGCACAGCATCCCATGTGGTCAAAAGGGAGTTGATATCTTCTTCCTCTTCTTCAGGCTGCACATTTTCTGTTTTGAAGAAGCCTCCTTTGTGAAAGCAGTTGGCAATTGTAGATTGAATGACATCTTTCCATGCTTTTGCAATGTAGTGGAGGGCATCAAACACAAAAATTCTGAAAGCAGAAAGGCCTTTACCAGCATCCTTTGCATTCAGTATGTGCTGCACCACACTCTTTCTGTAGACTGACTTGAAGGAATCAATAATTCCTAGATCTTGGGGTTGCAGTTTACTGGTGCAGCTTGCTGACAGGAACTTCAACTGTACGTTTCTCAAATGCACGTCAACAGGTTGAGCAGGACAGCGGTCAATGAAGAGTAGAATCTTCCTGTTACGTGCACCCATTCTGGCATCAAGTGCAGAAAGCTGCTTCTGGAATATATCGGCGACCATCCACGTCTTCTTATTGGCATCATATGACATGGACAGAGAACAGACATTTTTGAAGCATCAAGGTTTTCTTGATTTACCAATTACAAATGGTTGAAGCCTTCCAGAGCCATCTGCATTGGTTCCTGATATAACAGTAAGCCTTAATTTGCTGTGCTTACCACCATGACATTTGTCTCCTTTAAACGCCAGTGTCTTGTTGGGCAGAACATTAAAAAAATGACCCAGTTTCATTTATATTGAATACATCCTCAGGATCATAATTCTTTAACAGATAGAAGCTTTCCATTGATCCACTGATCCTCCACTATCATCACAGAGGAAGAAGACTCGCCACACACAGTTTTGTGTGTTACATTGTAACGTTTCCTGAAGCAGTCCAACCACCCATTCGACACAGTAAAATTGTCTATTCCCAGCATAGTTGCCACATGGAGTGCCTTCTCCTGTAACAGCACTCCACTGATTGGAATATTCACTGCTCTCGTCATTTCGAACACATGTTCCACGGAAGGAGTCAGCTTTTTCCAGAAGTTTTTCTTCAGTGAAAAAAGACTTCCTCTTCCTTTTCTTCTCCATTTCTGTGACTGATAGAATGGAACTTGGAACTGAATTGCAACTGGTAACATAAGATAGCGCAAATATCGATGTCTCCAGCATTACCACACCCACAGATATCAAGTAATTATGGCCGACGGTGGAGACTAAGGTTCTTTGACTGTCATGACTTGGTTCTAATACATTGTGAGTGTTGGAAGATTGAAGGGACCTTAAAAAATTGCTGTATATGGCAGGAAAACGTAAATGGCGGGGACGTAAAAGCGGGATAATACTGTATATCAAATGCAGTAGCTTCAATCCAAGACTGCACAAACAGAAGCTTTCAACAGTTTAATTCACAGCATACCACTTTCAACACAGGAATATCAAACAGAACCTAAAGAAATCATTTGAATTGCAGAAATTGATGGCTTCTGGAAATCTGATGAATAAAAAAGAGAATATAACAAAGAACAAAAAACTAATAAAAGGAACAACCACTCTAAACAAACCAAAAGAAGAAATGTCATTTAAAAAATTCACATACTACCCAAAGACACTTGGCAAAATCAAAAAGATTATTATAGAACATAACATACAATTGGCTCCAATCAACAGATATAAAATTAAAAACTTACTTGGTTCAAATACTAAAGACAGTATTGCAGCAAATAAAAAATCTGGAATCTACCAAATAGAATGCAATAACTGCAACCAGGTTTATATAGGAAAAATTAAGAGAAATTTGGAAACAATAACTAAAAAACATTTCAGATGTATAAAATACAAATGTTTGGAAAAATCAGCGGTTGTCACCCATTTTTGGAAAGAAAATCTCGACATTAATCTGGATCCAAAATTATTAAAACACATATCAGGAAACCAAGAATTGTCAATATGGGAATAGATCTTCATCTGGAAAAACGAAGACAGAGTTTTTAATTTTGATATACCACAAAGCGACCTGTTATATACAAGTTATTAAAACCACTGCCAGAGTAGTCTGCAGGAGAAACCAGCCTCTACAAGTTCAGTCAATGTCTGGTTGATAATGGAGGAAAGCTAGCCTCTGAAATATGTTCTGGAAAATTTTAAAAAGTGAGTGTTGTTGTTAGCTAATGCTGGATTTCTGACAATGAAGTCATTAATCCTCTTGCTCTCCAATATTTTTCACTGATGATATTGAAGAGAGCAATAGCAGTAATAGTAACCGCTTTTTAGAGAGCACCATATTTTTATGTTTTGGCGGTCACATCGCTCTCTCACAACCCCCAGAATGTCTGGAGGACCACACCTGTCGTTGGTTTATGGGTCTCACCGACCTGACCGGGAGAATTATCAAAATAAATTCACCGACCACATCCTCTGATCACCATTCACAGGACGTATTACATGCCATGACAGGTCAGCATGTTAGGGGTTAAGATTTTATAGAGAAATGGAGAGGTTGGAAAAATAAAGACTCCCTAGCCCTCAGGAACCCTAATAGTATTGGGGTCGGAAGTGAACAAGAGATGACCAAGGTAAGGTCAGATAGAAAAGTTACAGTGAGGAGCAAAACACCAGTAAGTGGAAGTAATGTTCTGCTCAGCTTGGGTACCTTGTGGTCGCTATTCACATATCCCCTAGATGGAGACCCCTGAGTCAACAAATGCAAAGTGGAAAAGCTCAAAGAAGCAACAAAAGTTATTTTGAAGATGTACAGTAAATAACTGTAAATAAATATAAACAGATTGATAAATCAGCTGTGGCAGATCATTTTTGGTCATTTAACCATGAACTAAATCAACAGGTTAAATTATTAAAACTTTAAGATAGACCTCGGTCTGGGTGGCTCAGTTGGTTAGACACTGGCCTACTGATCCCAAGGTCGCGGGTTCAAATCTGGCCCAGACTGATGGTTTTTAAGTGTTGTTTAGTCTTATTACTCAACTCAAATCCTATTTTAATGCAACCTTTGTTTTTCAAAATGAAAATTTCTCCCAGACTGTTGGTTTTCTTAAGTTAGAGATGCTTTTTTAAAAGTGTAAGTTCAGGATCAGTTTCGTGATTTTTAGCCAAATGTGCACTGCTTCTGCCCATTTATCTTCTAGTTTATACTTTAGATTCCTGAGATGTTTCTTTGCCTTTGTTTATTTTCCAGTCTTTGCTGTTAAATTGGTATATTCCTGATTTTTCTGTTATTGGTATTGTGCCCTTTAGTTCTAAATGTATTAGGTTTTGGATGTAGCATGGGATTTTGAGTGCCAGAAACATTTTCTGTTCTTTGAATTTTTTCTGGAACTGGGCAGGGGATTTGGGATGGCATGTGAACTTCATGTACAAATGTGCATTTTACTTTTTCTGCTGATAGTTTGGTGGTTTCTTGTGCTATCTTCAGTTCTTGTGCCTTTTGGATTTTTTTTTTTTTTTTGTATTATTTTACTAATGAAACCATTGTTTTCCAACATTTTGTAGATTGCAGAATTTACAAAGAAAAAGAGACTGTTGAGAGGTAGATGAAAAAGCCTGTGTATCAAGAGCTGTTGAAGACTACATACTGATGTGGTTTTGGACTGTAACTACCTGTCTCTCTGTGTGCATGTGTGTGTGAGTGTGTGTACGCATGCACGTGTGCATGGCTGCTTGCATGCTTGTGTGTGGCTGTTCTATATAATCCAAATGTAGGATTTTTGTTGCATTTTTGGATTTTGAGGTCTAGGAATGGGAGTTATTTTTCAAATTCTGTTTCAGTGGTAAATTTTGTCATCGGTTCTTGAATGTTCAGTAATTTCCAGACATCATCAATGTGTTTTTCTGGAATGCTAACAAATATGTTATCCATATAATGGTGCCAGGTCTTGAAGATCCAAGGGGAGGCTTTTGTAACTCATTTCCAGGTCACTCATAAACAGATCAGCTAAGTTTGAGAGGTAGAACTGGAACTTAAAAATTCAATGCCACAACTGGGATTTGAACCACAGACCTTCCACTTACCGGACGGCTGCTCTACCACTGAGCTATTGTGACACACTGCCAGAATGGCATTAAATTCTCAAACCAGTTCGTATTTCTACCTCTCAAACTTTGCCCACACACGGCTTGTGTGTTTAAAAACACCAACAGTAAGTCTGTTGGCATAAATAAATAATAATTAGATCAGCTAAGATTGTGAAAGAGGGTTTCCCATAGCTAAACAGTTCTTTTTTTGTTATATCTGATGGTTGAAAATGAAAAGGTTATCTGTGCTGCAGAGGGTAGTTAAATTAATGTATTCTTCTATTCCTTCTTGTGTAAGTTCAATGGATTTTAGCCAATGGCTCATCATGTAGCTTGTAACTTGAGAAGAGATATACTGTGAAACAGTGACTGAGCATCAAGGGAGATCAGTGTGTTGTTTTCTTTTATGCTTACATGCTCCAGTATTTTTTGCAAGGTCGAATAAGCTTTTTAAGCTTTCAAATTTTGGGAAAGAGTTGAATTTCTGGACTAACCATTTTGCTAAGTTGTACATCAGGGCACCAATATTTTTAATGATTGGTCTCATAGCTTTACCTGGTTTATGGATTGTTTGTAAATTATAGATTCTGGATCATTATGGGTTGTCTGGTGTTAATTTTGCATTGTTTTGCATGTCTATCACAGAATTGGTATTTATTATTTGATTAGTTTTTTTTTGGTAATTACATTGGTTGGGTTGGTTTTGATCTTTGTGTGCACTTCTGTGTTAAGGACGTTTTCCATTCTGTTGATGTATTCTTATTTGTCTACTATTTTGTTGCATTTGTTGGCTTTGCTATGAGCATTTTTTTTTTCCTTTTAGAGATTTTATGGTCTTACAGGCAGTAGCAGTGCACATTTAGCTAAAAAAACACAAAATTGATTGTGAACCTTTTCTTTTAAAAAGCGTCTAACTTAAAACAATTAACTTATGATTACACTTCACTCCGTGCTTCATGTTTGTGGTCTAATGGACAGAAAAGCAAGATCAGCATGAAAGTTGTTCAAGATATCCTGTACAGTATTTCATTTTATCTTACCTAAGTCTTCTACATTGGTAGTACACAAAGTGAATTTAGTAATATGCACTGTTTGGGACCATCTCTCAGTTTCTTATTGTCTTAAGGGGTCTAGTGAGGGGTGAGAATAACTAATGACCAATGACAGTAGCAATACAAGGCAAGAGGCATGGCATTGTAATGAGGACAAACAAAGGTGGTGTTGAGGGGAAGGGGGAAGGATAAGATACATCTGGCCTTGTAAGAAAGCCACGTTCTAATTTTTTTTTACATTTATCTCCAAATTCTTAATGCCTGTTATGGAAAAGGCAGCAAATATTGTTTGAAATATGTGGCGGAAAGTCGTTTGGTGTTTCTCGTTGTGTCGCCATTTGATGCGTAATGTTGTTGGTCACGTTGTGTCGCCCTTTGATGCGGTTCGCTCAGTCGGTAGAGTTCATTATGAGATCTCTTTCTTTATCTCGGGTATGCGTAGGTGTTATAGACTACCCAAGAAAACCTTTGTATATTGTTTATTACTTCTTATATACTTTCGGGAGTTATGCCGATTTTCGATCCGCAGAGGAATCGCACTCACGTCTGCACACCACAACGGGCCGTACTGGTCTGGGCTGAGTAGTGACGCTTTCTCGCTTACCCACGCTAGGAAAACGTTCTCTCCAATTTTAAATGTCATGACATCATCCACAAGAAAGCCTCGTATCCAAAATGCTATTTCCTTTCCCCGCAATTTAGAAATGTCCCTTTCTATTATAACATGTTCTTTTTTTGAATTCCGAATATCTAGTTACCTTTTTATGATTAAGCGATGTTTTCTTTATATTTTATTCAATATATCGCGCGACTTTTAAGGTTGGCAGACCTGAATTTTGACTGATTTCAAACTATATGGTATGACGTCATGACTCGTTAATTTCAAACCAATAATGCGTTTATACTACAAATTTAACGACTATTATTTACTCATATCTTGCTCACCTTACAACACTTCCTGCTCTATTATCTATTTATGTTATTACTCAGCACTTATCGCAAATCTCACATCCGGCAATTAAATTAAAACGTGTCTTTATCAAGCCCATTCGATTTGAAATCTAAATTTCGGTATCAAATGCCCCCATTTATGTTATTTTATTATTTCATAATAAAATAATGTAAATGTCTTGCCCGAAAGAAAAATTAAAAATTACTCCTGTATTTTGAATAATCGGCAACACTCCCATTATATACAATTTTCAATTACACTGTTTTGAAATTGGTTATTAACATATTTTCTCATTAATCTTTTTTACATGACAAACAATTGTACACTTGACTAAACATTAATCCTTAAATACTAATTACAATATGTTATGGTTTCTTCTGTGAAGCTTTTATATAAAGGTTAAATTTCAAGAGTCTTTCTTTATACTTCCTTCTTTTAGTTCATGTTTGCTCACTTCGCTCTCACTATCACTTGCACTGTGATTTTGCACTTTTGTTATTGTAACACATATCTTTACTAGATCCTTTAAGCACTAAAATGTACATATATTTATATAAATCCATTACACTCTTCAGACAAGTTCTTTCTTTGTCTTGCTGTGATAACTATCTACACATCTAAATATTTTAACAAATGTTTGCAAATTAAATATTCGGTTTTCTCTCTATGCGGAGATGAACATTTTAACAATCTTTCTGAAGCGGTTATTGTGAGCTCTATACAATGTATTCTTAAGCTCTTTGTAGTATATAGCAATTCACATTCTGCATTTGTCATGAATACGTAAGTACCTGACCAATATATGATTTTCAAGTAAGCTAACATTTAAATTTTATCTCAAAGCTGATTGGGCGCCAATAGACAAATGACACTTCGAATTTTTTTTTTACATGAAGTCAAGGTCCCAAGGCACCACACGGTTTCTTGTATGGTCGAAGGAGTTGTTTATGCCACCTTCCCAGACATTTTTCATTTTTAACATCTTTTACTTCATAGGTATGATAACCAAATTTTGATATAATTTCTGCAGGACCTTTATATAACAATTCCATCCTTTTGTTCCTACCTCGCAAGGCACTTGATAACTTATGGTCTTTAACTAGTACCCAATCGCCTATCTTAGGTTCCCATTTATGTTTTCTACTCTTTTTCTTTAATTTTTGCTTCTCTGCCTTTTTCTTGATTCGTTCGAAAGCAATTTTCGCTCTTTCTTCTTCACTTAACTCAATGTCATTTATTTTGAATATTTTTGGTACCCCGATCAATATTGGTTCTGGTTCAATTCCTAACATTAATTTTATTGGGGCAAACCCAGTAGTTACATTAATGGTGTGATTGATAATCTTTTCTATCAATGGACAATATTTCACCCAATCCTTGTGATTATGATGTGTAAGTACACGTAAATAAATTCCTATATCTCGGAGGACACGTTCTGTTGGATTCCCTGATGGAAAGTATGAGGAACAATGATTTAGTTTTCTCGCGTCTAATGTCACCCTAATCTTTCCATTGGCCTTATTTACAATACATAGGGGATTCACAAATTCTGAATTCGAAATCTCAATAACCTCATCTTCTAACATTGACTTTATAACTGCATCTACCTGTTCTCTTATTGTACTAGGGATAGCTCTCGCTTTATGTGTAAAAGGTTTGATGGGTATCATCTCAAACGAATGAGTATAAATATTACATTTACCAGGTTTCTCAGAGAATACTTCTTTATTTCGGATTAATATTTCAAACAGTTTATCCCTCTGTTGTTCATTTAGTTGATCAGCCTGAGTTACTTTTTCCCTCAACAATTCTTCTAAGTCTTCACTACTCTCCCTATCATAGTACCTAGTTGCGTCAGAAAACCTCAAATTGTCTATGAAATCATTTTTATCCCATTCTACATTTTCTTTATTATCGATACTGTACTCTTTGACATTTACTTCAGTTAATTCCATAGCTCCTACTTTAACATATTCTACAAAGAATGTATCCCCTTGGATTTCTTCTTCCTCTTTTTCTCTTACAATAGTTTCTGAACTACTATCTTCCACAAAAGGCACTATAATGGTCTCATCTTCAACTTTCATTTCTACAATCATGTTTTTAAAATTCACCACAGCTTCCCAGGCATAAAGACAATCACAACCTATTATAATATCTGTCACAAGTCTTCCTACAATCAGAAATAAAATTCCTAGTATTCTCCCATTTATTTCAATATTTATCATTGCTTGAAATTTTACTCTCTCTTTTCGTTTTCCCACAGCTAGCGAGCAATATATCCCATTAACTGGTAAAGACATTACTTTAAAACCACTACTTTGTAAATTATCATAAAAATTTTGTGAGCATACTGTGCTATTCGATCCCGTATCTATAATTGCATTGTATTGTTTTCCATTTACTCCAATTTTGATTTTAGGTGGATCTCCTACTTTTTCGTTTTCGTCGATTCTATTTTTCCATTCTCTTTTCTTTTGTATCATCATTTGCCTTCCAGGACTATTTATTTCCGAGTACTTATCACAATCATTACTAGGATACCCAGTTCTCACTGAAGGCGCGTTTGACCGGGTCTGGCGTTTCCCTGATTTTTATGTATGGCTCCTGTACTATTTCCCAAATTGTTACTTCTGTTTTCCTGCATTAAATCGAGGTTACTTCCTACCATGTTTTTGACCGTGTTAATGGCCTCAACCATTTCTGCATTTTCGGGGGAATCTCGTCCATTATAACATCTTTCTCCCAGTCTTGGTGACCTCGGTCTAAACTCATTATCTCTGTTTGTCCAATACCCATCATTTGAATTTCTACTATGTCCAAAATAACGTCCCCGTCTACCTCGATCAAATCTATTTGTATTCATATAATTCACCCTTATATTTCTTCCCCTTTGATTACCATTTCTATTTGGGTGATGCCCTTCCTGGTTATATCTACCTTGATTTTCCCATCGGAATGATTCCATCCTTGGTACTGGTCCTTTATATCTTTCCCTAATCTCACTTCTATTCTGATAATACTGTGCCCCTTGCCCGAAAGAATTTACAGTTTCTTTTTCTTCATATTTATTTCCAAATGCGTGTTTTGGCTTATTGACTTCTAAGGCTGATAATAATTCGATCATAGCTGCAATGCTACCGGGTCGGGCTATGATTAGGTAGTGTTGAAGCGTTTCCGGAAAATGTGGAGTAACTATATTTATTAGATCTTTTTCATCTAAGGGAGGATCCAACATCTTCGATTTTCTCGCTATTCTCATAAAATAGTTGACCATTGATTCCTCCGATCTAGGATTAAACTTTCCATTGCTTAATTCAACTCTAATATTAGCCTGCCTACTAGCCCCCCAATATCTGGTTAAAAAGATGTTCCTAAAGGTCCTGTAATCATTATTGTTACCCATAGAAAGGCCTAGCCAATTGGCAGCATTACCCTTTAGGCATTTTCTTACTATCACCATCTTGTACTCCTCCGGTATACGTTTCACCGTGAAGTAATCTTGTAACCCTTCTATAAAGGCTTTAGGATCATCTGAATCTTCATTTTCAAAAACTGGAGGTGTCATTTCATTTAAGACATGGTTAGGCCAGTGTAAATTTGAATTGTCACTTGTCCCTGAACTATTTCTGAGATCAGAATGGGAATTACTGTTACCCCTATTTTGCATCGAAATGTCAGCTGATACACCTGGTATTGCCTCGTTTCTTGCAGCTTCATTATTAAGATTGTTGTGATTACATGCATTTTCATTTAATTTCAAATTTTCTAAGGCCTCTTTTACCTGAGTAATTTCTGTTACTACCCCTTTTATTTGGTTTGTAACATCCTCCAAATTTCTAGCCTGCCTTTCACTTTCTACATCAGATCTTTCCATTCTAACTTTACACCCCTGTAGCTCTTCTCTAATTTCTTCCCTGTCTTTATCTAACCTTTGTACTACCTCTTCCCTTTGTTTGTCTAATTTATATGTTACTCTTTCCCTTTCTTTATCTAATTTTTCACTAACTTGTTGACCTAATTTCTTTTCAGAATTCTTTACTTCTTGCCTTATTGTCTCTAATTCTCCCTTAACCTGTTCTCTATTTTCTTTTACTTCACTACTAACTTTATTAATTTCCTCCCTAACTTCTTCCCTAAAGGTTTCTAAAGCTCTCTTCTGATTTTCCAATTGCATTCCCAATTCCTGTTGTCCCTTCTCTAATTTCTGTCCTAACTCTGTTCTTAATTCTTTACTAGTTTCATCTATCTTTTGACTTAACTCTACTCATCTTTTTCATTATCTTTTGAAACATATTCTCTATTTCTGACATAATTGCTGGCCTTTCTGAATTACTACTAAACATTTCTGAGCTACCTCTAGGTGTTTCTCTAACGTTCTGATCTTCTACTTCTTGGCATATTCTGCTACTGATTATATTTTGATTATATTCTTCCATCCTAACTACACTTTTCTCAATTTCCGGACTCTCAAAACCTAGAAAATCGCTATCACTGTCTTCCATTTCTAAGCTATTTACATGTGTTTTTCAACTCACCAATATTTCACAGTTTTCACTATTTCACTTTTTTTTTTTTTTTTTTTTTTTTTAACTGCACTTAAACTTGCTCACTACACGTTTCACAGATGTTGACACACTGGGCACCTTCTTGTTTGCTGGTTCTATGCTGGCTTGGTCGTCTTGGGGTTGGTCTATTCTCTCGACGCCACACGTTGGGTCACCTTCTTGTTTGCTGGTTCTATGCTGGCTTGGTCGTCTTGGGGTTGGTCTATTCTCTCGACGCCCCACGTTGGGCGCCATTTGTGGCGGAAAGTCGTTTGGTGTTTCTCGTTGTGTCGCCATTTGATGCATAATGTTGTTGGTCACGTTGTGTCGCCCTTTGATGCGGTTCGCTCAGTCGGTAGAGTTCATTATGAGATCTCTTTCTTTATCTCGGGTATGCGTAGGTGTTATAGACTACCCAAGAAAACCTTTGTATATTAAGTTCCAGTTCTACCTCTTAAACTTTGCCCACACACGGCTTGTGTGTTTAAAAACACCAACAGTAAGTTTGTTGGCATAAATAAATAATAATTACTTTGTATATTGTTTATTACTTCTTATATACTTTCGGGAGTTATGCCGATTTTCGATCCGCAGAGGAATCGCACTCACGTCTGCACACCACAACGGGCCGTACTGGTCTGGGCTGAGTAGTGACGCTTTCTCGCTTACCCACGCTAGGAAAACGTTCTCTCCAATTTTAAATGTCATGACGTCATCCACAAGAAAGCTTCGTATCCAAAATGCTATTTCCTTTCCCCGCAATTTAGAAATGTCCCTTTCTATTATAACATGTTCTTTTTTTGAATTCCGAATATCTAGTTACCTTTTTATGATTAAGCGATGTTTTCTTTATATTTTATTCAATATATCGCGCGACTTTTAAGGTTGGCAGACCTGAATTTTGACTGATTTCAAACTATATGGTATGACGTCATGACTCGTTAATTTCAAACCAATAATGCGTTTATACTACAAATTTAACGACTATTATTTACTCATATCTTGCTCACCTTACAACACTTCCTGCTCTATTATCTATTTATGTTATTACTCAGCACTTATCGCAAATCTCACATCCGGCAATTAAATTAAAACGTGTCTTTATCAAGCCCATTCGATTTGAAATCTAAATTTCGGTATCAAATAAGCAGAATTTATTGGGTTAAATGATTCTGTATTATAAGGAAAGTTTTAACTTTGTCCTTAGAATAACAAAAACATGTAAATCTTTGCAGCACTCATAATGATATATTATGTTGAAAAATAAAAAATGTTTAATCCTTCTACAAATTCTCCCTGGAATTAAAATTTGTATCGAAATGACTTTATTACATTATATCATAATACAGTGTCTGTTTTCGAATGAAAGATTTTCTTCTAATACATATACAATAAACCGCCTTTCTTGGGTGGCATTCAAATTTAGTTACATTTCTGTGAATTTGCACAGTTTCTGAAACTTGTAGAACTGTGTTACCAGCTTGCCTTAGACCAATAATCTGGTCACGTGTAGTTTCTGATGTATATGACATGGTGTGAACAAGCAATAGTTGAGTAATGATCTGAGCTCTCAGAAACAATCCATACTTCCCTTTCATGTCATTGGTTATAACTATGTCCAGTCAATAGCATGAACACCACTGTCATTCGAGAGGGGTAAAGAAAGGGAAGAAGGGAAAACTACAAAGGCCTTGGTAAACAATCATGATACCCTTGCATTTTGATAAATTCATTTTCTGTGCAAAGTAACCCTAACGCATTGCAGCCAGCGATGCAACTGGCTAATGCTTCATGGCAGAGTATTTATGTAGTAATTTTAAGTCAGTTGTCTTGGTAAACATTGTAGCAACTATTACTTTATCTAACCTATGCCCATAATTCGGCAACTAAAGTGATGTATTTTTCAGGTACTAGAGCTCCAATGAATGAGTACTTAACATGTAATCTGGGAAAGGCAATGGCCAATGCCATTGTGACTCGTGGCGGCAATGGTTATAATGAAACTGAATTGAATGCTTACATCAACCTATTCATATATGCACAACAATTTTATGGGCGTAAGGATGATGATGACTTCAGGTAATGTTTGAAGTTTTTACTATATTAAATGAAATTTAATCAGGTAAAATCAAATATCTGCAGCTCTTGAAACATGTTTTCCTTATTGGGTCAGTCAGTGTTAATTGTTCTTTTACACATGCTGTGTGCAGGGTAAAGTTGAAAAGATAGAATCCGAAAAATACAGTACTATTTGAACCATTGATCTTCAGCTTAGCACACTGCTGTTCTAATCAACTGAGCTACCGCAGCAACATGCTGCCTCAACATTAAATACCCCAACTAATACATTTTTTCATGGCAGACCACAAGGCAAGTTTAATTCCAGTTATACATTGGATTTTACAGTCTGATTCTACCTTTCCATGGTTTCCTTAATTAAAAAAACAGTGTTGTGTTGCATTCACCCAACATTCTGTATCCACTCTTCTACAAACTATTCTTACAAAAGCTTATTCCTCTGTCTACTTCTTGCTAATAGAGATAAATCTTTGTTACTCATTTCGTTATAGGTATGAGAAGAATGCAATTAGCTAAAGCAATAGTCAAATCATTTATAAGCTGGTCTCTATGGATGGCTTTGAAATTCTTTTGTTTATATGCGGATGAAAAAAGAACAGCAAGTTGCAGCAAGTTAACTATGTTGTTGTTGTTTGCTAATGCTGGATTTCTGACAATGAAGTTGGTGCTGAGTTTTTATTAATTTATTACTTTGCATTGAGCTATGAGATTCTTTTCTTTATCTCAGGACGCGGTACAAGGTGAAATGAACAAACACAGGATGTAACTTCACTATATCACTTTTATTTACACTTTTTTCGTAGAATATTACACTTGTTACAATTGAATTGACTTGACTTTCGTTGCACCTTTTTATATTTTCTTGACAGTCTTTTCACCTTATTAAGTATTTTAGACCCACGTCTACGTGCATTACAAAAACGTGTCTTCACTTTTCAAACTCAGAGACGCTGCTGACAAAAATTGGCACCTCTTTACATAATTTTGCCGCGAATTACACTTTGAAATTCTCCTACACTAAATAGTTCTGTAATGTTAGGGAAGCGATCTTTATCTATTCTCCCTTCACTTTTAACATTAAATATGTATGGTTCTTATATTTATACATATTAAATTTAAACATGAAACTTAACATTTATGACGTTTTTAAACAATTCTTATTAGCAACAATTGAAAGAATAGCAATACATTTTCATTACTCAACTGATCCTTACCAACATAAAAAATAAATTACATTTGCAACAAATATGTACATAAATGCTTTCCTTTTGGGGTCTAACCATATATTCTGTCTCAAAGTCATTAATCATCTTGCTCTCCAATATTTTTCACTGATGAATGGGGCGCTAGATGACTATAAAGTATCAGAAAATTCATATCGATAACAAAGAATATCTGAGAAACGGTTAACGCTATAAAATATTATATTTGACATTAATTGTATGCGTTATCAAGATCTACAGTTTTATGTAAAGTAGGCTGTGAATTTCTTAAATGCTAGTGCCAGAACGAACAGAAATTAGATTGTGCTGCAACTGGATTTTAAGCAGTGCCATCGGAGAATGAACCTCTACCCCCACTCCCTTACAGTCTGTGCACATATACATTGCATCTGGTCCTGCTGTCTTCAAGTGCCGATTCTGTGTCCCTTTGTGTGGCCATAGTAATAGGTACATACGTGGTTATATGCAGAAATACAATATGTGTAAAATGCACAAAGAGAAAGTACAGGAATATATTAAAGAATTTGGTTCACAGTATTTTACTATTAATGGTGATATAATAAAATGAAAACTGTGTCATTCAGAAATAGGAGGGAACAAACACTTCAGAAATGTGCAGTATTGTCGTAGTAAATGACATTGCCAACAGGCGCATTTGGTGGGTTCAAATGAACAGGGTGAACTTCTGCCCTTTACCTCATATCCAAACACTCAGTTTGACCTTTGTTGCAGATTTATGTAGCATAATGATGCAAACTATATCTCATTTAACAAGTTATGCAATCCATGTCTTGAAAGTTTCAGGAAAAGTACACAAAGAGAACTGTACCAAATGCAAGAACACTACGAAAGGGGTACTTAAAATATGCATATGGAAACGTACTGGATTATATAAGAGGTTCTGTGGCTGATAATTCAATTTGCGATATAGAATGCAGTTTTTCACGATATAAAAAATATCTTACAAATCGTAAGAGATTCACCTTCAGTAACTTCAAGATGTGTATGGTGATTCACTGGGTGCATGCACAGAAGTATCTAACAATAAAAATGTACATCTTATGGAGTATAGTATCACTAAAGATACGAGCTTGAAAATGTATAGCATACATATTAAAATATATAAATGTATTGTATATTAAAATGATAATTGTGTTCATACTGTACCAAAATTGTATTTTAATATTGTAAAAATACAATAAGTATTGCGTACATTAGATAAGTGTAGTATACATTGTTTGCACCGTATATATTGCATAAGGTAATAGGAAATGTGTAAACATAGGCAGTATATACTCTGCTGTCAATAGCATTGCATGCTGCAGTTGTTTATTCATCCGACTGTACGCTTAAAGCAGTTACATGATTGTGCCCCCTTCCATATCGGCCATAACAGCCACAGCTGTTTACATTTTGTGCAACAGATCTAATGCTTTGTGTGCAGACAACCTGAAGCAAACTGCTTGCAAAATCCACAGCCTAGTAAGAAGAATCTATCTCTTACAGTTAACCAGTTATACATGAGTGGTTCAAATATAAAAAAGACTTAAGAGACTGTTCTTGGAAAATTCAAGATATACATTTTATTTGTCATAAAATAGCACAAACATATGGTAATTATAATAAAAAAATTTTAGAATCATTTTTGAGAAAAGAAAAAATCACAAAACATTTTCCATGTAAAGGGTAGTTTGGGGAGGGGACAAATTTTCTTTAGAATCTTGGTATCGCATCCTTGGTTGGTCCTGAACTTTAATACTGACTCTCATATTTAGTTAACTTCTCGTTTTTGGGTTATGCTGTTCAGAAGCACACACACAGACATATGCAAATATATATTTGGAAAGTAGAGCCTCAATTATCCTAGGTAAGGAGGACTGACAGTATCTTGGGTAATCGAAAACTCAGAACATGGACTCTGTCAAAAACTGAGAGGGGAAACGTATGGTAAACCAGTGAAATGAATGAAAATGTGATCAAAGATATAAGATAAAGGCTTCTACTGGATTATCAAATGAAAAAAAAATGTACATACAAATAAAAATAAAATAAAAATACAAATGAAGAAGAAAAAAAAGACCTCAGTACATACATAGAGTATGCAAATGTTGTTACCTAATGCTGGATTTCTGACAATGAAGTCATTAATCCTCTTGCTCTCCAATATTTTTCACTGATGGATGGGGCACTAGAAGTGGCTGGGCATATTTGAAGGTGGTCTCGGTCCATTTCCTCTTGCAGATCACATAGAGGACAGAGTGGTGAAGAATATATCCCAATTATATGCAAATGTTCCAGTTAATAAAAGTTATGTCTTCAAGAAGTCCATAAGTGTTTTCTGTTTAACCTCTTCAGCGACATGGGCGTGAAATCACGTCCATTTAAAATGACGGATGAGCGATATGGGCGTGTATATATGTCCTGTGCGTTTAAGCATTTAACCCTTATTTATCCCTTATCTAACTCAACTTATTTTAATTTTCCCTTTATGAAACATTTTAGTAAAGTCTATATACTTTACTGGCTTACCTTAATATGTTCGTTCTGCAGTGATTTACCTCAAAACAGGGATAAACACACAAGGGTACATCTCCACATTCGCAAATTCCCTTCTTGCGGCACACGAAACACTTTTGAGATGGGCAGGACTTCTTTGCTGTTGGTGGTATCCTTTTAGGATAATGTTTTCCTTGAAGTCTGAGGGGTGCAGGGGTTTTGGATTTTCAACCCCCAATGTGGTATTGTTCAATTAGGCTGCGAGCTATTGATAGTCGGAAGTCAAGGTAGGTCATTGTCCTGTGTGAGTTTAGAGCTCTCCAAATTACCAAACAATTGTATATGGTTATATCCAGTTGATGAAAAAATACCTTTTTATACCACTTCTCCCTTCAGCTACAAGCAGGAAAGTATACGTATGTATTTCAACAAAGAAAGAAACAGAGTCTACTAAGTTACGAAACTCACGTAAGCAAAAGTTGCAATGTTGCTCTATTCTGATGACTCAAGAGACCATGCATACAGTAGTGCTTTATTACACAGTATGCTGACGCATAAACCACACATACAATGGGTCGACTACTGTTTCTTGTCCCACTCTTAGATGACAGTATGGAGTTAAATGGGATATATCTGTCTCTATCTAGTGCATACGAGTTGCCATTAGCCTCGTCCTTTTCTACCCTCGCACTGTTGCCAGATTCCTAATAGCATGGTATAAATATTCAGTTGTTATAAATTTCAGGTTTGAACACATTATCCTACGCAGAATTTTTTTCTCTATCAGGTTATATCCTTTTGAGTTATTATACATTTCTAAAGGCCCTTATTTCTTCAGAAAATGTTTTTTTCAATAGAAGTCCGATATGTGCTGTTTCTATACTCATCACGCACTAACAAACTAACTGCTAGAATGCGTCTATATGTTTTTCTTAGCTAGAATAAGCCATAGTGCTACTACCTGCCCACTTTGAATTCTCTATGTTTATTCAGTTAAGTGTTATAATTTTTTAAATTAAATGTTTTCGGAAAATTTTATATCTGTGCACTGCAAAAGTTACGTAGCGTGAAACTTTTTTGTTATTGAGTTTACATCAGGGAACCAGCGAGAATAAATGTTGAGGAGGGTTGTAGAAAGTTTTTAAAATAAACCAAAAGGCCGTAACCTCTTTCTTTTATCCAGTAAGGTAAACAAAAGGTATTCATCTATTCAACGTATTCTCGCGCCAGGCCTGACACAGATGATAGTATAAGGAGCAGCACTAGCATTAGTTCGAAAGAAGCCGTGTGTGTAACTGTGAGCTGTTATTGCATTATTATTTTTGTAAATATTTGTAGTTATGGAGGGGGAAGCTAGGAAGAGACGATATGTTGGTAAATTAAGAAGTGAGGAATGCCAAATAATTATGAATGTGTTAGATTATTTTTTAAGTAAAATGCGTGTAAGTAAGGCAGTAAAAGAAACAGGTAAGGCTATCTGGTGTTCAGAAGCAGTAGTGTGTAGGATTAAAAAGGAAGTAATGAAAGGACCTCTAAGAACGCTATCGAAAAAGAAAGCAAAAAGGGCGGAACTACACAAAACGCTAGGTTAACGCAATATGATTGAATAGTGCAAGGTGGAGTGCGGCAAATTGTTCATTCTTTACAGTTTGCAAATATTCCACCCACGCTGAATATACTTTTGTCACGGGTCAACAGTGATGAGACCCCACCAAATTTCTCAAGGGCCACTCTTAGTCGGTTCTTACATGATTTGGGATTCGAATATGAAAGAAGGGGTAACAAGTGCATATTAATAGAAAGAGACGATATCGATATCATCAGATGGCGACATAAATATATAAAAGATGTAAAAAGGTTTAGGGACCAGGGGAAATCAATTGTTTATACAGACAAGTCATGTGTAAATTTAGGTCATACAGTGACAAAGGCGTGCAGGGATGCCAAAGTTAAAAGTGCCCATCAAGCAGCGATTGAAAGACTAAGTACAGGACACCGCCACCTCGGAGTTGCGCACGGAGAAAGATTCTCAACTAGTACATGTTACAACACTGCACTCCATTTAACGTGTACTGTCATCTAAGGGTGGAATGCACTTTAGATGCATTCGACAGAGCAAAGTTGACTTTTCACCACAGTGAAACAAAATAGTGCCATTTCAATGTTTTGTAAATACAACTCAACTTTGCTGATGATGTACATTTATACTGCATATAACGAGTTTTATACCAGTTTTTGTTTCATTAAAATAACTTAATATTTACACAAAATACAGCTGTGTATATACGAAGCATTTAAATGCCCTGTGCTGGATATTGGGTAGCAGTTCTCGGCTTGCAGACGTTTTAAATGGCCATCGCTCAAGAGGTTAACGGGACTCACTCGCTTCTTTGCCACAGTTTCACATAGTCATTGTAGCAATAGAAGGTCAGTTGATCTCTCTTGACTGTTGCTCTAGGTATTCAATGGGTTTTCTATTGCTTTGCATCCTTCACTCTGCTGATTTTCTCATTTTCCATTTCAGTGTCTTCAGTTTCACTCTCCCACCCTTACTTTTTTGTGTGCCCTTTCTATTTCTACTCTACATGCAAAGTACTTTGTGCAACACAGTTCATAAAATGGACCTCGGTTAACCTGGAACTCGGTTAGTCGAGGCTCAGGTAACTGTGGCTCTACTGTATCCTTTTCAGGTTATTATTTTGAAATCCAGTTTTTGAGTGGCTTGCTTTACTTGCTCCAAATATGTAGTAGAGAAAGTAGTAAGTGATGTAAGTAGTACAAAACTTTCACATCAATTACCAAAATGTTGCTTCACATTACTGTTATAATTGTCTTCCATAAATAATTAAAGAAAATGGTAACACTCTTAGTGGCTTTGCTTACCAAAAGTTAGGCAGAGACGTTTTGTGTAATTTGCCAGCATCTTCAGCTGCACGTTAAATTTAATGAGCCATTTGCAATAAAAGGTAAATGCAGATGCAACATAAACACCTTTGATGCTTAATGAAGGGATTCACACTGAATGTAATGAATCACTGTGTCTAAGGGGCAAAATACGAATCGGTTGTAGAATTCAATATCATAGTGGCAAGTTGTCACAGTAGCACAGTGGTTAGAGCAGCTGCACATGAAGCGGAAAGTCAGTGGTTCAAATCCTGGCTATGGCATTGAATTTTTCAGTTCCAATTCTACCTCTCAAACATTGTCCACACATGGCTTGTGTGTTTAAAAACACCTGCTGTAAGCTTGTTGGCATAATAAATACTAAATTACTGTGCTTTTCAAATGGGAAGGAGTTTGTCCTTGAGCATCTCCAGGCCAGTAACCAATCGGAGTCCTGCTGTGTTGTCATATTGCTTTCTCCTTAAGTAGAGCTTGACGCGTGCCAAGAAATATGAAGAGTGGGGTTAATGAGCTTGGAACAGTTTGCATATAAATGTATCTCATTGGCTGCAGATCAGAACTCTGTTTATTCACTATTGATATTGTGTAGTGGTTGTGGCTATGTTGGAAGAGGACAAATGTGACAGTTGGTTTCAAAAACAATCAGTTCACATTCCCCTGATCTGGCTTCTCCAGATTTCCTTTTTTTGGCATTAAGTGAAGAGTACAAATCTAGCAGTGGAGATGACTGGACATGCAGTGAAGGAAGCTCCCTAAGCCAAGGGGAAAAAAGGAGATGAGTGACATGGCAACTAAAAAGGAGATAAATGAAACAATTTAAGTAAGAAATAAAGATCTGCTAGAGAGATCCAGACAAGAGTGAAAGGGGAAACAAAGAAATGGAAATATTAAAACTGGAAAGTCAAAACTTAGAACACTAGAAAGAATGGAAGGCAAAAGTAGAAGATACAACCTAGTGATTTCAGGAGTTGAACAAAAACATGGAGTGGAAGTATGTCAGGATTTAAAACAGCTACTAGTGAACAGATCAAGATTTGCTATGCATTCAGAATTGACAAAATACCCGGGAAAAAAATATTCTTGTGAAGTTCTCAAACATGCAAACAGCAATAGACGGTACTAAAACAGGCAAAAAAATTGGGAGGATCAACTATTTACAACAACAAGGACTTCATGTATGCACAAAGAGTGCAAATGAAGGAGTTAGTTGATCAGAGAAGACAAGCAAGAAATGAATGCAAGAGGGTATACATTAAAAACTTAAAGCTATACACAGTTGACAGGCAACAGAGAGAAAAGCTGGACCAAGTGACAGAGGTAGAAACAGCAGTCATTGAACCAAGAAAGGTGGGGAAATGATCAAGCAGCAGCAGAAAGTGAGTTGCCTGGTACATTGGTTTGTGAAGAATCAATTACTTATTGTAGCATGTGTGGATCCAGTAACAAGTGTGATGTCAAGTGTAAGCAAAAAGCAAGGTGGGGATACGACGGGCAGTGGAGCGTGAGAGAAAGAGGGGAAAGAGTCAAGGTGGAAGATGGTAACAGTGGATAGTTGGGAGGAAGCAAAGAAAAGTGTGAATTCAATAATAGCTATAGAAAAAATGACGGATGAAATAACTAATGGATCAAAGAAGGTGAGGGGGAAAGGGAAAACTAAGCAGAAGAGAAAGAAACAAAAGGCTTAGTTTGCCGAGAGTAACAAGGTTAAGAAAATGGTTGGGTAATCCGTAAATGAGGGAGCAAAGGGTTTATATATATTATTTTATTGAAATAAATCAATAACTTCCCACATTGGTGGGTTGCCAAATTGACAAAATAAACAAAAAGACAAATAACAATATTATTAAGTCATTAGACAAACGGAGTTTAGGTCTAACAGGATCATAATTTGGTGACAGAATTAATAATGATATAGTTTTACAGAATTAAAAAAATTTTTAATACAGATTCTAAAACAAAAAATATCCTGTTGCACATTTAAGGTTCAAATAAGTGTGATCTAGGGATGTTTACAGTGCCATGTATAGTGGTGTAAACGATTTTCCTTATGTTGGTGGTTGGAAGTTTAAATTCTTTCCAGAAGTTCACAAAAAGGGCTGGAATTGTTCCTCGGGCACCTACCATAAGACCAATAATCTCTATGTTATCCAGCTGGTATTTATTTTTATAAAAGGGTATGGTAGGTGCTTAGTTTGTTTTTCCAGAAGGACTTCCATAAGTTGACTTACGAGGGTCCTTCAATAAATAACCAAACTAATTTAATTGCATTTAAATAACCCTGGAGCACCATGGCTGCTAGTGGTAGAAAGATGAATCCTTCCTCTAGCAGTGCTGTGAGTGCCAGTCATGTAGAGTGAATCAGTTGGGAGTTAGAGCCCGATACATGAGGTCGTGTTTACTGCACCCACCATGGAACTGAAATTGCAGCAACACACATCAATAAAGTTTTGTGATCTGTTAGACAAAACTCCTACAGAAACCTTTGAAATGGTGCAGCAAGCATACAAGGACCAAGCTTTAGGCAAAACACAAGTCTTTGAGTGGTATAAACATTTCAAAGGGGGTCATGAAGACCTACAAGATCTCTGCGCCCTGGAAGACCCGTAACAGCAAAAACGGAAGTCAACATTAACACAATTGATGTAATTGTGCAAGAAGATCATCGCATAACAATTTCGAAAGTTGCAGACATAATGCATTTGTCTGTTGGAACTGTAGACAACATAATTCACAATGATCTTGGCTATCGAAAAGTTGCAGTGAAATGGGTACCACACGTGCTGAAGGACGAAGAGAAGGCTCACCGCATCATGACGTGTCAACAATGGCTCGGAAGGTTACGACGGGAGCCAGACTTTCTGAATAGGGTCATCACTTGTGACGAGAGTTGGTTCCACCATTATGACCCGTTAACAAAACAGGAGAGTTCGCAGTAGAAATATTTATCGAGCCATAGCCCTCAGAAAGCAAAAGTTGAGAAAAGTGCAGGAAAGGTCATGCATCTCATATTCTTTGGCAAAAAGTGACCAGATCTTGCAAGTAGAAGATGGATCTTGCATCAGGATAATGCCCCTGCTCATCGAGCTCGTGCTACTCAAGATGTCATTGTGGGGCTCTAATGACCTATCTGTCGACGGGCCCTTAAACCCTAATCACTCACTCACGATGTCATCGCAGAAATGGGCATTGAGATCATGCCTCATCCACCTTATTCTCCGGATCTCGCACCATGCAATTTTCACCTCTTCCCTAAAGTGAAACAGGAGCTTCGTGGTAGCCATTTTCAAAGTGATAAGGAGTTGAACAATGTTGTCATGGGTATCCTGAACAGACTGTCCAAAAATGGGTTCAGTGAGTGCTTCGAACAATGGGTACATCATTGGAATAATTGTATTTCATCAGAGGGAAAATACTTCGAAAGTGTGTAGGTAAATGTTAGTGAAATAAAGCCAGTTCTACCTCTTAAACTTTGCCCACACACGGCTTGTGTGTTTAAAAACACCAACAGTAAGTTTGTTGGCATAAATAAATAATAATTACCATTATGTGTTAATTAAAAAATTAGTTTGGTTATTTATTTATTGAAGGAGCCTCGTAGATGGTACTCAAACCTTATGGTTGGATCAATAATAAATCCCCTTTTACTGTCTTCTCGGTATGCTATAATGTCGATCCGACGTGTGCTGCCTGTTGTGGATAAGCCGTGGACCTCTTCGTATACCTTAAAGTCCTTTTGCGCAGTTCTTCGGCAATGAATGACTTGATCTGGTGATGATGTGAGTTTCTGAGTACCTCACTGTGGGGACAGGAACCCAGGACATGGGCCAGTGTTTCTTCTCTCTGCCACATCTATGACAGAGGTTTCCATCCTGAGATCTGCCCGGAACAGTACGTACAGCAGACACATTTGCAGTCATTTTTAATGTTTCTCACCACTCGCTTAAAGAGAGTCCATGGTGATGTCGAATCCAGTTGTTTGCTGGAGTGTATTCCTTAAAGAGCTCTACACCTATCCCTTTTTGTGGTAAAGAGCACCAGTTTAGGAATTCTCGTGTACGTAGTTCTTGACAGATTTTTCTTGTATGTGGCAGCCTGCTGCTTACACTGGAGATGCTTGCAACATCTGTAAACAATGTGTGGATTCAGAGCAGATATCCTGCAGTTTTGTGACGTATACATTTTCATCTCTAATATTTTGTTGTTTGATGGGAATGGGAGGCTATTGCCTGAATGGCTGATCTTGTGTCGCTTAAAATTACATTTTTGGAAGGTGTAGCACGACAATTGGATCAATATAGTTCTTATGCCTTCTAGTTCTCCATCATAAGTCCTAGGGAAATGAAAAAGGTAAAAAGCTTACAGTATATCTGTATAAATGTGAAGCCACTCACCTTCTGGATAACAGCAATGGATTATTTCTAAAGCAGCAATTTTCAGGATTTTATTATCTACCTTTTTTTGTGGAGTGTATGTATTCCAACAGGTTTTCTTTGTAATCAAAGATTGGTTGATTCAGTGCGTATATGGGGAGAGGTAGTTTTTCTATTTTTTTTCCCTGAAGGTAGTTGTATTTTTGTTGCAGGTTCCTTATTTGATTAATAAAACTTTATTTGTAGGTGTAATTATAATTTATGTGAATAGTTAAGTTTTATATTTCTGTAGCACATGACCCTTAAATCTAGTAGCAGCATCTGTATTGAACTGTGTCCTTAAAAATAATATTTGTTGTTTTTCAGCTTTGCAATGTTCTACTCCCCTCCACCTTACAGTGATCTCATTTTTCAAGATGCAACACAACAGCTGAAAGTTATAGATCCAGCACGACGGAATTATGGAGCATATTTAGGGAAGGATTTCTTGCGTGCACGTAGAATTGTGGATTGCTTTGCAGGCGCAAGTTTTTGCAGACAGTCAGTTGTTTTTGTACTTTTTGTGGCAGTTTTGGTCACCATGTTGGAAAGAACATCATAATAAATTAATTAATTAATAAATAAATAAATATATATGTATATTATCTTCCTTTCATAGAAGTTTGACTCAACTTTTAAAATAAATATATGTATATATTTATTTATTTATTTATTAAAATTAATTCATAAACATTGAGTACAATAATATGGTAGCAATATCAGAATCTCAGCTTGAGGTACCAGGAAGAAGAAAAAGAATGTGTTTATAAAAAAATCATTCTAAGCATAATATTATACTTTTTGCATTGTTACAAAACTGATATTCTGAGATACTGGTCTAGATTTTCTTTGTGTGCAGTGCATATTTAGTAATAAGTTTATCAGAAATAGCAATATTTATATCAAATTACTGCTCTGATTAAGTAATAGGGTATCATAAGTTCAACCAATGGAAATCAATTGTTCTTTGTAACCATGTGTAGGATGAGGTTGAACTGAAAAATTTAATGCCCTAGCTAAGATTTGAAGCACAGATTTTCCGGTCTCCGTCTACTTGCTCTAACCACTGAGCTACCATGTCAACGTGTCAGCATGAATTAAATTGAGTCAGTTGGACTGTTTAATGCCTTCGAAATGTCACACATTACTGTGGCAGTATTTTTTTGTAAATCTAAATTTAGTGCTATTTCATTTACCATTGTGGTTACGGCAGTAATTGTTTATAATTTTTTTCTAAAACCATGTGGGCAATCATTTAATATTTTATTTTTTTCCAAAAAGTCTTTTAGTCTAACATATACTAATTTTTTTAATATTATTGAGAAACTTGTTAGGACAGATATTGGGCGGTAGTTTTTTTGCTCATATGTACCACCTTTGTGCAAAGGAGTAATTAATGCATATTTCATCCTTTCTGGAAAAATGCCATAATGAAAGGATTGGTTGAATATTTTTGCAAGTGGTTCACTTATACTATTCACAATTATTTTTACAAGCTCCTAGGCTTCCTCCTAGGGAAGATCATCCCATTCAAATCCCAGCTATGGCATCAAATTTTTCAGTCTATCTCCTTTCTGAGGCATCACAATATTGATGTTTCAAGGAAGGAACTTTCAAACATTTTGATACCTTAGATTCTATCAAAAAGAAAATTAATTTCCATAACAAATTTTATGTCATAGAAAGTGTTTTACTATATGTATTTTCCTTCCCCCCCCCCCCCTCCTCCGCTTCCCTTATCTTCCATACAATCATTTAAGATGTTCTTTTTCAAATCACACTCCAGCTCGTGGCCTACGGCAGGAATCCACTCAGTAAAGTTATTCATTTGACGCACTATATTTAGCTTATATTATGTACATGGATCTCATAGTGAAACCAGCTCTTTGGAGCAGAGCCTGTTTCAGGTGAAGGCGAAAGAGGAAAATGAAGCATTGCTGCTGTCATTTTTTAGGGAAACAACTATACTGTCTTATGTTTTCCAATATACCATTCTTCTTCCAGTCATTTTCTACCTTCCCTATATGTTTGCAAAAATCCTAACAATCTGTTTCAATCATGAGCGATATACCCTCAAGTATTATATTGCATAATTTTTATAGCTTTGAGCCACTTCTTTCTATTATTTCCCTAACCATTTGTTTCACCTTGATCTAAGCCAATTCTATGGATTTCAGTATGGGCAAACTGCCCAAAGAAAGGAAAAATGTATTTTAAAAATGGCCTTGCAGTGAGTGACCACTCACGTCACTCTAATATAGGTCGTGAGGCAAGACAACAGCATTTCCCCATGATATCCAGTGGCAGCTCCTCACTTGAAAGAGTGATGGTGGGGGAAGTTGCACAATCATGTATGTGCTGAAGTCATAACATTTCTGTCCATGAAGGAGTGACGTTCACTCACTAGCTTTAGTGCATATTGCTAACAACATTATGTATGTATAAAAATTAGCATTATAAAAAGCAAAGTGATTTGGCTATAGCTATAGCTATATGCCAACAATTACTTTCACGTGAACTGCAATTGTTTCAGTTATGTTTACTCATTCACGGCAAGCTCACCTGCCTTTTCCCGTCTCAGCCATTGCAGAGAGGGAGGGAAAGAAAGCAGCTTCCCCTATAAGTAAGAGTTGTTCATGTCCCACCTCACGACACATATCATACTAAGTTTACCAAAGTAAGGAAAAATGGGCACTCACACTTGAGTCACTGACAAATTAGTGGAGTATGAGTATTCCTCAGTAAGGTCTATGGATTTGCCCCTAAATATGAGGATGAATAATGAAGTTTTACTATCTCCTTAAAGAAATGCAGCTAGTATCAAGATCCCACCCCAGGATTTATTCCTTCTCCTTCTTCATTTCAGGATCATGAGTAAAGCCCAGATTTGTAAGCAAAATGCTTAACTTTTTCTACACTTTTAAGGATAAGCAGAAAGGTTATAATTTATAAGAGACACCTAGATGAGCAGTATTAGCTATGTTTGTGCTTATTTATGCTTATTTTGCAGGAAAATGCCTTTGCTTGCTTAAGATTTTTATTTAAAACATATTTTACCCAAAACTAAATTTAAAGTGCATATTTCACAGTTATCTGTGATTTATCAGTGATTCACTATTTTCTTGGCTAAATGCATAAGAAAAGAATGTTAGCCAGAGGTTGTGAAATAATACAGCAAGAAGAAAATACTTGCTGCGATTGGGTAGAGAGTCAACTCATCAGTGAGTTATTGTCTGAAGTATCACAAAGATATGAACAAGGACAGTGATTCCCCAAGCTCCAAGCAGCAGTCTGTCAGGCAAGAATGGTATTTCTCCAAAATATCTGAAATTTTAAAGCATCTGTAAGACCGAAATAATTCCTTGGAACATTTACTTTCTCTGATTGATGAAATTTTAGTAACATCGTCAGAAACACACAGGGTTGCAAAAATTGCATTTGACAAACTCAGTCAGCTGCTACAGAAAAATTTTGGTTATAGAACATTATGCCAAATTTTTAAAAAGCTGTCTGTCAAGGGAACATATCGAAGAGGAACTCACCGAAGAACTGTAGTGCTTTTCTCATGCGACGTCAAAAGTACATTTTCACTACGCAAATCATTTTTCACTGATAGATTCAGGGGTTTTACACAGAAAAATCTCAGGATGACCTTTGTTATGTACTGTAACAGACCTGAATAAGGTAAATGTCTGTGAAGCTATTTATCGTATTTGTGTATATTCGTTTTGCTTAATTTCGTGCCTATTTTCATCATTTTTCGTGTCTATTTGCTTTCTTATTTTACTATTTTTGTGCTTAGAAATGTGGGCTTTAATAGTGAGAAACATAGCATTTATATATGATAATTTGCAATGCAAAAAATCATTAGGATCGACATGATATAGCTGCAACATTTAGACTGTGAATTACTCGACTGTTTTAACCACTTGCACACAAGTAAATTAAATGCACTTAAGAATAAATACTAGTGGAGCTGTGTTAACAGCTGGAAAGCTGAATGAGATTGTAAGTTAAATGTCACTCTCCTGTAATTCCAATGATATGGGGATATCATATATTCAAGCCTATCTTAGAAATCGATAGTTTTTGTCCTAAGGCTATAATATTTTCTTTTAATGCTATTAATTGGAAATGCATATTTTCTGATGTCTGTACATAGTGTAATATGGAAGATAGTATTATTTTGTATATTCAAGAAGTTACATATTTTACATTCCTCTTGCAAGCATTGTGCTTTTTCCAGAAGAGAAACACATTTACATTTGTATTATCGCCATTTACAATTTCATGGTGGATCAGTGGTATAACTGCTGAGCCTCAGTGAATGTAATATCATTGCCACTTGCATGGCGCACATTCCAAGGTTTTAGTAGAAATTATTTTTGATATTCAGTTGTAAAACAAATGCATTGTCATGGTGAATAAATATCATTATGATTATGATAGCAATAGAAAAGTGATTCAGTTTTAGCTATATATTCCATTAGCTTTATCACTATTAATTATGCCGTCCAATTTAATAAGGATTTTTAAATTATATGTATCACTGTTATTTCTCTTATTGAGTGATGAATATGCTAGAATGGACTTCAAAACTTTGTGAATGTGAACAGTATTGTTGTTCCATATGAATATTTTATAGAATTTTTATTAATTACATCTGAATTATTAAAGTATTGTACAGTTGAAACAATAGTGGTTTTGAAGTATTTCATTACACATTATGTTTTTGCTTCGTTGCCATAAATTTTCATGTATAACCATCAACAATACTCAAAATTTGAGACTCATGTGAGCTAAATTGCAGCATGCTATTGGTAATTTCCATGAATAGTAGACAAAATGTAGGCAAGCCATATGCTGTTTTTAGCTAACAGTATACGAATGAGTAAGTGCATAAAACAAAATTCTGGAGAATTGGCAATCTCTACCTTTACAAATTAATATTTCATACACACCAAATGAATCTGCCACCCCCAAGTTTTGAATCTGTGTAGTCCATTTAATATGTACGCAGAAATTATTTTTTTGGTGAAAAGCTATATTATTCTGCACTTACAGTTCTTGCAATGTATTCATGTATTTCTTGGCATAACAGTATTTGTATCAATTGTTGCACCAATGCAAAACAAACTGCCAAAACTTTAAAAAGCAGCGGCTTGTATCAAACTGAATTTAGAATAACAGAAATGTTTCAGTTCTTTAGCAAAGGAAATTTATGGCTAAATCCATTAGTGCTTGACCACATAAGCTGTAGCATCATTGATCAATGGATCGATCATCGTTTGAATCATAAGTCATATTTTTGTTTGCACAATTTTAAACTTTTATCACCTGTGCCTAATTATTGCCTTGTAATATTAATGTAATGTACAGTATTCCATGCTATAAGATAAATTGCATTTGTTTAACATTCTTAAATACCTCTGGGATGGTATCACAGGTATTGTCTTTAATGCACTTTGACCCAGTTTAAAAGTGTTAACTGGTATAACTTGTAACTTTCATAGAATATGGTATGCCAAAATCTCAAGTCTCAAGAAGTAAAAACAAAGAAAAGTTAAGCTACTATGTAAGATTTTGCACTACTACTGTGTAATAATGAAGGGTAGTAATATCTATCATCTTTTTAATATCTTGATATCCAACATCTTTCTGAATAGTTCAAATCTAGCTTTATTATAGAACTATTTGTTACCACTTAGAAATTGTGTTTGTCTTTGAGTATTCAACCTATATCATATGTTTTACATTATTAATCAAATGGCACTACATATTAAGCACTGTATATCAAATATACAAGGCTTAATCACATCAAAATTGAAATATCTCTAGATGATATGATTTGTTGTTCTGCTTGGCCTAGTTAATTAGGCACTGGCCTACTGATCCCAAGGTCATAGTTCAAACCTAGCCCAGACTAATAGATTTGTGAGGTAAAAGAACTCCTGCGAGATGAAATTCCATTCATACTGGCAGTGCTAATGTGATCTTTGCAACTGATTGCATTGTTAACATACACTTTTTTAATGGCTTGACTATTTTATTACTGGCCTAGTGTTTATCTAGTTGTTTTTTGTTTTGTTTTCATCCATGTGATAGGTGTTAGCTCATTTTGAGATTTCAAAGATGTGTGGTAAAGTACACTGTTTAGTAAATGTTCACAGTATATGCTAGAAAACCAGTTTACCTCTAGTAGAAGGAATATGTTTTAGAGATAGACCATATCCAAGTGGCTTAAACCACTTTTATACTGGTTGCTCAACCTAAGAACATGTTTCCCTTAATGCACTCCATGAATTCAAAAAATCTAGAGGTAGGTGATTCATCTGGTCAATAAATACTCAATTACAAATTAAGTTTTTAGCTAAAATTGCAGGTTCTTATCAAATTTGTCTAATTCATTGCCATAGCCAGAACTCAAATCATGAATCTCTTGGCTAGCACTCTTTTCCACATTGTGCCATTTGCTCCAGCTAAATTGCAGTTCATTTAAAATTTGAATGAGGTATAGGACAATTTGTAAGTAATGAAATATAATACCTAATTGTTTCATCTTTATAAAAGTGTTTGCAGGTTTAATGCATATAGATGTAAAATAAGCTTTTATTAAAAATCATGCACAAATATGGAATAATTAATACGAGAAATTGTCTTAAAAGCAACAAAAGCTAGAACCTTAATAAGCAACTGTAAAGTCCTTGAATCCAGCAGGGATACCAATTACAGCAGGTAAAAACTATTGCAGTTTGTGAAATGTATGGGGCCATTAAAATATATTGTAATGTGTTCACAGGCTCTCTCCACTGTATGAGAGAACCAAGAGTCACAGGGAAATGGGACAGGCAGAAGCACACTAAAATCGTAATCTCCTAAACAGGTAGTATAGCTCTTATTGTGTCATGATAGAAAGTGAGTCCTATTATTCTATTGGCACTTATCACACACCATACTCCAATTTTCAGGAAGTAGTGAGGCATGTCCCATATTAGCGAAGGTTCTTCTGAACCCTAATGTTGACTGTTTGTATTAATTTGTCAAGCTAGTTTGTTTAGCAATTTTCAAGGCGATTATTCTAAACTGCATGAGATTTCATCTAGTTTATTTTCCATTAAAACAAACCTAGAATTTCTCTTGTCTAATAGCGAACCTGAAGCTTTAAGTGTGTTAATGATCACATGAAAAGCTTCAATATGACCTGAAATTGGAATGTGGTATGTGATAAGTGCTAGAAAAATAATAGGATCTATTTTGTTTAATGAAACAATAAAAGATATGCTGTCTGCTTGAGAGGTAAGGACTTCAGTGAACTTTTACCTGCACCATTTCTCCAGCAACTCGATTATCTTGCACGTTAGAGAGCCTGTGGATGCATTGCAGTGTATTTTAATGACCCTATATATCAGATGTAGCACATCTAGTTCTGCTGTCTGTGTTGCAGGCTATTAAAAATGTGGTAAAGAAACTATTAATGTTCATTTTTAATGTACTGCTGAATAAGAACATTCCGTCCCAAAAAAACTACTTACTAACCCCAACTTCTTTTCTAGAAAATGTTTTTCCTCTAGAAATAAAGAAATGCTATAAAATTTAGTGAAAGGATGAATTTTAACTGACATAGGCAATAGAACATGTAAAAATGTTGTAAATCAGTTCTCTATTGGTCTTAGGTTATGATAATACTCAGTTTTTTTAAAGTATATTTTACTGTATATTTAAAGTATTTACTTGAAACAAAAGTTGTTGTCCTCCAGTATTAATAATTCATAAATTTTGGGAATACTGCCTGTACGAGGGTCACTAAATATGTATTGAGACAGTAAAATGTGAATAGTCACAGAAACATTTTGTTTATCCCAGTTTCTCAAAGTATTCTGCCTGATATTTATGCAACATTCCATCCTCCGAAACCACTTCAGGAAGTACCCATGCTACTCAGTTCTCGGCACTGCAGATAATTCCTCTTCATATGCAGAAACTGCATCCTCAGGGCTAGAAAACTGGTGACCTTGAAGTCGGTTCTTCACTATGGGGAACATGAAATTTCGTGGATGATGAGTCAACAGTTTTGCCTCTTTGTTTTTTTTAAGTGCTTAACGCTCACTTTTACTACATGTGACACTGCAGGCAGTGACACTGATAATACATAGAATGAAGATGGAACACTGGTGGAATGATATGGTGGGGGAAACCAGAGAACCAGGAGGAAGCCTGTCCCTGTGCTGCTTCATCCACTGCAAATCTCACATGCAGTTGCCTGGGATCAAATCCAGGCACTTTGGTGAGGCAAATAATCGAACCACTTGGCCATGGCGCAGCCTAAAGTTTTGCCTCAGTTCCTTGGAGAAAGTCCATTGTTGCATTAGCAGTGTGAGCTGCTGCATTGTCATGATTCAACAATGTGCCCCTTAATCCTGTTTTTGGAAGCTTTTCTTGGACTTTTTTAAATGCTTTAGGAAGACAAGCTTCTGTGTACCATTTTGCAATAACAGTTTTCTGATTTTCAAGCTCAGCTGTTGCCAAGTGACCACTTGTGAAGAAAGAAGCACTCCTTGTCTCTTGACCTTGATGGGTGGTTGTTCATCTGGGAACAGCCAAATGGAAGATTGGCGTTTTGTTTCATCCAGGTTTCATCACCTGTAACAGTATCTGAAACATGCAAGACTCCCCACAGGTAAATCTTTTCAGCATTTCTTTATACCATTCCGCCTATGGAGCGTCTGTGCTTCAGATAAATTACGGGGCAGCCATCTGAAGAATTTTTTTTTACACAGAGGTGTTCATGAAGGATGGTGGAGAAACTCAGTGAACTAATCCCTAATAGCAGCTCAGTGTCCTTGTAAGTTAGTCTTTGATCTTCTCTAATCATTGTTTCCAAGTGGTGATGTTTTTCTCAGTCATTGCTGTAGCTGGTCTGCCACTCTTCTCTTCATCTATAAGAGATTGCCACTCCCTCTTAAATTCTGCAGACTAGCACAGTGACAGTGACAGAGAATAGTTCCCAAAAGCCCCCCTTAACACTCAAGTGAGTGCATTTCATCTAAGCCACATTCGAAGTCACACATAATCATTGCTCTCTCTGAATCTCTATTGCACTTGAAAAAACATTCTCACTTTCCAGACTTCAAGCATGAACTGAGCAAAAATGAATGGCACAATGGTCTGCCTGCTAACATTGCATTACCAATGAGTTATTTTGACAAAGCAACAATGTTTTCCCCAGGGGTGCCCAATTTTCCGTGTCTCAATGTTTATCTAGTGGCCCTCATATTTACTAAATTTGGATGACTGATCTAGAAAAGTAAAGAACAATTTTGTATACTTTGAATTCTAGAATTGTAGATTGTTCCATAAGTTTACTTTGCCCTTCCTTTTTATTAGAAGGGCTCAGGTGTGAAATATGGTAGCCAACTTGTTTTTAGAGAAATTCAAGAGAAAGAAGCAAAGTTGTCAAATGTAAATTATGAAACAAAAATGGTTTTAGTTTAAGAGGTAGAACTGGAACTTAAAAATTCAATGCCACACACGGCTTGTGTGTTTAAAAACACCAACAGTAAGTTTGTTGGCATAAATAAATAATATTTACCATGTGAAGGTTATTTAATCCTGGGATATAAAGTGCTTGCAATAGTAAGTCACCATTGGGGTAATTGTCTCTGATGTGAGACTGCCTTTGTGGTTTACCAGGAAAAAATACGAACTAGCTTGAGAATTTAATGCCATTCTGGCAGTTTGTCACAATAGCTCAGTGGTAGAGCGTCCGCCCGGCAAGCGGAAGGTCTGTGGTTCAAATCCCAGTTGTGGCATTGAATTTTTAAGTTCCAGTTCTACCTCTTAAACTTTGCCCACACACGGCTTGTGTGTTTAAAAACACCAACAGTAAGTTTGTTGGCATAAATAAATAATATTTACCATGTGAAGGTTATTTAATCCTGGGATATAAAGTGCTTGCAATAGTAAGTCACCATTGGGGTAATTGTTTCTGATGTGAGACTGCCTTTGTGGTTTACCAGGAAAAAATACGAACTGGCTTGAGAATTTAATGCCATTCTGGCAGTTTGTCACAATAGCTCAGTGGTAGAGCGTCCGCCCGGCAAGCGGAAGGTCTGTGGTTCAAATCCCAGTTGTGGCATTGAATTTTTAAGTTCCAGTTCTACCTCTTAAACTTTGCCCACACACGGCTTGTGTGTTTAAAAACACCAACAGTAAGTTTGTTGGCATAAATAAATAATGGTTTTAGTTGTTCCACCTGCAATATTAAAACACTAGTGAATGCATAAAACTTAGTATCAGATGCCAAGCTATGAATTAAATAGTCCAATTTTACCCCTGCCCTTCTCAATCTTTGTTGCTGCATTTTATACCTAAGTCCTTAATTTAGTAACAGAAGTCTAGTTAATCTGGAATTCCTGAGCTTCAAGTACTCCTGAAAATGCTTGTTAAGGGTCAGTTGACCGCTTCTGCTTTCTTATGCAATTTTTGATCATGTTTCTCACTGAAAACAATGGAATTTCTTGTGTACCCTCTTCTAGGGTACTGTTATTGTACATAGGGAACAATTTTGTTTCTAAACTGCTAGCCAAGTTTGAATCCAGGACTCACTCTCCAGAGTGAGTTTATATATACTTAGTTTGTGTTGCCCAGTAATTGATTCAGGCAATGAAATGTCTTACTTATTGCTTACCAGACAATTGTTATGATGTAGAGGGAACAAAGTGGCTTCTCAGCTGTGAAGCTGATTTAAATCCAGCATAAGTCAAGTTTCTGATTTCAGATATTTCCTACTATTTTAAAAATTTATCTGAAATTAAACCAAAAATTGTAAGTTAAACATCATAGAAAGGGATTCAAAGTCTCAAAACCATAGAAAACTATTTCCAAAACCAGTGAAAAAATAAGCAGTCAATAACCAGAAGCGGTTAATTGACCACAATTGGGTATTCCAGTATTATGGTATATAACTATTTTACTCACATTAAGAGGTATGAGTGGAAGGAACAAATCATAATTTTTGTAATTTTGTAGGGAAAAATGTGAACAGGAAAAGTTGCTTAGTTATATATATGCACCATCTATCAATGTATCTGCAAAATTAATTTATGTTAAGATATTTCATTTAAGCTGTCTTAAAACTACAACTGTTGTATCTTGCAAGTTCATTGATGTATTAATTCTAATGTAATAACTGTAGAGCAGAAACATAAACTTGTTGCAAAACAAGCTTTCTTCTCGAGGTATTACAGCCAGCCAAATATTTAAAAGCCATTGAACCTATTTTGCACAAATTTTAACACCTACAATAAATTGCGGAGATAGTTCCATGAGAACACCTTTTTTGCCAACAAACTAATTGGCACTCTGTTGACCAATAATAATCAAATTATTCTGATGATAATCCAGCATAATTAAATTATCCTATATTCGTTGGTGTTATCCGCTCCATTTTTGCTTAGATTGAATTAATGCGCAAGGAAACATGCATTTCCCTGCATTGGTGACTTAGATTTTGCATAACTTGAATTGTTTAGTTGTTATCAAAGTTTTAGTTAAATTGGTAGTTACCTGAAATTAATGCTTGGAATAAAGCTAATAAAATATGTAAACTCAACTAAGAAAGATTAAATAGGTAAATCACTGCAATGATAATGAAGCAAAAGTAGAGCTTTCTTCCGTTGTAACTCCCTCATCAAATATAACTCATAAAAGTTATGCGTTACCTTCAGTAATTTAATGTTTTTAAATTTGTTATAAAGTTTCTAAATTAATTGACATGACCACAAATGTTTGTTAGCCTCACTTATTGGAAAACTATCAGCACTCATTGTATCACTGAAGATAGTTATGCTCAGTTTTTCAGTACCAGACTAAAGAGAATAATATATGGTTCTACCTCTATTTCAATTGATTATTTCAGCCCCTTTTATATTATATTGATTAAAAGTTCTGAAGTGATGGTGGAAGTGACATGTTAATTTTTCTGAAAACCTGTTATCTCTCCTATACTGAATGGCAAGCTATAAGTGGTATCAAGAGAAAGTGATGTGTGTGTCTGAAAGAACTACTACTCAGTCACTTAAACCATTCTCCTTATTCACATGTAGTGATTTGTACTGCTTGTAGCCCTGCAAGTTAGTATATCTACTCTACATAAAGACATATCCGTCCTCTGTTGTGATATTTGTATTTGCAAATGTAAATTATTTGAAGATGAATTAACATGTGTGAATTAATATTCTCGGCAATTTTAATGAGGTCATTCCTCTTGTTTTTATAAATTCTTTTTGTTTTACTGCTGTAAAAATTTATATAAATAAATACTTTTATAAACCTCCTGTTGCATGATTTGTTTAAAATTTGATCCTATGTAAGCCCTAGTGGTATCAGTAGCAAAATCTTATGAAGCTTTTCAGGCTTACTTTTGCTGTTAGCATCATCATTTCATCATGACAGCGTATGATAACATTTGCCTGTCCTTTTATGCTTGTGACAAGTGCATGTAATTTCACTTTAGTGATATTGCAGAAGTTCACTGAGTGAGGCTTGTGTTAGCCACAGCTAATAGTGCAGAAGGTTGTGGAGAGGGATCATCGATTTGCTCAGCATGCTAGCGGTTTGGAGAAAGCTTATAACCAGTTAGCAAGGTTGTGGCTAGCCTCAAGTTTAGTACTGCAGTTCTGTAAGTGACTTTATTGTTGTTGTTATTAATAATAATAATAATAATAATTTATTAGCCATTAGGTATCACAACATTACAATAGGTTTCGTTAAAACAAAAATTGCATACAAGTTCTAAAACTTTTAAACTTTAGAGACCATTGCCAAATCTGTCAATACTGCTTCTTTTTCTTCTTCTTCTTCTTCTTCTTCTTCTTCTTCTTCTTCTTCTTCTTGTTAGCTAATGCTGGATTTCTGACAATGAACTCATTAATCCTCTTGCTCTCCAATATTTTTCACTGATGGATGAGGCACTAGAAGTGGCCGGGCATATTTGAAAATGATCTCGATCCATTTCCTCTTGCAGATCACATAGAGGACAGAGTGGTGAAGAATATATCCCAATTCTGTTTAAATGTTTTGCCAGACAATCATGTCCTGTCATCAACCTGAAGGTTGCAACTGCTGTTTTTCGAGGATACTCAGGAATTACTGTTTGAATGTTTGGTAGTTCCCATCTTTTATTCTTTGATTTTTCATAGTAATATTTTGCAATAATTTTTTTCAATTCAGAGTTGACTAATCTTCTAGCTGCATAAAATGGTAGATTAACTATAGATTTTTGTACACCGCTGGTACCCTTTTTAGCAAGAAAATCAGCTTTCTCATTACCATTCAGTCCACAGTGAGCTGGTATCCATTGGAAGACTAGGTGTTTTTGAAGTGCTGTTAGATGGGTAAGGATTTTCCAACATTCTATAATTGTTTGGTTTTTTAGTGACAACTTGGAAGTAATTGCTATAATTGCTGTCCTGGAATCTGAGAGAATAACTACTTGCTGAAAATGTGAAATTCTGTACAAAAGATTTTGTAGGGCCATTCGAAATGCTTCAATTTCTCCATCAAAGTTAGTAGTTCCATAACTTGAAGATTTGTAATAGGAAAAGACATGACATGTGATTCCAGCACCTGCTCCATCTTGGTTTGATATCAATCATCCATCAGTATAAATATGGAGCCATTCATGTTTTGGAAATCTAGTATGGATTGTCTCTAATGCCAATAATTTTAGAACACTAGTTGGAGTATCACTTTCCTTAACTTCTTCTGTCAGGTGTAAATAATATGTGATGTCTAATGTATGTGTCGGATTGACTTTCGATATGAAGTTTTCCTTTGAATTAGGAAGGTATACATTCTTCCTGATGTCTTGAATTTTGGAAAGAAAGCTCTCCTGAGTCTTTAGTGTATGTGTAAAATTTCTCCTGTGCCATGTATTGAATGGGAGTCTGATCAACTTTTTGTGTTGAATAAGAGCCGCTTTTTCCATTTCAAATTCAATGGGGTATTGGTTGGTTAGTATTTCCATAGCTGCTATTGGTGTGGTTTTGATAGCACCTGTAATTAATCTCAGACTTTGGTTTTGAAAGATTTGAATTTTTTTTGTGTTTGCTGTTACAAGAACTTTGCTGCAGTAATTAAATAATGGCTTTATATATACATTGTATGTTGTGTTAAGAGTTGCTCTGGAACATCCCCACTTCATTCCTGTTAGACGTTTTAATAGTGAAAGGCGCCTCTCTGCTCTTTGTATTACATTTGCTATTTGTTTGGTCCATGTAAGTTTGGTATCAAATGTAACTCCTAAATACTTTGCTTCCTTTGTTTCTGGTAATTTTTTACCCTCAAAATTTAGTTTTATTTTTAGTGGGTTTTTTTTCTGAGTGAAAAGATTTGGTAGTTTGATTTTGTTGTATTAACAGTCATTAAATTTTCTTTGGTCCACCTTTGTAAGTTGGTTAAGGATTGTTGCATGGTTTTTTCTAGTTCTGTACTTTTGCTTTTTGGTTTTGAAGTCCACATTACTAAGTCATCAGCAAATAGTGCACACTTCACACTTGATTCTTGTATTTGTTGTGGCAGATCGTTAATAAATATATTAAAAAGTGTTGTGCTGAGCACTGCGCCTTGTGGTAAGCCATGGTGTACTTGTTTGTATTTAGATATATTTCTTCCATATCTGGTTGCAATAAAGCGTTGTGTTAGGAAATGACATAGCCATGAAAACATTGGACCTTGTATCCCTATTTTTTTACTTTCTTTAGTAGTTTTGTTTTGCATATAGAATCATATGCACTTTGGAAATCAATAAAAACTGATAAATTATCTTCTTTTCTATTGAAGGAGTCTGATTTCTTGACTGAGAAGTTGTAGAGTGGAACTCTCTGAATCCAGCTTGACATGGGGATATTAAATTTTGTAATTCTAGAAACCAATTTAACCTGTTTGACACCATTCCTTCCATCACTTTTGCTATTATGCTAGTAAGAGCTATTGGTCTATAATTTTTTATTTCTGATGCTGATTTGTCTTTCTTCAAGAGTGGGACAATTATTGACTGTTTGTCAGTACTGGAATAGGCCTTATTAATTTAAAAATTATAACGATTCTTTTCGAAACAAATTAATGACACACTTCTAGCATTATCAGGCCAAAGATTAAATAGCTTAAATTTCAAGTTTCCCAATTACTGCTTTAGATGTTCTACAGTATTTAAAGTTTCAATTGGTTACATGACCTTAAACCATAATTATAAATAGCAGAATTTTGAATAGACATAGTTAATCATTTTTCTCTAACATAAAGCAAACAGGTTTTGTTTGTGTGTCTATCTGTCTGAGGTTTTGTAAAACCATGGTGGTAGAAGTATTTCATACCAGACCTTAGCACCCAGCCCCTACTTAACGGTATCCTTTTCCGGTTCTTGGGGTGAATGACATTTGGACCCTTGGGGGTGGTTTTGCAGGTATGCTGAGAGAAAGTGGGCCAAAGACAGACAACTCACTTGGAAATGTGACTGAACGCAGTGTTGGGATGTAGTGCAGAATATAACACTTTTGGGCCTGCTACTGAAAATTCATTCTTGCACACACTTAAATTATTGTGATAGCGAGTAAACTGAAATAGTTTTGGGAAAATAAATTATTTTACGCAGTTGAGTGTCATCCTAAGTAACCAACACACTAGATACAGGATGCTCCACACCCTGATGCATAGATTCATCCATGCAAGAGCGGCCAAAGGAAAACCCCGACATCCCAAAGCTTCACCCTTCCATCCTGAGATGTGAGGCAATGAGTTGGGTGACTCAGTGAAAATGGACAGCCTCACCTGGCAAAAATAGTCAATGACAGAAACCTGCAATTGGAATGCACAAATTTGACTTAAACGTGCTCCATTGTAGAATTTTAGATTTTTATGACACAGGAATTTCATATAGCAAGAAACAATTTTGAGGTCTCTACGATTTAAAATTGCTGTTTACCAAGGGTAACATTATTGCATAATTTGCCATGTCTTCTACGTCTAATTCCCCCAACATTCCGGTTTCAAAAACTGACTTAAAAGCATTACTGCTGTTCTGCAAATTGTTAGATAGTGGCATAAATGCAATTTAGCGATATTGCACACTTACATAACAAATGTTTTGTTATTAAATATAAAATTAAGTTATATACAATGTGCAAATTGGCCATGTCGAGTTGTTTAAAGGAATGGAATATCGACATAGTAATAAACAGAAACTTTCAACATATATGCATAAGGAGGTATTACATAATTTATGGAACGCGAATATGCAACTATTTTAAATATCATAAGCTAAAGCACATTGCATAACTCTTTATGCTTTTTTCAAGATAAATGAATTGTTGCTACCTATGATCTATTTCACAGGAGTGAACCTTGAATGTCCTTGTCTTTTAATAATTGCATTTTGTTATATGATTATCACTAGGGCTAGGAAGTTCATGCATTTGCATGTTTTTTTCATATGGGTTAAAAATGTATGCTTTTACATTATGTGCACGCAACTCCAAAAAGTTAATAAGACTGTTCATCTCCAATGGATTCCAGCACACTGTGGAGTCATGGGGAACGAAGCTGCAGACTCACTTGCAAAGAAAGGCACAACAATAAAACAAAAGTCTAAATTCAATTTCTCATATTCCTCAATAAAACGCTTGATCATTAAAAAATTTTCTCATTCATACCTTCAAGAAATAGAAACAAATGCCAAAGATAAAAAATGGATTACACTACTTTCCAACCCAGATATAATCCCCCAGAGACCAAGGAAAACAGCGGTTGCAGCCTTCCGACTATTGACAAATCACGACTGCTTAGCAAGTCATCTCTACAGAATAGGTATCTCATCCTCACCAATATGTGTCCTGTGTAACGATCCAGCAGAAATGAACGAAGACCACTTGAAGACCTGTGAAGCATTAAGATCAGAAGAAACTACAGTTCAAAAGTATTGGAAAGCACGAATGCTAATGGCTTCATTGCCAGATGCAAGGCACTAGAAAACAACAACAACAACATTATGTGCACGAATTATGGAATTTTCATTTATTTGGACATGATTTTATTGGGCATATAACTGCATATTTTCTTGATTTTTGATAAATGCATATTATTTTAATATTATAGCTCCTATATTGCATATTTTAATGATTGTTATGCTTTTTTATTATTATTTTTTTTTGCCATCTGGATTATATTTTTCATATTGATAGTATTGCACATGATGATGCAACTCACGAGGTGACGCGAACTAATACTGAGTCATGTTATAATGCAGTGAATTCCCTGTTTCCATCCTTTCATTATATGTACATATGTGCGTAGAGAATAATCAGTGTGTTATCTGAGAGGTTTATATTAACAAAGATAAAGTGCAGGTCAATGTTTTTAGCAGCACGATTATAGCAACTCTTGCCTGCCCACCAGTAGTTCTGTCAGGGTCTTCAAACATAACAGTGTTGTGAACTGGTTCCCACCAAATTAAATTAGGCATATAAAATGTTAAACTCTTCAAATGCCGAAAATAAAACCAACTTCAAGTGCTACATTAATTAATTTACAGAAGGGGTTTTCGGGTGATTTAATATCTGCAGATAATAGGGTACTGTTTTGTTGAGCGTGTGAGAAAAATGTAGTGAGTGAGAAAAGATTTCAAATAGTTCAGCACATAAACACAGCAAAACGTAAGGAGAATTTAATCAGAAAACTCGCAAATAAAGAACTTGTTAAAAAACAGTTAGTAGAGTAATTATTATTTATTTATGCCAACAAACTTACTGTAGGTGTTTTTAAACACACAAGCCGTGTGTGGGCAAAGTTTAAGAGGTAGAACTGGAACTTAAAAATTCAATGCCACAACTGGGATTTGAACCACAGACCTTCCGCTTGCCAGGCGGACGCTCTAACCACTGAGCTATTGTGACAAACTGCCAGAATGGTTTACCAGGAGAAATACGAACTGGCTTGAGAATTTAATGCCATTCTGGCAGTTTATCACAATAGCTCAGTGGTTAGAGCGTCCGCCCGGTAAGCGGAAGGTCTGTGGTTCAAATCCCAGTTGTGGCATTGAATTTTTAAGTTCCAGTTCTACCTCTTAAAGTTAGTAGAGTGTTTAGGAAGTAGGGTTACTGAATTTTCCTATGACCTGTGCCAAGCAAAATTAATAATAATTCGACATTTAAAAACTTTCTTGTCAAGTGCACTCGACAACATGTGTCTGAAGAAAGCACACTGCCTAAGACTTATGTAGGACATTGGTACAATAGCGTATTGTCAAATATACAAAATGAATTAGCGGATCAGTTTGTGTGGTTGTCTGTTGATGAAATCCCTGATTCTGAGCGCCGTTCTATTGGTAATATAATTGTGGGTGCTTTAAATAATGAACAAAAGACTATACCTTATCTTTTTAATATGTGCGAATTGTGACAATGTAACTGTGACCCAGTTTGTGATGGACTCTTTGAAATTACTATGGCCATGTGAAATCAAATACGACCGGGTTCTTTTATTTGTCTGATGCAGGTGCTTATATGGTAAAGTCAGGACAAACTCGGAAAGGTATTTTTCCTAACTTATTCCATATAATTTGCACACTTGGCACACGCTCTTCATTGCATTTCTGAGACAATACGTGATCATTTCCCATTGGTAGATAGATTTGTATCCAGTAAGAAGAGAATTTTTGTTAAATTTCCTAAAAGAGCTAAGTTGTTTAGACCAACAGCACCTAATATCCGACTTCCTCCTACACCACTGTTACGAGTAACTCGATGGCGAACATGGGTCGATGCTGTTTTATATTATGTATGTATATATTTTCTGCAAATGGGTATTACCCGGTGGCAGAGTTAAATGTACAAATTAAGGTTACAAACAAAGTGCACAAACAATAGTAATACAATCATAATACAATAAAGAACAATAATAAAAATATAGATGAAATGCACTAAATACTAATTAACACTCATTAATTAATTATCCTGTCAGTAAAACCAATTTAAATTTAGCATTAGTATTCACCATCAGTTCAATAAATGTCAAAAATACACGTGCGTAAACTTTATAGTAAATTACACAGCATTTACTTGATTTACGATATTTTTCGAAAATTTCTTCACAGATAAGGGACAGCCCTGAAAGACTGCTACAGGTAATTCATTCCATTCCTCAATGGTTCTATTGACAAAGGAGTACTTTCCTACGTCGGTTCTGTGCCTTCTACCTTTAATTTTATACAGATGATCCTTTCTTCCGTAATATGTAGGGTTGTCCAATCTTTCACTAATACCCACCCATGCATTTGAACCACGATATGCTTGAAATAATGTGCATAAACTCTGCCTCTTACGCCGGACGTTTAGAGGCTCCCATGCAGTCTCCTCCCTCTTTTTAGGCCCAAAAGATTTACCTCGTTTTATAAATTTTATAGCCCTTCTCTGTATTCTTTCTAGCGAATCAATTTGACTAAGTCTATATGGGTCCCAACATACTGCTCCATATTCCATAATCGGCCGCACCAAAGATTTGTAGGCAATTTCCCTGGACCTTCCGCTCCCCTTTTTCAGTACCCTCATTGAGAAATGTAACGCTTTCCACGCTTTTCTGGATGTAGAATTTACCTGTTCCTCCCACCCAGCGTTACTCGCCAGGTACACTCCCAAATACTTGCAGCTATCTACCTGCAGAATTTTTTCTCTGCCCATGTGATAGTTATGAAGAATTTCCCTCTTAGATCTTCTAAATGCAATGGACTTACTTTTCTTAGCATTAATCGTCATCTTATTTGTAGCAGCCCAATTACTAATTTCATTTAAATCACCCTGAAGCAGGGACTCATCTATGGCATTCCGAATTTTATTATAGATAATGCAATCGTCTGCAAACAGTTTTATCTGACATTTAATATTTGCACTTATATCATTAACAAAAATAAGAAAAAGTAGCGGACCCAGTACTGAGCCTTGGGGTACTCCCGAACTCACTGTGCCTCTCTCGGAGATTTCTTTACCTACTTTTACCTGCTGTGTTCTCCCATCCAAAAACGCTTTGACCCATAAAACCACTCGTTTGTCTATTCCTGTGCCAGCTAGTTTCCCAATAAGTAAATTATGTGGCACTACATCAAATGCTTTAGAAAAGTCTATTACCGCTGCATCAGTTCTTCCTCCTGCGTCCACTTCATCTGCTAAGTCTTGAAATAAGGAAGTTAATTGACTTTCGCACGAGTACCCAGGTCGAAACCCATGTTGCGCTTCCTTGAACCATTTTTTGTTTTCTAACTCCTCCCTTATATATTCTGCTATTAAATGCTCCATCAACTTACACACTATTGACGTTAAACTAACTGGTCGATAATTATTTATTTTTGTTTTATTACCCCCTTTATAAATAGGAACTACAATAGCGGTTTTCCAGTCTTCTGGTAAGTCACAGTTATTGATTGACATGTTAAACAAAAACATTAGATAGGGAATCACAGCTTCTCCCCCAATCTTCAATATTTCAGTAGGTATGTTATCGGGCCCCCTCGACTTTCGATTCTGCAACATCTTGATCCTTTTGCGTAATTTGCAAGCCATTATTTGAAAAGTAGATTCCCCACTATCTCCAATTACCTGTTCAGCATTATCATCCAATTTATGAAAGATAGATACAAAATGTGAATTTACTGCGTTCGCTTTGTCCTTATCGCTTACTGTAGCAATCCCATTTACGCTAAGATCTGGTATACTCTCTTTATTGCCCCTGCGTCTATTTACATAATTGCAAAAGGATCTCCAACAGTTATTTGCCCCGCCAAAATTTTGTTCAAAAAAAACCGTTCTTGTGCTTGCAACTTTTCGTCTTGTAATTGTTTAGACAATTCCTTAAATCTATTAAAATGCCATTCGGATTTCTTCCTTTTATTAAATGCTCGCCTGGCTTTTCTTTTAAGTATCCTAATAGATTTTGTATAAAATTCTGGATCAGCGTTTTGTTTAATCATTTTGTATGGAACGTGCTTTTTAATTGTTTCCGAAATCAGTGTTTTGAAACTAACCCATGTTGCATTTACCCCGGAAGCAGATTGTACAAATAGTCTATATTGTTCACGGAGGAATATTTGAATAACGGTCACGTCAGCACTGCGAAAATTCCAACTAATTACTTCTTCCCCTTCAGACCGGTTTTTCCGCCCCTTCCAGTTGAGTTCTAGTTGTACACTGCTGTGGTCACTTATACCTGGTAAAACCGCGTATGAGGAAAACAATGATTCCGGCCTGCATAAAAATACATCCAGTACAGCTGATTGCCGGGTACCTGTTTTAACAACTTGCAATAGCCCCTGATCCCAGATGAGAAGGTTAACCAGATTTTGAGTTTCGCCTCCTATTAACTGTCCGTCCCAGTTCACGTTTGGCAGATTTAAATCTCCTGCTAAGATAATATTATGTCGTGTTTCAGAAGCGATTTTTGCCACTAGTTTATGGAGAGTTACATAGTCGCATTCGCCAGGTGGTCTGTAGCAAGCTATTATTGTTACATTGTTCCCTTCATTTCTTTGGTCGATAATCTCTATTGCCATGATTTCTACATCCTCTTCAACCCACAATACTTTGCTGCTTAATTCTGATTTAGTACAAATAAAAATCCCCCCCTCCCCTGCCGTCCCTGTCCCTTCTGAACACCCTGTAATCTGATCTAAATACTTCCGCATCATTAATATCAATGCTCAGCCATGATTCGGTACCTATAATTACATTTGGATTACATATTTCTACTAAATTCCAAAATTCTACAGTCTTATTCACAATACTACGACAATTTACCTGTAACACCCTTAAAGAATCAGTCCTTACCTCTGAATTGTCATTTCCTAGAAGTTGATGTCACTGCTGTTCCTGCACCTCGATGCCATCGGTCCACTTGGTTACTCTCTCGAACAACGCTGCCAAATTTGAAGATCCTCTTCGATTAAGGTGAACACCATCTCGTCCAAAGTCCCAGTTACTAATCCACGAATTTGGGTCCAAAAACTGCACGTTAAGTCGCTCCGCTACCCACGAAAATGCATCATTCACTTGCATCATTCACGGTGAATAAAGACATACATACATACATCACTTTCCTCCAGTTGATATCGCTTCGCCTCAAAACTCCACTAACAACGACTTTTGCTGAAGGAAACAGTTTTTTTGTCGTGTTAACGAGGTCGCACATGTCCCCCATTGCATAATTAATGCTCCTCTTTAGGTCATTACTTTCCAACGTGCAACACAATCATCCGGTAGTCATTTTCCATCTCGTTTTGCTTCCTCTCGATTTCCCTCTGTAGACCATCGGCCCTTATGCCATGATAGCAAACTAACTCCGCATTTGGGTTTCCTGCATGTCTTATGATGGAGTCTCCTATTATTAGACATGATTTCTCATCTTTTTTTCCATCCTCCTCTTCTCGTGGCTTTCTTAGTTGGCGATTTTCTTCTTCAAGCTCCTGGATTTTTTCTTCTGCATCTTTCAGCTTCTCTCTTAATTCCCGCACTTCCTCCTGTAGCTGCTCCAGTTTTTTCTGGTTTGTAGTGACGATGTCATTACCCCTGCAGTCTTTGCATGCCTAATTTTCTTCAATGTCCTGGTCCCTCTTTATTTTTGGCAGCCCAAATGGTACCATTTCGCACAAGTGCTACACTTAAGACCTGACCTCAGTGCCTTGTTGCAGTTCCCACATCTTTCATCAGCTGTCATGTTTCCAACAGGCCCAGGATTTAATTCGATTCCTCCTATCACAAGTAAACTTGCCAATACAAAAACCATAAAATAGCATTTCTTCGAAGTTCCGGTCGCTTCTGCCCGCTCGCTACCTGCTATCCGCGAACACTGGCCCGTCCACATTCCTATCCTCGCCCGGTAAAGCACCAGATCCACACCCATTGTTCTGCAGGTACCTGGTCCCTGGTATGTCCACACTGCTGGACTGCTAATGAGCAGCGATGCTGAGCACATAGAAATAGTCGAAGAAGTTGTTAATTCATTGGACTCGAAACATGCTTCATCAATAGAAGCTGTGCAAAATATTCTGTCAGGCACTGGGTTAAAAGAGGATCTTAGTTTCATATTGGCCCATTTTTCTTTCTTACCAACAGCCATAACGGCATTGGAAGCTGTAGGATCTCCTTTGCATGTATCACTTACTGTCTTTTAAAAAACAATATGTGATCTAAGTTCGGTTCCTGGTAGCACAGGACAAAAAGTGAAAGAGAAAGTGAATGTAATTTCAAAAAATTCTGGCTATATACAGATGTGCGATATTTGAGACATCCTTGAAAGAAAACCATCTGTCACACCAAGAGACTTGACTCTCTCTGTGAAGCAGTTAACATCATTTAAATATGCTCCGATAACATCTTGTGACGTGGAGAGAAGCTTTTCACGTTACAAAAGTATTTTGCGAGACAACAGACGATGTTTTACAGTTGAAAATTTGTGCAAAAGGTTGGTTGTGAACTGCAAATTAGCAGTTAATATTAGCAGCGGGACCACTTCTGCTTCAATCTCTAAGGAATAAGGTAACTTTACTTTTTTATATTATACTAACTCGTCTTGTCTACTGCAAAGGGACATTGTTTTAATTAAATAGTGCATATTTCTTGGTATATTTTCAAGTTTTTAAGAGCATATTTGCATGCATATTTCAGTGTTTTTAGGGCATGAACTTCCGAGCCCTAATTATCACATTTCTATCTGTATAACTAAAGTAAACGTCAACTGTAAGAAATTAAAAGCAAATAAGGTTTAAGATGAGAGAAATATAATGAATACACTTTGTATATACAGACATTATAATACTTTCACTGGGGTATACACAATTACGGGTATTATACACTTTCGCTGGTTTCCTTTAATTGATGAAAGTCAGTTAGTTGTAGCGCGAGAAACTTGCGCCACATACATGGTGCGGTTTTTGCAATTATTAACATCGTTGTGTCTTCGTGTTATTGAGATCTTTTTGATCTTAGGGCGGATGGAATGAAAAATCACACAATGTTTCTTCACCACAATTTATTATTTTATTAACACTTCATCGATACTTTACATTAAATAATTCCTCTCAGCACCATTCTAAATGATTTAAAACGCTTCCACCTTCTCATTTAGTGGAACCAATGCTTGATGAAAGTCTGGTGAAAATTCTATGTTCACACTACGCTTACACACACGCGAGTAGACACTTTATGGCATCACCTGACGCGACACCGCCTTTTTCGTATACATCCGCGTATGCATCCATCAAATAGTTCTTTCTTGTTAGGGAAGCGATCCCTAATCATCCTCCCCTACTTTTATTATGGAACACATATAATTCTAATATTTATACATATATATTAAAATCAAATATGGAAAGATTTATGACGTCCTTGGGCAAACTTAGTTGTTCATAACAATGAACATTTTAACACGTTTTCGTCATTTGATCAATTCATACCAACATCAAAAAACAAATTACACTTTTAACAAACATTCACATGAACGATTTTCTTTTGGGGTATTCTAATATTCTGTCTCACATGCCCCTTGTTTTGTTTTTCAAGTTGTCACCTATATTTACAATCTTGAAACACAATACAATACTTCTCCCTACTCCTCTGATCCAATCACTTTGTACAATATTTTTTTTTCTTTACAGTCTTCTTCGCTGTTTGTCTTTTGTTTTGGCATGACACAGCATGTCTTTATATATTTCACACATTCAGTTACTACACAATACATGTTCAGTTATTATACATTACATATTCAGTTATTATACAATACATATTCAGGTACTGTACAACACATTTCGTTATTATACAACATATCCAGTTATTATACAACATATGTTCAGTTATTATACAACACATATTCAGTTATTTGACATTTGACATTGACATAAATATAACTTAAGTGTATCATGGTTTATTGTGTGACTTTTGACTTATGTTCCTTGTTATGAGGAGAGAAAAACAGGATACAAATTTTGAGCTAATGATTATGATCATATTTATGGCAATATTTTATTCAGTTCTTTGCCTTCTTTGTCTTGTAAGCTTATTATGTATAGGCAGGTCGTTAAGTCGGTTCTTAAACTCTGATGTTACTAATGATACCATTTTTAATTGGGTTCTTATTCATTATTATTTGGTTCAACATTTCTTCAAGCTTAGCATATGCTATAACCATCTTAATTCATGGGCATTGCTTTTCTGATTATGGTTTTTCTTACTTCACTAATTGTCATCTCTTTATCTCTTATCTCTATAAGAGAAAACTTCTATACTTATAATTATCCTGCAATTGTATTATTTTTTTTCTCAATTCACCCTCGACACCTTTGTGTCAAAAATATTTTATCTTTGTCATCACAATTGATTGCTTTTTATTTTTGTCCCTGACATCCTTATGTCAAAAACACATTATTTTCCATCGCTATTCACTTCTTTAATTACAATCAGTGTCCTCATCTGTCTTTGTTGACAATGCTCTTTGTGGTCAATATAGCCAATGACTATGTTGATTTTCTTTCTTGTTGTATTTTCTAATCTGAACATAATCTTCTATAAGTAGCCCATTAAAAATTGTTATTTTCCATCATCTCTACGATTCCTGCCTTACATATTTGTTGGCAAAGACTATTTGGTCCTTTCTTTGTATGGTTTTAACTTATTTTTATGGTGTCTTCCTACCAACTTGCCATTTGTATTCTGTAGCTCATACATGTGGTCACCCAGCTGTTTTGTTATAACCAGTGCTCCAGTGTACAGTAGTTCCATTTTTCTCTTTGTGTGGCCATCATGGTGTCGATGTCAATTGTAAATTGCTGAGATTTTGTGTTGCTGGTCATCCACTCGGTTGGGACGAACTTAGTCGTGGTAATTTCCCTGAGTGTTAGTGGTGGTTGCTGTTTCTGTATTCTGTGCAACATCGGCCCTATTTGGCACATTTTCATCTACTTCCTGCTGTCTTATATTGCCAGTGTACCATTGGTTTCTGCCCTTTGGCGAAAACCCCTGTTGTATGACGGTCTTTGGTTGTTGAAGTTTTCCCTACAGAATCGTATGTGGTTCACTTGATGGGTATGGTCTCCTGGTCTTCCACGATCATATGTATATGTTCTATATCTCGATTCACCCCTTGGTATTGTGTCGTGGTACTGCTGTCTTGTATTCTCCATTCTTTCGTCATGATTGCGTGGTTGTGGGAAATGGTGTGCCCCTCTCCCCCTGTCATGGGTGCTCCTAATATTTCTATCTTCTCCCTCATTCTGGTTGTTCGTAGCCGTGCTCCGGTTTAAGATAGGTGATTTTGGGTGACCGTTCCTATGTCTATGCTCATTAGGCTGACCATTTTGTGTTTCGAAGGCTGTCAGTAATCCTATCATGTCTGCAAAATCTACTGGCCTCGCAACAATTAACCCTGTTCTCACTGTGTCTGGGAAATGTCTTGTTATGCTGGTAATTAGTTCTGCTTCCGACAGGTTAGGGTCTAATAGCTTTCCTTTGTTGGCTACTTTCATAAAATAATCGACTAGCGATAACCCTTTGGTTGGATCATATCTACCTGTTGCTAGCTCTACCCTAGTTTGGTTTTGCTTAGCTGGGCCCCAATAACCTTGATAGGAATAGATTTCTGAATGAGCTATACGATTCATGACCAGCTAGTGTTAACCTAAGCCATTCCAATGCCTTGTTTTTTAAGCTTTTCTTAACTATCATCATCCTAAGCTCATTTGGTATCCTTTTCACTTTAAAATACTCTTCCATCTCTTTAACAAAGAGTTTTGGATCATCTCCCTTCTCCTCATATTATGTTGTTGTTGTTGTTGTTTTCTAGTGCCTTGCATCTGGCAGTGAAGCCATTAGCATTCGTGCTCTCCAATACTTTTGAACTCCTCATCAAATGTAGGTGGTGTGATTTCATGTAGTATGCTGTTGGTGTAGCATGTGTTGTGTATTGTGTCATTGTTTGATTGTGAAGCTCTTTCCCTGTATGGTGAGTCAACATTTTGTACATTATTCAAATAACGCTCATCTTGTACATTACTTATATCTAAATCATCTTGCCTTTGTAGTGCATTCACAACATCATTTACATTAGCCAAACTTTCTTTCCCTTTTTTCATTTCTTCACAAATTGATTTTAAATCATTCTTTATTTTTAAGTGACTTTGTTTCATATCATTTATAGCATCCTGTTGCGAATGTACTACATCAGTCATAGTCTTAATTTTAGGAATTACAATTTGTTCTACAGTTTCATTAATAATTTCTTTCTTTACTACCTCAATCTCTTTCCTTAATTCCTCAGTTATTTCTGCTTTTACATTTGTAATTTTACAGTCTACACTTGCATTACATTCTGTTATTTCATCTCCACATCTAGCAATTTCTTGTTCTAATACAATCTTATTTTCTCTCATTTCTGATTCAATTTTTCCCATCCTATCTCCTATGATTTCTATCCTAGATTCTAAGGCTTCCTTTGTTTCATTTAAGTTTTTATGTACTAATTTTAAATTAGTTTCCATTACTTTCATATTTTCTTTACACTCCTGTCTTCCTAATTCTATTTTCTGCTCTAAGTTCTGTCTTCCTAATTCCATTTTCTGTTCTAAGTCCTTTCTCACTTCCTCCATTTTCTGACCTATCTCTTCCTTATTCTGTTCCAGTTTCTGACCTATACTCTGACCTAAACTTTGTTCTATGTCCTGTCTCACTCCCTCCATTTTCTGACCTATCTCTTCCCTATTCTGTTCCATTTTCTGACCTATCTCTTCCCTATTCTGTTCCATTTTCTGACCTAAAGTTTGTTCTAGTCTTTCAAACATGATCATTAATAGCCTTTGGTCTTTTCCTATTGCTACCTATTCCTCGCTTTCTGGTTCTATTAGATAAATAGGCCTATCTGCCCCTTCCCCCACTCCTGTTTCTATCTCTTTTCGCGACATTTTAGTTTCTTTATTCAGTTCGCTTTGGTTTAAAAGTCCCACTATTTTGCCGCTTCGCAGTAACATACAAATAAAAATAAACTGGATGTAAAAATAAAAATTTTTGGTCATACTTTTTTTCCGTTGATTTGTCCAGTTATGTGCGTCTCCTGGGCAGTTGGCTTCGCTAGACGATCTCTGGTGTTTTCCCGCGTTGATTATCCGTTCATCGGTGTTCTAATGTATCGTTGATTATCCGTTCGTCGGTGTTCTGATGTCGATATCAAACGATGGTCTAATGGCGTCTTCTTTCTTTTTGGTGCGAAGATATGGCATCACTTGCTATTTCGCGTAAGTTCATTTCCCGTAATTTCCATTCCATCCAAAATTCGTGTTCCACGTTGGGCAAGCCATTTGGTGCGGTTTTTGCAACTATTAATATCGTTGTGTCTTCGTGCTATTGAGATCTTTTTTATCTCAGGGCGGATGGAATGAAAAATCACACAACGTTTCTTCACCACAATGTATTATTTTATTAACACTTCATCGATGCTTTACATTAAATAATTCCTCTCAGCACCATTCTAAATGATTTAAAACGCTTCCACCTTCTCATTTAGTGGAACCAATGTTTGATGAAAGTCTGGTGAAAATTCTATGTTCACACTACCTAAATATGTCCTTTCACTTCGCTTACACACACGCGAGTGGACAGTTTATGGCATCACCTGACGCGACACCGCCTTTTTCGTATACATCCGCGTATGCATCCATCAAATAGTTCTTTCTTGTTAGGGAAGCGATCCCTAATCATCCTCCCCTACTTTTATTATGGAACACATATAATTCTAATATATATAATCAAATATGGAAAGATTTATAACGTCTTTGGGCAAACTTAGTTGTTCATAACAATGAACATTTTTAACACGTTTTCGTCATTTGATCAATTCATACCAACATCAAAAAACAAATTACACTTTTAACAAACATTCACATGAACGATTTTCTTTTGGGGTCTTCTAATATTCTGTCTCATACGACAATATGGCAATGCAGCAATACTAGCTCTGTCTATGTTCGAGCAATTGCCAAGTTAGCTGCCGGCCACTACAGTTGGACTTGAAACCCAGAGCTGGATTTACTGAAATAATCTATTATAGGTCGTGAGGTAAAACATGAACAGATCTTGCACATAGGGGAAGCTGCTTTCCTTCCCTCCCTCTCTTCAATGGCTGAGAGGAGGGGAATAGACGCGTCACTTTGTTGTGAAACATTACAACGGCGCACAGGTGAAACAATTGCAGGTCAACAAAATATGATCTGAAGCTTTCCTGGTGACGAACATATTCAACAAGTTCTCGGGCTTCGAGCCAGGTGTAGTGATGAGTCATCAAGTTTTGGGAGTGTGCATCTCTCCCACCATCAGGATGACGAATGACTTTTTTTTTCTTGTTAGTGATGGGGAAAGGGGCACTTACGCCCTTACCACTGGCAAGTTTTTGAGTGTAAGATTCCTACCCTGGATTCAAACTAGGGCAGCACTGCTCACTAAAAACCCCACTGGAAGTCTTCAGGTCTAACCTCACTGCTGCAGTACCACACTAAAGCGCCTGCGCATTCTGTGGTGATAGATTAGAGCTGCCTGCCAGTGGTAGTAACAGCAAGTGATTGTCCTGCAGAGGACAAATATGACCTAAGCCCTGAATGCCCCTTGGTTGCTAGTGATGGTGATAGTCGTGAGTGGTGAATGATGTAGATGGTCATAATGTGTGATTGGAATAATCATGTTTGAGTCATGGTGTCAGTTTGTGCACTTCATATGCTGACATAGCTCGTCACAGTCGTGGCTGTCATGGATGTAAAAGTCCCTGGAACATTGCCAGAGTGCTACTAGTGTGGATGAAGAATCTTCATCTGGTGTGGCTGTTCGATTTTGCTGAAGAAGCTGGTGTGGTGTGGCAATGTCGGTCTTCTGGTGAGGCGGAGCAGCGTCGTACACTGGTGATAGATGCGATGAGTGTAGTGATGGCCTCCTTCAGGGTGGCTAGGCGGGAGCTGATGATCTCTGAATGCAGATCCTGGACTGCGTCCAGCCAAGTACGTTCCCGGAAGGGGGCGGCTGGTTCAGCATCTCTCTCGGTGTGGCTGCTGGTGTTGTAGTCTGAGCTGGTTGTAGGTCTAATGGAGCTGGCTGTGGAGCGTCGTGGGTCACTGGTGCGTGTCTGTTGGAGACGGCATTGCGCCTGGTCTGTGTAATGGCCGACGCCATTACAGGTGGCACAGTATTGGCGTCGGCGTCGGAGATCGTGCCCAGTGCACTGAGCTGTAAGGGCCCGGGCACCGCAGTAGTAGCACCTAGGACTGGCTGTACAGGTATCGGCCTCATGGCCGAACTGACAACAGAGGCGACAGGGGACCAGACGACCGGTTCGGCTGGTCTCGATGCGCAGGCGCTGCCCTAACAAGAACAGTTCCCGGTCAGGACTGCTGCTCGTTCGCCCAGGTCCACGAATTCCAGCTGGACCATTGATGTTGGGACACGGTGTTAATGTTGGTCCGTGATGATCCGTGTGGCCCTGATGACTGAATTCCAGTGCTGCCTGGCAGCGGTCAGTAGGTTGCGGCACGGGAAGTCCCGTGGCACCCCGCACACCACTGCACTGGGTCGCCTGGCCTGCGCTGAGGGTGGTGGTGGTAGCGGCGTCGGCTGGTGGTACTGGCTTTGGATCGTCGGTAGCGTCGTTTGGAGCTGCTGGATTTATGTCGGCTGTGGCGTCGGTTGGTGCTGATGAGTGTGTATCTGCAGTGGCGTCAGTTCGTCGTACTGGAAATCTATAATCTGCTCAATGTGTATCAGCGGTTGGGTCAGTTGCCTGTGCTGTGACGACGGCGGTGCCCACGCTGAGTGTGGTGTTGGTAGCGCGGGTGCTGACAACTCTGCGACTGCTCGCGTCGAGCAGCGAGCCACGAGTGGCGACTGGAGTGGAGGTGCTGACGTCTGCTCCTGCTGAGGAGTGGCACTGTTGCGCTCTGGTGGCGAAACAGGTGGGCCAGGGCAAGGGTCTTCGGCGCGGCTTTGCTGGTCTTCCGTGTTGTTCGCTTGTTGTTTCCCATGATCAGGATGTGGTGAGCTCTAATCTCTGTGGTGTCATCCAAATGACTAACAAGAGTAAAAGGACTAGTATATATACTTTCCGCTAGTGCGGACCGAGCAGAGAACACCAAATCTAATCTGGAGGTGGTTCGTTGGAATCTGTGTTTTCTGAGACGTTCGATCTCCAACTTTAAGGTTGGTTTCCAGGAGGGACTGAACTGTAATCCGGCGTCCCGGTTCAGTTTGCTCTTCTCGGAGGAGATGGACAGAGCCTCCTTAACCCTCCGTTCCCAGAAAACGCTATATTTTGCCACAATGGTCATTTGGAGGCGCCGTGGCCGAGCGGTTAGCGCGCTCGCCTACCGCCTAGGCGGCCCGGGTTCGATCCCAGGGACCCGCATGTAGTATTCGTGGTGGACGAAGCGGCGTCAGGGCGGGTTTTCTCCGGGTGCGCCGGTTTCCCCCGCCATCTCATTCCACCGGTGCTCCATCTTCAATCCACGTATCATCAGTGTCACCGCCTGCGGTGCCGTAGTAGTAAAAGCGGGCGTTAAACACTACAACAATACAACAATGGTTATTTCTTTGAAGTTGGCTCTGTGGTCTTTTTCAAAGCAGTGTTCCGCCAGCCCTGACTTTTCAGGCTGCATTAAGCGTATGGACCGTTCATGCTCTTTGACTCTGGTGGAAATGGTCCTGCCGGTTTGCCTTATCTACTGCTATCTACCGCATTCACAGGGGATGTGGTGTACCCCTGGTACATTAAGGTCCAGTTTGTCCGTTATCGGTCTCACCAAGTGTTTGATCTTCAAAGGCGGTTTATGGATGGTTCTTGGCGAGAATTATATTGATTCGGCGGGATAGATTGCCGGTATATGGTATGCAGGCAGTGGCGGTCGTCTTGTCTGAGTTTGTTGTGATTGTGGTATTCCTTTCTTGACCCTGGAGATTGAGGATTCAATATCATCTAAGGAGAGGCCATTTTGGCGGAAAGTGTGGTTCAGGTGCTGTAGTTTTTGCTTTAGGTGGCTGGGATCAGAGATAGACACAGCTCTGTCGGCCAGAGTGCTGAGAACTCCAACCCGTTTGATTTATGATGAAAACTGCGAGCATTCAAATAGAGGTCAGTGTGTGTTGGTTTGCGGTACACTGCATGCCCCAGAATACCGTTGTTTTTAGAGACCAGAATGTCCAAAAATGACAGAGTTCCGTCCTTCTCCACTTCCATGGTGAACTGAAAGTTGTTGGCATATGGCCATAGTTATAGTGAAATCACTTTGTTTGTTATAAAGCTAATTGTTATACATATATAATGTCATTAGTAATATGTATTAAAGCTATGGTCCACTCCTTCGTGGACAGAAACGCTATGACTTCTGCATATACTCGTACATGTTTGCGCAACTTCACCCTTTCAGGTGAAGAGTGCCACTGTGCATCCAAGAAAATTACTCATGTCTCACCTCACGACCTATATACTGCGTTTCATAATGAAAATTACACTTTTCAATTACTAACACAATTTATACAATTATCACTTAGAAATGTAATATGCCGGACTCTAAAGCAGCAAAGTAATACGTAAAATCCAAAAGTGAACTGAACTATGTGTCACAATGTGTATATCTTAACACGAAAGTAAATTTAACTGCAATACGAGAATCCCTGCCGTGACAACGATTAACGCTATTAATAATCGGACTGTAAATGCTCAGACGAGGTGCACGATGTTACGATAATGGCTGAAAATGACCACTATTTGCTGTACTATGGTGACACCTATCAGTTCAGTGAATCAATAGTATAGAATTTCGACTATATTGCATCATTAAAAAATTGTAATACACTTTGTTTCCGATAATTCCACTTTCGATAACTCGACATTCCATGTAATCGACAACCTTTCCTATTTTAGCTTTTTTTAATCGTTAAACTTGACAGTAATAATTTCTATAGTCTACTATACGGTATGAATCACGGCCAATGAAAATTGTTTTACTAGGCCCTGGGTATGAATAGTATAGGCAGGTATATTTTAACTAGTGTACGTGTACAATCACCCTTTCAGTAACAAACCGCTGACCACTTATTGACCTTCGATATCTAGTTAGAACACATTCAGCTGGCAGACCACTTTTACGAAATCAAAAGCTTGCCTCTAATAATGTCAATATAGAGCACAAACACTTGTTTAGAAGGTTTGAATGTTTATCACTTTACCCAGTACAAGGGTATTTTTAGATGTGATAATCGCGCAGTGGTTTATGATCAAGTTCATTTTAATATTTATAAGATCATAGGAGTGTCAGTTTATATTTCCGCCTGCCTCGGACCGTGCGTGAATAAATACAATGTCCGCTCGCATTATCAACTTTGTCTTGTTTTCTAAAGAAGTAAACAGATACATTACCCTCATCAATTTGCTTCATGTCACTCGGGCACATTCAAACCAGATCATTCGTCACGTCTAAAAGATGCCTGTGTACGTAGTAAGCTAAAATTTGAGTTGATGATGGTTTCTCGGGCTAACAGCCAGGTCAGATTAGGGTAACTACCCAAGCTTTCAGCGACTAACTCTGCCGCCATCCTCAGGGGAACTGAATCTAGGCTTTTTTTTTTTTTTTTTAAGTGGAGGAAAACTCTATTTACGGAGCCCCATGCCCTGGGCACAGAGGGGGACTGTGGGCTTCACCCGAAGGTACTACTCCACTAAAAAATCTCCACCGGTGAATTCAGGAGTGGAAATCCGACAGTACCGCTAATGCACCTGTGGATTGAGTGTGTGGGTTTGTTGGCCTGCCACAAGGGCCTAAGCCAGGAGAGAGATCGCCAGGACGTGAACATTGCCGAGGCCCTGGACACGCCCTTGGGAATTAATTGAGGGAGTATTAGGTTAGAGATGTCTCCGGACGGAGACGTCTTGCAGTGGTTCTGAAATAAAGAGAAATTAGGGTGAAAATTCTGATTTAATCAGGCCCCGTGAGGTCTGACGTCAGTCTATGTAGTAGTAGCGTTGTACATTCCTGTAGTAGGAACAAAGTCAATGGTTATTAATGAGCTAGATATTTTGTAGAAATTTTATTTTAATCATGCAGTTGAAGCGATTTTGCATTCCTGAAATTAGGAACAAAGTCAGTGGTTATTTTATCTGTCAAGAGGATTTGTTGGTTTACGCAGGCCATATGAGGTCTGACGTCACTTCATGCATTTGATCTGTTAATGCGTTCCTGAAATTAGGAACAAAGTCAGTGGTTACTTGTCTAAGATAATTTTTTTTGTTTTTTGTGCTTTCCTGTAATATGGAGCAGGGTCATTGAATTAATTTACTATTTACAAGTAGAGGCGGGAGATGCCATTAGAGTAAGTCCGTGGTGATTGCTGTTGGTCAGTGTCGGGTTTCGCCTAAGCCGCCTGCCCAATCAGAGTGCAGCTGCGCTTAGACCGCACCCTCTCAGTGAGATCCGCCTTGACTACAATGAGCAAGGACTTTCAAGTGCCACTGGCAGAAGGAAAGGAATGGACATGCCATGGCTGTGTATTTCTGGATGTTTTATCTTACTAACGCGTCTAAGTATTCTTGGATATTTATTTCTGGTTCCTTCAGGCCAATTGTTCTATCGAACAGCGAGAGAGGTCTTTTGTGCGTATCATGTTCGAGGTTATACACACCTAGTTCTCGAATGAGGTGGTTGTGATTTTTATCTTTCTTATCGTATAAGTTTGCACTTTGCGCTTTGATGCACTGTTCGATGGAGTGTAGCTTAAGCGCGTTGTGTATAAGATAAGCCGGTGCTACTTGTGGAAGCTTAGCTATTACTCTAACTATTCTGTTTTGTAGAGTTTGCAGCTTATTAATATGTGTTTTGGCGGCATAGCCCCAAACGGGGGCCGCGTATGTTAAGATGGGCCTTATCAGAGATTTGTAAAGCGTAAGGCCCATGTTTAGTTGTAATTGGCTGTTTTTATTTATCATAGGGTAGAGTTTATTTAATTGGCCGTTTGCCTTTGCCCTAATGGTGTCTATATGCTTTTTCCAGGTCAGACCTTGGTCCATAGTAACACCTAAGTAGGTGACTTGATCTTTCCATTCAATTTGCTTGCCTCTGTATACCAGAGGCGGTTGTGAATGCCTGGGGAGCCTGTGCTGTATTCGTTTAGTGAATATGATTGATTGGCACTTAGTGGTGTTTACTTTGATTCTCCACTTTGAAAACCACGGCTCCAGCTCATTTAGAGCGTTCTGCAAACGCAGGTGGATGATCCGAGGTTGCGTAGATTGCGTTACTAAGGCTGTATCGTCCGCATATATGTATTTATCAGTACGCGTGAATTCTGCCATATCGTTAATATATAGATTAAAAAGCGTCGGCCCTATTAAACTTCCTTGTGGGACTCCTGCCCTAATGGGCCTTCGAGTGGAGGAGCAGTCTTTTTTTTTTTTTTTTTTTTTTTTTTTTTTTTTTTTGTATATCTTAAACTGAAAAGTTGTTCTGTGGTGTCTCTGTTTATTTGGGTTTATGGGTGCTACTATTGGTCCGGTACCGCATATGCACCCGGAGAGTTGTGGGTGATTGTTGTGGGAGAGGTGGTGGAAGAAATAAATTCTTCCAACCACTGTGGTTGGTAGGTCTCCTGCCATGATCAGCGCCCTGACAGGGACCTCCGGCATGTGGTATGGCGTTGCGCTGGTTTTGATAGCAGGATTCTGGTGGATTCGTTTGTTCCTGAAGTGGATCGTCTTCTGGTGAGCGTTGTCTGATAGAGGCGTCCTACAATGGTGTGTGCAGAGGAGGGGTGTGTCGACGGGGATGGGGTTTGTGATGTGCTGGCGATTGCTGAAGAAGGTGAGGCTGCGCCGAGTCTTGGCCTGGAATCACAGCGCTCTTCTTGGTTCTTGATGGCGGAGATGATGGAAGCAGTCTGCCCACTTAACAGCTCGCAGAGTTGCTTGTGGGTGGTGGAGGTTCGAGTTAGGTTGATGTAGTCAACACTTTTTTTTTTTTTGTTTATTCTTCAAGTAGCTCTTCTCGGTGTCTGTAGCTTGCTGTATTTCACGGAGTTGGGTGATCTCCTCCTTCATGAGGCGGAGAGTGTCCTCCAACTGAGTTAATCTGCCAGCAAGCTCTTGCAGCAATCCGGTAGAGGCTTGGAGTGGTGTAACTGTGTCTCTTGTAGCTGGTTGTGCGGCTGATTTTGGCGTGGTGGTCTGGACGGTCGGTGAAGAGTGCGGCTGTTCGACTTGTTGGTTTCTCGTAGCTGGTTGTGCGACTGATGTCGGTGTGGTGGTCAGGACGTTCGGTGAAGAGTGCGGCTGTTCGACTTGTTGGGTTCTGGGGCGTCTGGGGCACACCGATTGCCCGGTGTAGTGACCCGTGCAATTACAAGTTGCACAGTACACGCGACGGTGTGCCATACTGTGTTCGGTGCAGTTGTTGGTCAGTGTACGGGTGCCACAGTAGTGGCACCGGGGTGCGGCTGTGCATGTCGTTGCTAGATGTCCATACTGGCAACAGCGCCGGCATGGCACAAGACGGGCGCCTCGGCTTTCCTCCACTCTGAGCACCTGTCCAAGGACAGGCAACCCATCACGAAGGGCAGCACGGAAGTGCGCCTCATCCAGTAGCTCCAGCCTGACCAGAGGTGACGGTTCCTTAGCTGTGTGTATCCGTTCCACACGGGTCGCAGATGGCCAAAAATGTTGGGCGGCGCAGAGAAGCAGTGGATCCGGAATTTGGCGATGAACTCCCCGGACGACTGCGTTGTAGCGGTGTAGGGTGCGGTTGTGTTCTGGTTGTGCTTCTGGTGGTTGTGGTTGGCGAGAGGTTACTGAAGGTTCGGCGTTTATGTTGTCTGTTTGTGGTACGGCAGGTGACGGCGTGTTGTCTGTCTGTGATACGGCAGGTGACGGTTCGTTTTCCGGTGGTGGTGGTGATGGACGTTCGGAATTCTCTTCGGTTCTCTCCTCTTCTACATCGCTGAGTCTAGAAGCAGCGTCAGCTGAGTTAGCGGCCCGGGGTTTTTCCCCCGGGGGCTTAACGGCCGTTGCTGTCTTCTTTTTGCTGTTTTTCCCCCATGCTTGCACGTCTTACGTCGGTGATGGCTGTGCGGCGACTGACCTGAGCAGTCTAGTCTACTGATGTTGCGATATTTATACCTAGAGCGCGGCCGATAAGAACCGCCCACTTTTTTAACCATTGGCCGAGCTCCGGCCGATGGAGGCACGTGCGGAACCAATCAGGTGATTGCCGTGGAGGAGAGATATACTGAATGACTGGTGTCCACGCTTTGCTGATTTGAAGGCCTTCAAGACCTTCATCACACACATAACACACATACATTTCATTTGTCATAAAAATATCTCAGACATATAACTTTTTAATCAAAATCGTTCGAGCCATTTTCAAGAAAATAAAAATTTTCGAAAAATGTTCCATGCAAAGGATAGTTTAGGATGGGGCTATTTTCTTCAAAATCTTCGTGTCGCATCCTTGAAATACATTAAACTTAAATACCAACTTTGGTTTTTAACCGACTTTTCGTTTTTGAGTTATGCTGTCCACAGGCGCGCGTCCACACACACAAACCTTTTTCTAAAAATGTTTTTTTTTTATTCAGGGGTCTCAAAACATATACCTATTTCCGGTGAAATCTGGATATCGAATTTTTGGGTGGAATACAATACTTCCCCTATTTAACAGTAGAGAAAGTAAAAATACTCTTTTTTTGGACTCAGGGGGTCTCAAAACATATTTCCGGTGAAATCTCAACATCGAATTATTGGGTGGAATACAATACTTCCCCTACTTACCAGTAGATAAAGTAAAAATGTCAGAATTAGTATAGAACACTAGTACCAACATAATATTCTAAAGGAGATTTCTAATAAAAGTTATACCAACATAAAATAAATAGTACAACAAATTGAAAATGTCCCAAGCAAAAGAAGCAGTTGCTCACTTCAGATTAGTTACTGGACATGACTGCTTGGTGGAACATCTGAATAGGTTTGGTTTTACGAATGGCAGCGTATATAAGATGTAAGATCTGCAATGCTGACAAGATTTTCAATGGAGAACGACTACTGGAATGTCCAGAATTGAGGAAAGCTGCACCAGATGGGAAGATACATAATTTATATTGGCTGGCTAGCAGGCGCGGATCTAGGAATATTCGATTCGGTTCCGGTCCACTACCACTTCAGAATAATTAAATGCATGCTAAAACATGGCTCCGTAGCGCAGTTGATAGCGCGCCTGCCTCTGGTGCGGAGGACCCGAGTTTGATCTCCGGTACCAACATGGGGATTTTACCCCCTCTGGGAGGTCTGGCACGGGGTGCACTCAGTCTCGTTGGTCCCGGGGGGACAAATTGAGGAGCTACTTGATGGAAAATTAGCGGCCAGAGGTCGTGAAGACCGCATAACTGGCCGGGAGGGATCGAGACGCTGACCACGTACGACCCTCAAGTATTGCACCCCACCAATGACGTCTGTAGTGTGGCGAGGTGGGGGACGCAGCGATGGGCGGTAAGGCTTGGCTCTTCAATGGGCTGTAGTGCCGGGGCTTAAAATATGGCTAGCTAAATATTTAACTGGAAACAAAATGTTTAAACTACCAGCTACCACCTGTCTAGGAAGAAGACTCTTTAACTGCCACAGGCCCACCGGTCAAATGTTTACAAAATACCCCTATTATGGATACGACATTCGAACATTCACCTGAAATTCCAGAGAATGGGACTGGTGCATTTAGTGATTAGTTAATTGAATTTTACGATTTACTTAACTAGAAATTAGCTCCACTGCGAATAAAATTATATGATGTGTTGTAACTTACATGTCAATGAAACTGCAGTCTCCAGGGATGTTTTTTGCGAAAAGGCTAACTACCTCCCCCTGAGTCACCTCGATGTTGTGGTGGATGTTAGGAACACTAAACCATTCAGTCTATCCTGTTTCATACTGGATCTTAGATATGTCTTCCCACGCCTTAAAGTAAAAAATGATCGGTTGTGCATGTTGCTACTGGTATGACGCACATGATGGTTAAAAATTCCCATGATGTTAGGAGAGAAGTTATTTCTGGTGTAGATAAGTGTTTCAATAGCAGTTTTCGGTTTATTTTGTTGAGTTTTCCAAAAGTTAAACCATATGTTTAATTCCCCTTGAAGCTCTGTAATGGTGCCGGGCAAGTCTTATTCGTAAATGCCTGCAGCTTTTACTATATCATCAACATTGGAAGTAAGATCACTTTGAAAACCAGGAATCAAGCTCTGAAGTTTAAGGATGTACTTGTGTTTGTCATGAGAGAATCTAGTGGATAGTTCATTGAATAGGTAATCCAAGAATGGAAGGAAAACATTACTGTGATAATGATCTTCTGGAGAAGCTGTAGGAATGTTACTTCGATGAGCTTGCCTGGATGCTATTCGAGGAACACTAACTTCTACATCAACATTTTTAGGTACTGTGATAGCGTTCTCAAAACAGAATGAAAGGTCTGGTTATCATGACACTTTGTTGGTGTAACCAGAGCGAGTAGAAAGACAAAGTGTCATAACTCCACTGCTCTTCCATATGATTATCAGGACCTCCTAAATACCGGACCTGACACTGTGATTCAAGATGGCGGCCTATATGGTGGGAACTACTTATAAACAACTCGTCTACAGGCTACGATTTCAACGCAGTAAAATAAAAATGTTGTGTAATAACATGCCTATTTTGTGAATATGGGCTGTGTTAAACACAAAAACATTGTCTTAAACATAACCTCAAGTAAACAAAAAAGAACGACATTTAATATTAAACGATAAGCCATGGGCAATGAAATATATAACCAGTGTAGCCAATTTAGCTTTTTTGTAGCTAAATCTAGCGTTTTCGAAAGAGTAAATGCTACAAAATTTTGGTTTTAGCTATTAGCTACATTTTTGGCTATGAAAATTTTAAGTTTAGCTTTTTTCTAGCTTCTTTGTGTACTGAATAATGACTACATTAAAAAAGGAAACATTTAGAGAACACCGCTTCTTACATTCGAGCCACGGATCCATATAGTAGAAGTTATGCTCAGATTGCACACGGCATTGACCGATGCGTCTTGCGCTAACGCCGAACAGTGTATTAGCATTCTTTTCTCAGTGAGATAGTTTGAATTTGCTTTTGTGGTGATCGGAAATATAGTTAGTTCTCGTTGACTTGCACTTTCACTGGAGTGTGCTAGTTCGTGTGCTTTGTGTTGGGTGTGAAATCAGTGAACAGAGTTGTTCTGAATTACTTTTTCTTGTACTGAAACAGTAAAATGCCACCGAAGTATACACATGGGGTACAGACTGGAGTGGAAATATATGGCGGAGTTTAAGGGTTGGCTTCAACCAGTTGTTAATGACAAAACAAGGGCGTATTGCGAATATTGCAGATGTGAAATTAATTCCAAGTTAAGTGACTTGAAAGTTCATGCTAAAAGAGATAAACTCAAAAAGTTTGCAGGTCCCTTTCTAAATAAATGCCAGAAAGTAATAATTTTCAGTCCTGCATGCACTTCATTAGGGATACATGAAGCAGAAGCCAAGCTGGCTATGTTTGTGTGCGAACATTGTTCCCTGCTATCGTGTGATCATTTATCCGAACTTTGTAAAAGTGCTTTTGCAGACAGTAAACATTCTGGTATCCATTTACATCGTACCAAATGTAGCGAAACAATACAAAATGTTCTAGCACCTCACTTTCTTAAAGAGCTAGTTAAAGATATCAGTGATCAAGCATTTAGTATAATAATAGATGAATCAACAGACGTGTCTATGATTAAACTTCTAGCAACTGTTATACGTTACTTTAGTCGTACCCATGGCAAAATTGTATCTACATTGCTCGAGGTAGTGGAACTTAAATCAGGAGATGCTGATAGCATAGTACAAAGTATAAAGCGGGTACTGTCTGAAAATAATTTAAATCCTAAAAAGTTGCTTGGTATTGGAACTGACAATGCAAGCGTAATGACGGGGCATAACAATGGTGTATTTGAGTAGGCGTAGGCTTTCACGGCCGGTGTTTGAAATTCAGAAAGAGTCTTCCGGGCTGATTTGCCGTGGTCTGCTGGAATACACCATTTTAGAATGGTGTATTTGTTAAATTGAAAGAAGAATTAGGAAATCCCCACATGGTATTGTTTCGATGTGACAACTTGCAGTAAGCGCAGCGTACGAAGACGCTCTACCGAGAACATTAGATTTCTTAATTAAAGAAACACACAATTGGTTTTCCCATTCTACTGCTAGACAGGTTGCATACAAGGAGATTTATCAGGCCATAAATTGCGGCATCGAGCCATTAAAAATTCAGGAAATGAGCAACACGCGTTGGATTTCGATAGAACCAGCTGTGAGTCGGATTCTCCAACAGTGGAATGAATTGAAGTTGCATTTTGAATTATCTAGACAGAGGGAAAAATGTTATACAGCTGAATTACTTTTTTCGATATATACAGACCCCCAAAATCTCTTATACCTTCTTTATTTACAACCTATCCTAGAAGAAGTGCAGAGAACTAGTAAAGCGTTTGAGTCAGATAGTATAGACCCAACTAAGCTTATAAATGATTTGATGGCATTAGTAGAATCGGTTAGTAGAAAAGTGTTAATTCCTACAGCAAAATTGACCCCTTAGTAAATTAAATTGTGGATCAGGTGGACCCCAGACCTTATTTAGGTTTTAAATTTGAATTTGCTATACACGAGCTAAATATATCACAAGATGCAGAACAAAATATTCGGCAGATGCATAAGGTTCGCTGTAAAACTTTCAGAGGAACTTCAATCTCGTCTTCCTCACAGTTTAAAAGTACTGAAAATGATACATATGTTTTGTGTAGAGGAAACTTTGAAAGTACTGAAACCTCCCATAATTGACATTGCTCTTGAGTTAGATTCTAAAGACATTGACTCATTAATAACTCAGTGGAGAAATATAACGCACACTGACTGGGAAAGCACAGGAGACACAATCAAGTTTTGGACAGAAGTAGATAGGTTTCGCAATGCTGCCAATGAAAATCCGTATGGTGAACTGGTCTCATTAGCATTTTCAGTTCTTAGCCTTCCATATTCAAATGTAGATGTGCAACGTGTGTTTAGCCAGGTGAACATCGTTAAGTGTAGGTTGAGAAATCTCGTGATGACCAAAACATTAAATGCCATCCTTTTGGTGCGTTTTGGACCTAAACGAAACAGTAAGTGCTGTTATTCCTATAACCTTCCAGAAAGTGTACTTAAAATGATGGGGACCAAGGGTAATTATTCAACAGTAGCTAGCACTTCCTCAGCGGCAACTAATACAGAGCCGAACAAGGAGGAGGAAGAAGCAGAACTATTTTTTGATAATTTATAGGTGAGTGATGATGTGCATAAATGTTTAGCTTTTTATATTGCTATTTTGAACTACTATTTAGCTATTTTTTGGCGTCTTTCTATCTTCCATTTAGCTTTTTTCTGTCGACATGAGTTGGCAACACTGTTGGCAAGTACAAGCAAGGACAATGAGCTGGTAATTAATAAATATACGTATTCTTAAGACAGTATTTCTGTATGTGATTAATTTCGAATTTGTTTTATACATTTGAGGATTAGAGACATTGTCTAAGTATAATGTAAAAAATAATTACGACGATATTTAAATAATAATAATAACAATAACAACAACAGCAATAACAACAACAACAACAACAACAATAATAATAATAATAATAATAATAATAATAATAATAATAATAATAATAATAATAATAATAATAATAATAATAATAATAATAATAATAATAATAATAATAATAATAATAATAATAATAATAATAATAATAATAATAATAATAATAATAATAATAATAATAATAATAATAATAATAATAATAATAATAATAGTAATAATAATAATAATAATAATAGTAATAATAATAATAATAATAATAATAATAATAATAGTAATAATATTTTTTTTTTTATTTATTTATTATTTGAAGTCGCTTCAACATAAAAGTCATATCGCGACTAAACATTGAGGAAAAAAAGGAGGAAAGATATCATGAAGTTTACAATGAATTTAAATATTAACTTTGCATGCTTTGATGAACTTGATGATTTTCTTGTGATATTGTTGATCACCCAAAGCTAGCTGAAGGTTCTCAGGAACTCCATACTGAAGTCGCTGGTGAGTGTATCTTGGGCAAACAGTGAGCAGATGCTGAACGGTAAGAGTAGAATCACACAGAGTACATTTAGGAGGAAGTTCACGGGACAGAATGTAGGAGTGAGTAAGCGCAGTGTGGCCAATGCATAATCGGGTTATTAGCACCTGGTCTCGCCGGGTTAGTGTTGTAATTGTTGTGGACAGGTTAGGTATTGGACAGATATCATGCAGTTTGCTGTTGGATGTAGTTGTCCAATCTGTCTTCCATCGGTGTAGGATAGTTCTTTTAAGATTCCGTAAATAGTCTTCATGTGGTAGCTTAAGATCTGGTAAGCTTGGAGGATGCTTGATAGCTTCTTTTGCAGCAGTGTCAGCAAGATCATTTCCTGGTATGTTACAGTGAGATGGTATCCATGCCAATATTATTTGTTTACCTGATGAAATAAGCTCACTGTATAATTCACGTATCTCCCTTACCAAGGTGTGCCAAGGAGATCGTTGTTGTATAGCCATTAATGCACTAAGGGAATCTGTGTATATAATGAATGATTTGAAGTCTCCATTCTTTGATATATAGTCCATGGCGGAACGTATAGCAAACAGTTCACTAGAGAAAATGGTGAGAGTGTTTGGTAGACTATATATCATGGTTTGGTTAGGAGCAACCACCGCACAGCCATTATTGTTGTCACACCGGGAACCATCGGTATAAATTGGCTCAAAATTGGCATACGTGTCACACAATTCTTTGAACAGCATGGTAAAACAAGATTTTTGGGTATGAGCCTTCACATATTTTGTCAAAGTGGTGTTGATGACAGGTAATTTTATTCTCCATGGTATATCATTTATGTTGAAGGTACGGGAAATGAAAGAAGGAATAGTCAGATTAAACTCTTCAAGGTATGTAACAATTCTTTGGGAGAAGGGTTGGATAGGGAACCCTTTGGGTTGAGTATTATCTTGGCGTAATATATGAGCAACTGCACCAGAATTAGGTCTGGTTAAGGTCTTGGTAAAATAAGTAAGACTTAACATTTTACGTCGGAAAGAAAGTGGTGGTTCATCTGCTGCAATTTTTAGACTCTCTGTAGGACTAGTATGGAATGCCCCAAGTGCAATTCTTAGAGCTGTGGTTTGAACAGTGTCCAGCATTTTAAGACTTGATAGTTTGGCGGAGTTATAAACAATAGAACCATAATCCAACTTGGAGAGGATGGTCATTCTGTAAGTGCGAAGTAGAACACTGAGATCGGCTCCCCACCCTTTGGCAGATATGATTTTTAAAAGATTAAGCCGCCTAACACAATCAGCTTTAAGAAGCTTAAGATGGTGTATCCAAGTCAACTTATGATCAAAGTGCATGCCCAGTATACGGACGGTATTTACCACTGGGAGTTGGCAGTTGGTAATGTGTAGTATAGGGTTTGGGCTAGGAGTTTTCAATCTGGAGAAAAGAATAGCTTGACTTTTTTAGTAATAATGGTAATAGTAATAATAGTAATAGTAATAATAGTAATAATAGTAACAGTAATAATAGTAATAGTAATAATAGTAATAGTAATAATAGTAATAGTAATAATAGTAGTAGTAATAATAGTAATAGTAATAATAATAGTAATAATAGTAATAATAATAATAATAATAATAATAATAATAATAATAATAATAATAATAATAATAATAATAATAATAATAATAATAATAATAATAATAATAATAACAACCAGAGTATATTTTTTTTAATTTATACGACATATGATATTAACATATTTGTTGACTGTTCAACTTTAGATTTCTTTGGAGATAAAGCTGATAAATTAGATAATGCTCTCTTTCGTACCGTCTGTCTTCACATCGGCGATCTTGTGCTGATATATGTCCTATGACAAGAGGAAAATGTTATTGTAGCACGCAGGGCTTGTTATTCCTTTACACTTAATGAAATATTCCATCTATTTTTACATTTATGCGACGTTTTATACTGGGCAATAGCACAAACCAATGCAGTGCTTTAACTATCGCGGTAAACCAGTATTCCTGATGACATAATGAGCGACAGCAAATAGCAGCGCGATTCGCCGGAATGGCCCACCTCTCTATTCTAGTTGCCTTGATCAGTATCTCTATCATGTTTAACATGAATAAGTATATGGATATTTAAATGCAGCAAATATTTAAATCTCCTCCAGACATGAAAAAGGTGTGTTTGTTTACGTGGCCTGGTGAAAGTCACGGAGCTAAAGCTTTGTGTTGAAAGCAAGAGCTGACGGAAGAGGGGAAGTTTTTATTTACACCAAATCACGACCTTTTGCTTACTCTCAACTTGCTTACCAGCTTCAGCTCACAAACACTAGCTAGTTTTTATTTATACCACCCCATGACTTAGCATTGAAACTATTTTAGTTAAGCAAGCAGTTGAAAGTTAATAGTAAGAATATGTTTTTCATATAAAGCAGTAAAGAAACGGTATTGCTTTCGAAAAAAAGGTGGGGGGACGGTGTCCACGCACAATTCCATCCGTGTTTAATTTAAGAAGTCAAATTCAGAGGAAGTAACCATAATATACTCTCTGTTTTGCGTATAACTGGCATAAAAGGGAATTGTTTGGAGGGAAAGCCCTGTCTTCTGTGGAAGTTCCGATATCAAAAACATGGAGGAATAACATGCTGTCGTATAATTTGTTTCTCCATGGCGTACACGTGTTTTTCAGGTGCTCATACATGGAAATTTAGGTTAAATAGCAGCTATGAATGAAACTCATTTTGAGATGTTTTCCAAAGCAGGCAGAAAAGGAAGTGAGCATTTTCCTCGGAAAAGTGATAAAACCATTCTTTATGGTACTGCAGGCTTCAGAACAAGGTATATGATTTGTCATAATGACAAACAGAGTTTCTAAATAGGGTCAATATGTTTTCAGCAGTTTTAGTGCATTTTTGTATTGTGACTAATTTAATCTATTAGGGGGCCTATTTGTCACTAGCCGGCGTAAATAAGTAGTTGATATTACTGTGATATATGTACAGTATGGTGCGAAAGCCTTGTCACTCTCTTTTGTGTTCTTGGTGTCTATTTCGAATATGTACCAGATGTGTGACAAACGTTGATACTTTGATACCTTAAGTTCCAGGTTATTTAGTGATCCAGAACATCACTACGGGTACCATCATTGTGGTACAAAATAATGCGGCGCCAGACCCTGTGACGTTTTCCGAAGATTAAGCCACGTATTTCCTTGAGTGCCTTCCAGCAGCTTGCTTCCATTTTTAATTGTCTGGTATTGTTGCTTAGCTGCATGCTGCTTAATTATTCCCCTCAAGGAATTGTCACATGGTGTCAGATCTGGACTCCTCGGAGACCATTCGATCGGTGCCAACAAATGTGGTGATTCTCTCCCTATCCACCTCTGGGGTAACAATTCAAGAATTCTCGAACACTTAGAGTATAGTGGGCAGGAGCTTCATCTTCTTGAAGCCAACTGCCACCAACAATGTTCAGTGTATGGAGCTCTGGGATAAACTGTTCACACAACATTTGCAAGTGAGAATGTTGATTGATTACACCGTCAAAGAAATATGGCTCTATTAGGTACCTACTGGACATTGCAGCCCAGATCATAAATGTGGCGGATTATTCTCTTAACTCTTCATAATAATAGGGGTTTTCCTTGCTCCAGAAAAAAATACCCCTATTTTGATAAGACTGATAAATCTGAGAACAAAATTTTGCCCCGCTGTGAAAACATCACATACACTTTGAGTAATTTTGAGCAGCTTCATGTCTTCGCTGCATGTCCTCATGCTCAACTCATTCACGGATGTTGGCCCAAAAAATTTTAATTCCAGATCTTTTTTCATTTGCATCAGCATAATCGCTTTTGGAATTCCAAGTTCAGCATATCTTTTCTGCAATGATTTTATGGGAGATATGGTCACAGAATCTGCCACTGCTGCACATCTTTGTTTTCATTTTGATGGTCAACCTGTTGTCTTTCATCCAAAATTGATACGGTTCTAGAGTTTCTGTTGCCATTTCAGTGTCGTTCTCTGTGGTGGAGCTTCTTTATGGAATCATGCTGCAAAATCCTGTTGCACATCTCTTATGGTTTTCCCGTTGCGTGCACACTCATGAGCCCATTCACTTGCCAAAATACGTTCTTCCACACTGTAGGTACTTATGTCCGTTGTCTGAAAATATACATTATAGGCAAAAAAGAGGGTGGGGGTGACAGAACTTTCAGACCTTACTATCATTTGAAGCATCCCCAGAGTCTATTGTGAACACTGAGGTCAGGGCCACAGCCGATTTTGGGAACGCACTTGCATTTGGATTCAAAATTGAGTTTATTATTATGAATAAAGTTTCATAACATTTATGAACCGTATTTTACTGTTGTAATCAGGTATAGGAGTTTCTACAGTTGGATTAAAACAAGTCCTTTCTGACAACTAGATGACCATGTGTGCTTGAAAGTGCTTCCATAGCAACAAGCGCTTCTGCCAATCAGCAGTCCCATGTTACACTGCACCTCTCATGTTCTCTAGAATGTGGCATTTTGTTTTCCTGTTGCTTCGTGTTATAAATATGATGGCTAATGAAAAAGACAGACTGCTGTGAGAATCGGAGTAAGGTGGTAATGGCTAACACTGTATACTATCATGATAAAACTGTATCTTTTGTATGATTTCAATGATCACTTTTTTTGGTTGTTTAGAATATGGATGTATTAGGTGATTGTGGTTTTACTTCATTGGGCCATGACCTGAAAATTATGTCACTGCGCTGCAGCCTGTCTTTTTGTTAGCAATCATAAATATTCTCATAAAATGGGTTTGCATAGTCAGTATCACAGTTTTATATATTTTTCTTCTCGTTTCCTTTCCTTTCTTCTCTTTTCTGTTTATTTTTATTTTATTTTAATTTAAAAGGTGAGTCAATTAATAACACTAAACAACACTTACAACATAATTTTCCGGAACGCGTTTTGAAGGTTAACTTTCCTCCATTATCAACCAGACAATAACTGGGTTTCCATGGTGTTTCATGGTGTGGACAGAGTATACTAATAGAAAAACTCCCAGCACTGATCAAAAATTGGCTCAAATCACTTGGAATGTCATCATCAGAAATTGCAGAATACATAGAACTCACCAAATTATGCACAGAACAAAATTTCTTCCAGTTCCAAACAAAGTATTTTTGTCAAACTTCAGGTTTAGCAATGGGCAACCCTCTCTCACCATTCTTAGCAGATATTTACATGAGTTCATTGGAAATAAGGATCACAAAAGATTTCCCGTGGATGTTCAAACTCTGGCAGCGATTCGTAGATGACATATTTGCAGTAGTTCCAAAAAGACACATCAGTGATGCATTAAAACTTCTGAATATACAGGACAAAAGTATAAATTTCACAGTGGAAGTAGAAAAAGATGATAAATTACCATTTTTAGATCTAAAATAAATCAAAAACAAGGATAGAATAAATTTCGGTATTCACACAAAAACAATGCAGACAGACAACTACATAAAAGCTAATAGTTACAATCCAAGAAGCCACAAACAAGCAATTCTCAATAGTTTAACACATAGATTGGTGAACATCCCTCTTTCTGCAGAGGAATACAAAACAGAATATTACAAAATAATTGAAATAGCACAAAAAAAATGGCTTCCCCAAAGAATTAGTAGATAAAAAAGTAACTCTTTCTGCAGAGGAATACAAAACATAATATTACAAAATAATTGAAATAGCACAAAAAATGGCTTCCCCAAAGAATTAGTAGATAAAAAAGTAAAACAAACAGAAAAGAAAAAATTATTAAAAGAAACTACAACTCTCACTGCAGTAAAAACAAAAATGACATTCAGAAAATTCACATATCATCCATGGGCCTTTGATAAGTTTAAAAAAGTGTTCAAGGAATACAACATTCAGCTAGCACCAGTAAACCATTACTCCATAAAAAACCTGCTACTTTCAAGCATCAAAGATGCTATTTCACCTAACAAAAAATCTGGCATATACCAAATTGAATGCAGTGATTGTAATGAAATATACATAGGAAAAACCAAAAGAAATTTAGAAATTAGATCCAAGGAATCGTTAGGAACATCAAGAGTAAACAATTAGAAAAATCAGCAATTGCGTTTCACTTTTGGACAAAAAATCATGACATAAAGCTAGAACCGAAACTTCTCAAACACATAACCAGAAAACAGGAACTGTCCACATGGGAACAAATCTTCATTTTTAAAAATAGAAACCGAGTATTTAATTTCGACATTCCTCAGAAAGATATTTTCAGCAAGTTCATTGAATCGTACCAGAAGAAACATCAGAAGAAGCGTCGCCATCCGCACCATGAAACACCATGGAAACCGTTGAGAATGGAGGAAAGTTAACCTTCAAAACGTGTTCCGGAAAATTACGTTGTGTTGTTAATTGACTCACCTTTTAAATTAAATTAATTATAACAACACTGTTTTCAAACTTCTATGAAAGGAAGATTTTTTTGTTAATGAAGTCAGGTTATTGTGGTAAAGTAAGGAATTAATGGTTTATAAAGCATGAAAGAAGTTACCAAGAACAGTCCTTGATTAATTTTGCAGTAAATGCAAAATTTAATACCAACTATAGAATTTGTTCCCTTCACACTATAAATGGCCGACACAAAATTTAACGGGGCAGCAGGAGGAGCTGGTCTACGCAAAATCCAATCAAGAGGCTTGCCAGGCCTTGCACTGTTCTATAGTAAAACATACTGTGAAATCAATGCTGTAAAGCCAGTGACAAATATCATTTGCACCCACAGAATTTACTTCCACAACAGGAAAATATACAGCAATGGTCAATTGTCAGCTGCCATTAAATTTTGTGTCTACCATAATTGTTGGCTGTTATGACAATGAAACAATTTTTATGGTGAAGTGACAACCAAAGGCTAGTACTGAAATCACTTCTTTCTTTTATTCAGGGCAGAAGACCTTGAGCACATTGCTTTTCGTATGGGATTGTTAGCAGTATTGCGATCTAAAGCAAAAGAAGGTAAGAAACATTCATTGCAAAGTATTATAATATTTTATCTTCTTCCTTTTGCTGCTCCCTTCATAATTCATTTTTCTGCTGGAATGTTGGAAAATTAAACCTGTCCTCCAAATCACTCGCAGATTAGTAATAATTCTGTACCATTGTTACAGAATGACAGAAATTGTGTAATGAAAAACACTAGCCTGCAAAAAAATTCCTTCCCCCCCCCCCCCCCCCCCCCCCCCCCCCCCGCCGGTTTGAGATCTGAAAGTTGATATTAACTAATTTTGATGTGCTAAATTGAATGGTGATACAGTTCTTGGATATTATTTAGTAAAGCTTACGCGATGAGTTGGTCAGAATTTTGGCAAAGTCCCACTCGGCAGTGTGTACGAATGGTCACGAAAGTTGCCGAAGTTGCTGTGTTAATGCAGCGCTGCCAACAGCAGAATGTCCCTAGGAGTTTGTTGCCAATAGTAAGTTTGAATGTTTTTGCGGGAGTCGGCATTAAATAAAAAAGAACGATAATTAATAAAAATAATATAAATATAATAATATAATACTATTAAATATAATATATACATAAATATATATAATATAATAATATAATAATATTAAATAAAAACACAATAAATAATATAATATAAAATAAATAAAAAAGAACGATAAATAATAATAATAATAATAATAATAATAATAATAATAATAATAATAATAATAATAATAATAATAATAATAATAATATAAATATAATAATAAATATAATATATAATATAAATCTAATAACATTAAAAATAATAATATAAAATAAATAAACAAAAAGAGATAAAGATAAAATAAAGATAAAGATAAAAGATAAAGGTAAAAGATAAAATAAATAAACAAAAATGAACGACAAATAACAAACATAATAAAAATATAATAAAAAAATATAATAATATAATAAATATAATAGCATTAAATAATAATAATATAAAATAAAATAAAAAATAAATAAACCAAAAAGATAAAGATAAAATAAAGATAGATAAAGATAAAGGTAAAAGATAAAATAAATAAACAAAAAAGAACGATAAATAATAAACATAATAAAAATATAATAAAAAAATATATCCCACTGCCGAGTGGGACTTTAATATTATAATATAATAATAAAGAACGAGCCAGCGTATCGTATAATAATAATCCATAATGGCCAATTCTGACCAACTCAGCCAATTATATATACAAATATATACAATTATATACAATAATTATAATAATATCCATACATACAATAATATATTATTATTAATAAATTTATATTATTATACGATACGCTGGCTCATTCTTTGTTTAGTAAAGCTTACGGATGAGTTGGTCAGAATTTTGGCAAAGTCCCACTCGGCAGTGGGATATTATTATATTAAGAGGTAGAACTGGAACTTAAAAATTCAATGCCACAACTGGGATTTGAACCACAGACCTTCCGCTTGCCGGGCGGACGCTCTACCACTGAGCTATTGTGACAAACTGCCAGAATGGCATTAAATTCTCAAGTTAGTTCGTATTTTTTCCTGGTAAACCACAAAGGCAGTCTCACATCAGAGACAATTACCCCAATGGTGACTTACTATTGCAAGTACTTTATATCCCAGGATTAAATAACCTTCACATGGTAATTATTATTTATTTATGCCAACAAACTTACTGTTGGTGTTTTTAAACACACAAGCCGTGTGTGGGCAAAGTTTAAGAGGTAGAACTGGAACTTAAAAATTCAATGCCACAACTGGGATTTGAACCACAGACCTTCCGCTTGCCGGGCGGACGCTCTACCACTGAGCTATTGTGACAAACTGCCAGAATGGCATTAAATTCTCAAGTCTAGATATGAATACAAAAAGTTGGCATAAATAAATAATAATTACAAAAAGTGAAGTTTTAAGCTCATATGATACCCAAGTATTCGTAACTTTTCTAACATATTTCTCACAATTACTTCATATTGCGGATCCTTTGTATTACCCAGAAATTTATTGACTACCTCCTTGAAAGCACACCATGCTTGAAGTTCTCTATCATTCATGACATCCAAAAATGCACTATCCTTCATTAGCTGCCTTATCTGAGGTCCATCAAATATGCCCTCTTTTATCTTAGCTTCAGACATCACAGAAAATGTACTACTCAAATATTTGAAACACAAACCATTTTTGTCCAATGCTTTCACGAATTATTCATACTTGTATATGCAATGGAGGTAATAACATTTTCTTTGGAATGCGTCCTCTGATTGGTAATCAGAGGATATGGTCGGTGAGTTTATTTTGATAATTCTCCTGGTCAGGTCGGTGAGACCCGTAAACCAACGACAGCGTGGTCCTCCAGACATTCTGGGGATTGTGAGAGAGTGATGTGACTGCCAAAACATAAAAATATGGTGCTCTCTTAAAAGCGGTTACTATACTGCTATTGCTCTATGAGTGAAAAATATTGTAGAGCAAGAGGATTAATGACTTCATTGTCAGAAATCCAGCATTAGCTAACAACAACAACATTTTCTTTGGATCAACTAGACTGGCACGAATTACATTTTTGTTCCTGGTATTAAACTTTTTCTCTTAGGCTATTCTCTTGTTGTTCAATGTTTAACCCTATCTCTACTGTCCCATTTGCATAAAAAACATGGGTATTTTGTATAACTTCCTTGTTGCCCTAGTAAGATACTAGATATCCTTAGGTCCCTGCACAATAGCCATTGATGTTCCTGGTAATTAATCTTTTCTAAACTGGTTTCAAGGCTTCCATATGACTCTCTTATGAAGACAGAATGTATATGTGATACTGAGGCAAATTTGCTTCTATTGTGCAATGAAACGACTTTTAGCCTTCGTTTTGAAGCATCAGTAAATAAATGCTGGTCGTTAGTGTCATATGTTGGTCTTCCCAATTGTTGAATTAAACTGGTACATCACTGCAATAAACAAGCTGGTCTTCCATCTTAAACAACTTGGTAAATTATTATTTATTTATGCCAACAAACTTACTGTTGGTGTTTTTAAACACACAAGCCGTGTGTGGGCAAAGTTTAAGAGGTAGAACTGGAACTTAAAAATTCAATGCCACAACTGGGATTTGAACCACAGACCTTCCGCTTGCCGGGTGGACGCTCTAACATGGTAAATTCTTTATCTCTATTCCCATCCCAGGAAAATGTGGTGTCTAGGCCCAGCATATTTTTCTCTTTTAATCTCAATCCTAGTAATTCGCTCTTGTCCTTGGTAAGACCAAAGTCTCTTACTAAGTCATTCAACTCTTCTTGACTCAAATGCTGTGACTTGTCTTCAACAATGTGTGCTGGGAAATACTCATCAACATTGGAATTTTCTGTTTACCCAGAGACTGAACTCTCAGTATCCTCCAGTTGAGTTGGTGGAACAGGAATAGGGAGATCTACTCCATATAGCACAGGTCTTAGAGCTGATGCAAGACCATCTGGATATTTAATTTTTGATTTTTTTTATTGTACCCAGATATGTTACACATGCAGAAGTAACAATCATCATTATGATGTTTTCCTTCACGCCATATAGGAATCCCGAACTTCATTGATTTCTGTTTTTCATTGTACCACTGCCTCAGTCCTTCACTACATGTTCTGCAAACAGTATGTAGAGCCCTTGTTTAATTTTGATATCCTAGCTTAACATTAAAATATGCAAAATACACATTTCTTTTAATAAATGATGTAATGTTGATTTTCTGCTTCAGTAGCAAGAAAGAACCACACATGTAACAGAAGTTATTAGGATTGTTCACACATTTTCTCCAAGAAGAGGTTGAAGCAATTGTTAAAAGTGTACCACGACACAATACAAACTAAAAATAAAGAAATAGAAATGATAAACCTTTTTTGGAAATTGCACTACCGATCACCGTGAGTTATAAGAAGCAACTAAAGTTCAGATATATCTTAAGACAGATGTGTCCCTATAAGGGTGAGTAATTAACAGATGTTTGTCTAAGATTCAATGGTTGAAAGCTTTATAGCCTGCACATGGTCACGCAGAGATAAATAAATACTAGCCGCTCGCATTCAAACTGCTTATGGTAGTTATCAGCTCATTGCGGAAGAACATAAGAGATGGCTTATGTTGCAAATATACAGTATTTACGCTCTGAAGATCCACAATGAGTACTATTCATCTTAAGTTATAAAATTATAGATCTATAATAATCATAATTATAGTTTCATACATACATATTACTATATAGGTCTAGTGTCTAGCTTAATTAATAAAATTTCGAATTGCATAAAAATGGTAGGTGTTATGGAAAAACTGTTATCATTTGCTAAATCAGCACATTTTTTTCCATATAAATACCCAATGTTCATCAAAACCGGGAAACTGTTGCAGGCTAGTGAAATCTGATGTGTTGCATTCACATGACTTTCTCTACAATTGTATGTACTCCTCTTACAAATGTTTATTCTTTTGTGTTCCTCATGTTTATAGAATTTGCTTTATTGTTTATTTCATTGTAGATACAATGGAAATAAGGAAATACAGCAGGTGAAAAGTTGTTTATATACAAATGTAACAATAAAAATAAGAGAAGATCTAAAAATATATCAAGAAGACCATGTATTTGAAATATCTGTAATTGAACTAATTGAGCTGAAGATCATTGCTATCTCTATATATAGAGTGCCCTACTACAACACCTTTGATGTCTTTTTAAAAAAATTTGAAATTCTGTTAATAAAATTACACAAAGAAAAAGGTAAACAGATTATAGTAGCAACTGATAGCAATATAGATATGCTAGGTTCACATTGTTTATTAAAGAAGGGAATGGTAAACAAATTCTCAAATGTTATTGAAATGTATGGGTTTAGCCCTCAATGTAGAGAACCAACTAGAGTAACCAACACATCTAATACTTGCATTGACAATATAATTACTAATACTTCATATGAAAGTGGAAATTGCAGAACAGTCTAAACTGGTCTCTCTGATCATAAGGCATTATTTATTGCTCTTCCGAATGAACGCACAAAAAATGGAAAAAATGAAATATATAAAACAAAGCGATTATTTAGTGATGAAAACATAACATATTTTAAAAATCAGATTTCAGATATAAGTTGGCACTTTGATATATCACGAACTGTTGATGAAAATTACAATACATTCTTAAATCAATTCTTTCTCGTTTATAATCAATGTTTTCCTATAAGAGTATGCAAACAAAAATATAAAAATTTCTCACTAAATTGGCGTACCCCGGGTATCAGAGTATCAAGTGCAAGGAAAAGGTTATTGTACAGACTTACCAAAGAATCAAATAACTTACAGTTAAAAAACTATTATTTGTGTTATAGTAAAATTTATAAAAAAGTTATAAGAAAAGCCAAAGAAATGGCTACTGAAAAACATATAAAAGAAGCTCATAATAAAAGCAAAGCCACATGGCAATTAATTAAATCTGAATTAGGACTAAGAAGTAAGCAACAAAGCAAATCATCAAGTAATAATATTACAGTAGATATGGTGGAATCTTTGAATAAATATTTTATAAAAATTCCAAATGTGACTCGGAAAACACCCCCATGCATGACCCACGCACTTAAGAATATGCAAAAGAGTATCCCCAACCCACAGGTGTTTGATCTTGGATATGTAACAACGAGTGACATAAAAAACATTACTTCAACCTTGAAATCAAAAAATTCTAGTGGATGGGATGATCTTCCTCCTAGGCTTGTAAAAATAATTGTGAATAGTATAAGTGAACCACTTGCAAAAATATTCAACCAATCCTTTCATTATGGCGTTTTTCCAGAAAGGATGAAATATGCATTAATTACTCCTTTGCACAAAGGTGGTACATATGAGCAAAAAAACTACCGCCCAATATCTGTCCTAACAAGTTTCTCAATAATATTAGAAAAATTAGTATATGTTAGACTAAAAGACTTTTTGGAAAAAAATAAAATATTAAATGATTGCCAACATGGTTTTAGGAAAAATTTATCGACAATTACTGCCGTAACCACAATGGTAAATGAAATAGCACTAAATTTAGATTTACAAAAAAAATACTGCCGCAGTGATGTGTGACATTTCGAAGGCTTTTGACTGCGTAAGTCATCAAATTCTTTTAAAAAAACTTGAATATTATAATATAACAGATCAAAACTTAAAGTGGTTTCATTCATACCTGTCCAATCGCAAACAAAGAGTAATTACTAAATGTAGCTCTGGAATTTATAAATCAAAATGGCTAACAAATACCAGTGGTGTACCGCAAGGCTCAGTGCTAGGTCCTTTGCTTTACATACTGTACACTAACGAAACTAAGACGCCAGGAGTTTGAAGCCTGGTGTGCATACCCTCAGAAAAGAAGAGGAGTGGCACTCTTTGGCGAAGTTCCTGCTGCCAACACTTGGATTTTAAAACATAATGGGTTATCCAGCTCAGAATGGCGTGACATGTTGAAGATGACAGCTATGGTGGTTCCAGTACGTTCACTTCCGGGACGCTCCACGGGTACAAGCCACTGCAGACATTGCAGTGAGATAGAAACTTTACCGCATGTACTCGGGAATTGTCCTCAGGGAGAGTTGCTGCGAATAAAGCGTCACAACACCATAAGAACTCTGCTTGCCAATGCTTTGCGAAGCACAGGATGAGAAGTCCACGAAGAAGTACACTGTGTGGCTGACTGTGGCAGTAACCGTCGAATTGATGTCATTGCTATCGACAGGAAGAAAGGGACAGCTGAGATCTTAGATCCCACAGTGAGGTTTGAGACATCCTTAGACCAGCCAGCAGAAGTGGATCGTGAAAAGAAGAAAATATATGAGCCCACAATTCCATTCTTCAGTGCCTCATATAATATCAGCAACATCGTGGTCACAGGCCTATTCTTCGGAGCAAGGGGCACAATACCAAAATCATTTGTGCAATGGAGACAACAATATAAGCTCCCTAAACAGCTACAGGACGACATTGTCCTAACGACTATAAAATACTCTGTGGCAATATGCCGAAATCATTTGTATGAAAACCACAACATTTAAATTTGATACTAAGTACTAAGATATAAGATAATCATTTAACTGTGTCATATACTAACAAAAACTTTGTATTTTTGTTGTTGTTGTTGTTTTATTAACCTTTTTATGTATTCATTTCAAACACATGAAAGCTATTCTGTGTCACATGGCAAACCTTTATATAAGGTCAGATTCAATAATAATAACTCAAAGTATAAGTGGGAATCTAATATTGTATGCAGATGACACATCAGTTATTTTACAAAATACAAGTTATTATAGTTTGCAAAATGATGTTAGTAACACATTAAATAACTTAGATAAATGGTTCACTGATAATGGTATGAGCTTAAATAGAACAAAAACTAGCAGTATACAATTTAAAACTTCTGCTAATCTGAAACAAGATAACTTAGATAATAATAATAATAATAATAGTAGTAGTAGTACTATAACAAAAGGTTATACTAAGATATTAGGAATGCACATAGATGAACATTTAAAATGGAATATTCATATTGAACATGCAACCAAGAAATTGAACTCAGCCTGCTATAATATGTTATGTCTGACACATATAATGAACATAGAAACCAAAAAAATTGTGTATTATAGCTATTTTTATTCAATTTTGGCCTATGGTATAATATTGTGGGGAAACGCATCTGGATGGGAAACAGTTTTCAAAATTCAAAAAAAGATAATTCGCATAATGTTACATGCTAGCTTTAAAGATTCATGCAAACCATTATTTAAAAAATTAAAAATTTTAACAATGCCCTCGGTATATATTTTAGAGTTACTTACCTATGTATACAAAAATTATGACAAATTTATGCAAAAACAAAATCAACATCATTACAGCACTCGGAAAGGGTCCAGCATAAAATACCCTATGCATAGACTAACTCTATATGAAAAAACACCCTATTACATGGGCATAAAAATATATAATAAACTGCCTCAACGATTCAGAGAGATAAAGACTCAAAAATTATTTAATAAAAGTGTAAAAGAGTTGTTATCAGATAAGACGTATTACTCCGTACAAGAATATATGGATGACACAATACTATAAGTATTACTTTAATTAGTTGTAATTGACAATTTATAGTGTATAAAGAATACCTTGTATACCATACATTAGAATTAGTTTTCTCTTTTGTCCTAAATCTGTTTTTATATCTTGACGAATCACCAGTTTACCAGCTTAGGCTCACCATGTAAACATTATGTGACAATAAAACAATACAATACAATACAATGCAGGCTTCAAAAAATAGTCAAGTCTTTTAAGAGTTGGTTCCTATGTGATGGCTTTGAAATTCTGTTCTATTTGTATGGCCAAGAGAGAAAAAAACACTATTTGAGAAAAGTATAATATTTGAGCGTTCAAACCATTAACAAGGATTATCTCAGAAATGTTAAGCTCCACAAAAACATTTGTCAAATTATGTGCTTTAACAAGAATACATTTCTTCTATTAGTAAGATTATGCCCATCTGTTACAATTTAGCAATTATGCCATAGTCATTCACAATGTAGAGGACCTCAGGGGCTACTAGAATAGTCAAGATTATACTTCTTTTGTCCTACAAATATCTTAAACATGTGGTATTTTGGTCAAAATCTTTAGAGCCAACTTTTAGAAAATCAACATTTTTGAATTTATTTATTTGTAAAGGATGGCATGAGGTTGGGTGATTGATTTTTTTGGAAATCTTATTGTAGTATTCTTGGAAGATGCTGAACTTAAATACCAATTAAATCAAGGAAAATTGAAGCTATTAACAGTGAAGCAACAGAATCTAAAAGAACAACAAACTAAAAGCTTCTTTTATCTTAGTACAGCTTGTCTAAAACGTTGTGACACTTCATATGTGCAAGTGAGGAGAAATGCGGAGAAGTGATGAGAATGGTGGGGGAGCAAGTGACTAGAAGAGTATCAGAACTTGGAGGCAGTCACATATACAACTTATGAACTTGTCACTCTCATGGCAGCTGGAAAACTGACCCCTACTTCTCTTTTATGCATGTGGGCTGCTCAGTGCCATTACGCATCTTTGCTTTGGGAGTGGGGAAATATCAGGATGTTTTAAACAAGCAGTAATTATCGCAAGTTCTTCAAATGCTGACTAGTTTCAAGTTGTATGTCACACATTCTCAAAGCTTTGCAATAATTACTAAGATAACTGAAACTTTTAGTTTCTAATTTGTTCTTAATTACCAAGTTTGGTATTTAACAGACTTTTAGTTTTTGTGTTACGCTGTTTACAGACACAATGATTCACACACGTGCACGCATGCACACACACACAGAGACTCAGGCACTCTTTTTCTATAAATGCTTTTCTTGGATTCAGGATACTTCAAAACATGTATTTTTGGTGAAATCTTAGTATTAAATTTTTCGTAGAGTACAATACTTCTACTGTAAGATTTAAAGCTTTCACGGCGCATGTTATTTATTACAGTTTCACGGGCGATCAGCCGTGTGAGGTTTGAAAATATTGAGCTTTCGGCCATTCTAAACTCCATGGCCTTCGCCCGTGAAACTGTAATAAATACTTCTACTTACTGTAAGTACATAGTAGAGAAAGTAAAGAGATTTTCACATTATTATAAATTTGATTCAGGAGTGCAACAGATTTAGGTCAGATAGGAAGATACAGTTGAGACTAACTGCCCTCCCTCCCCCCTCCCTCCCTCCTCCCTCCCTCCTTCACTACCTCCCTACCTCCCACCTGCTGGATGCTAAGCAGTATTTTTGGTGCCATCTTTTATCAGTCTGGGAGCAATCATGCGAAGCGTTGATTAAAACTCAACTATGAATGATCAAGGACACTGTGCAACCTTGGATGACATCTTACAGGGATTCCAGGTCATGTTAATGTGAAAACAACCACCGAGGTTCCATAAAGTGCACCTTCCCAGCCACCTTGCTCCTGGCAGACCCAACCTCACTCTCCTCCAGGTTCACCCTACCAACCTCCAGATGCTTGCTGGAGTTCCAGAGCGTTACCTAGTCTTATCCAATTCACAGCACCTTCCTGCCAATGTCGATCATCGCCTCATGGTTTTTGAGGGCATCCAGTTCCAGTATCATCTTCTCAGCCACCCTTGCTACAAACCAACAAACCCATAACGCTCTGTCCCAAGGTCAACTCCAGCCAGGCTTCTTTCTCCAAGCCAAGGTGTCACAGGGTTGGTCTAGTTTCCTCCTTGGGGTGTCCTCCACTACATCCAGTCAAATCACTGTCATGGCTACACTTATGTCCACTGATACCTGGATGGCTTCTCCTGCATCCATGATGATCATGATCCATAAGTGTCACCTGATTGTATGGCTCTGATGATTCCTCTATGTCCCATGTCAAGTCAGTTCTTATTTGTTCCTTGTTTACTTGTAGGCTTTCCTGCTGATGGTCCTTCAGGACATGTCCTGCTGGACTACATCCCTTGCACACTCCTCTAGAGGATCGCTTATGACATCCCTTAACTGGCTCTTTATCTTCGTCGTGTCGTACTCTTCCATTCTCTAAGGCGGGCATAATTGTCACCTCGGCCATTAGGTTGTTTGTTGCACCGCAGGCGGTGACACTGATGATACATGGAATGAAGATGGAGCACCGGTGGAATGAGATGGCGGGGGAAACCGGAGCACCCGGAGAAAACCCACCCTGACGCCGCTTCGTACACCACGAATACCACATGCGGGTCCCTGGGATCGAACTCGGGCCGCCTAGGTGATAGGCGAGCACGCTAACCGCTCGGCCACTGCACCGCCTCGGCCATTAGGTGCTCCCTTCCCAGGTCCATGCTATTTTGTCCATCCCTGGCATCCATTTTCCTGACACTGCTGTGAACTCTTCCTTCCAGGGTGCTAAGACATTCATCAAAGTCCTCCATGACATCCATACTATGGTGGAGGCCATTTAACTAACTTTCTAATAAGCACTATTTCAAGTGAATAATATTGACATATTTCTTTGTTTGAGATTTATTGGTCAAAATCTCTAATTACTTTGAATACGTATAATTTACTAACTTGATGTCATAGACCATTGGTTTCTATCTCAAATTGATTGTCTGTGAACCCTCTATTACTCGTAAAATTTGTGTTATTCATTTACACCTTTTATGGATGGATGGATGGATGGATGGATGGATGGATGGATGGATGGATGGATGGATGGATGGATGGATGGATGGATGGATGGATGGATGGATGGATGGATGGATGGATGGATGGATGGATGGATGGATGGATGGATGGATGGATGGATGGATGGATGGATGGATGGATGGATGGATGGATGGATGGATGGATGGATGGATGGATGGATGGATGGATGGATGGATGGATGGATGGATGGATGGATGGATGGATGGATGGATGGATGGATGGATGGATGGATGGATGGATGGATGGATGGATGGATGGATGGATGGATGGATGGATGGATGGATGGATGGATGGATGGATGGATGGATGGATGGATGGATGGATGGATGGATGGATGGATGGATGGATGGATGGATGGATGGATGGATGGATGGATGGATGGATGGATGGATGGATGGATGGATGGATGGATGGATGGATGGATGGATGGATGGATGGATGGATGGATGGATGGATGGATGGATGGATGGATGGATGGATGGATGGATGGATGGATGGATGGATGGATGGATGGATGGATGGATGGATGGATGGATGGATGGATGGATGGATGGATGGATGGATGGATGGATGGATGGATGGATGGATGGATGGATGGATGGATGGATGGATGGATGGATGGATGGATGGATGGATGGATGGATGGATGGATGGATGGATGGATGGATGGATGGATGGATGGATGGATGGATGGATGGATGGATGGATGGATGGATGGATGGATGGATGGATGGATGGATGGATGGATGGATGGATGGATGGATGGATGGATGGATGGATGGATGGATGGATGGATGGATGGATGGATGGATGGATGGATGGATGGATGGATGGATGGATGGATGGATGGATGGATGGATGGATGGATGGATGGATGGATGGATGGATGGATGGATGGATGGATGGATGGATGGATGGATGGATGGATGGATGGATGGATGGATGGATGGATGGATGGATGGATGGATGGATGGATGGATGGATGGATGGATGGATGGATGGATGGATGGATGGATGGATGGATGGATGGATGGATGGATGGATGGATGGATGGATGGATGGATGGATGGATGGATGGATGGATGGATGGATGGATGGATGGATGGATGGATGGATGGATGGATGGATGGATGGATGGATGGATGGATGGATGGATGGATGGATGGATGGATGGATGGATGGATGGATGGATGGATGGATGGATGGATGGATGGATGGATGGATGGATGGATGGATGGATGGATGGATGGATGGATGGATGGATGGATGGATGGATGGATGGATGGATGGATGGATGGATGGATGGATGGATGGATGGATGGATGGATGGATGGATGGATGGATGGATGGATGGATGGATGGATGGATGGATGGATGGATGGATGGATGGATGGATGGATGGATGGATGGATGGATGGATGGATGGATGGATGGATGGATGGATGGATGGATGGATGGATGGATGGATGGATGGATGGATGGATGGATGGATGGATGGATGGATGGATGGATGGATGGATGGATGGATGGATGGATGGATGGATGGATGGATGGATGGATGGATGGATGGATGGATGGATGGATGGATGGATGGATGGATGGATGGATGGATGGATGGATGGATGGATGGATGGATGGATGGATGGATGGATGGATGGATGGATGGATGGATGGATGGATGGATGGATGGATGGATGGATGGATGGATGGATGGATGGATGGATGGATGGATGGATGGATGGATGGATGGATGGATGGATGGATGGATGGATGGATGGATGGATGGATGGATGGATGGATGGATGGATGGATGGATGGATGGATGGATGGATGGATGGATGGATGGATGGATGGATGGATGGATGGATGGATGGATGGATGGATGGATGGATGGATGGATGGATGGATGGATGGATGGATGGATGGATGGATGGATGGATGGATGGATGGATGGATGGATGGATGGATGGATGGATGGATGGATGGATGGATGGATGGATGGATGGATGGATGGATGGATGGATGGATGGATGGATGGATGGATGGATGGATGGATGGATGGATGGATGGATGGATGGATGGATGGATGGATGGATGGATGGATGGATGGATGGATGGATGGATGGATGGATGGATGGATGGATGGATGGATGGATGGATGGATGGATGGATGGATGGATGGATGGATGGATGGATGGATGGATGGATGGATGGATGGATGGATGGATGGATGGATGGATGGATGGATGGATGGATGGATGGATGGATGGATGGATGGATGGATGGATGGATGGATGGATGGATGGATGGATGGATGGATGGATGGATGGATGGATGGATGGATGGATGGATGGATGGATGGATGGATGGATGGATGGATGGATGGATGGATGGATGGATGGATGGATGGATGGATGGATGGATGGATGGATGGATGGATGGATGGATGGATGGATGGATGGATGGATGGATGGATGGATGGATGGATGGATGGATGGATGGATGGATGGATGGATGGATGGATGGATGGATGGATGGATGGATGGATGGATGGATGGATGGATGGATGGATGGATGGATGGATGGATGGATGGATGGATGGATGGATGGATGGATGGATGGATGGATGGATGGATGGATGGATGGATGGATGGATGGATGGATGGATGGATGGATGGATGGATGGATGGATGGATGGATGGATGGATGGATGGATGGATGGATGGATGGATGGATGGATGGATGGATGGATGGATGGATGGATGGATGGATGGATGGATGGATGGATGGATGGATGGATGGATGGATGGATGGATGGATGGATGGATGGATGGATGGATGGATGGATGGATGGATGGATGGATGGATGGATGGATGGATGGATGGATGGATGGATGGATGGATGGATGGATGGATGGATGGATGGATGGATGGATGGATGGATGGATGGATGGATGGATGGATGGATGGATGGATGGATGGATGGATGGATGGATGGATGGATGGATGGATGGATGGATGGATGGATGGATGGATGGATGGATGGATGGATGGATGGATGGATGGATGGATGGATGGATGGATGGATGGATGGATGGATGGATGGATGGATGGATGGATGGATGGATGGATGGATGGATGGATGGATGGATGGATGGATGGATGGATGGATGGATGGATGGATGGATGGATGGATGGATGGATGGATGGATGGATGGATGGATGGATGGATGGATGGATGGATGGATGGATGGATGGATGGATGGATGGATGGATGGATGGATGGATGGATGGATGGATGGATGGATGGATGGATGGATGGATGGATGGATGGATGGATGGATGGATGGATGGATGGATGGATGGATGGATGGATGGATGGATGGATGGATGGATGGATGGATGGATGGATGGATGGATGGATGGATGGATGGATGGATGGATGGATGGATGGATGGATGGATGGATGGATGGATGGATGGATGGATGGATGGATGGATGGATGGATGGATGGATGGATGGATGGATGGATGGATGGATGGATGGATGGATGGATGGATGGATGGATGGATGGATGGATGGATGGATGGATGGATGGATGGATGGATGGATGGATGGATGGATGGATGGATGGATGGATGGATGGATGGATGGATGGATGGATGGATGGATGGATGGATGGATGGATGGATGGATGGATGGATGGATGGATGGATGGATGGATGGATGGATGGATGGATGGAGGAGGAGGGAGGGAGGGAGGGGGGGGAAGGAGGGATAGATAGAGAGATATATTAAATGTTATATGTTATAGTATGCCTTAAAGTTCTGCATTTTTCTTAAAAACAGTGCTAGTAGGGCTATAATATCTGATCTTTCTAATGTCAGTTTCCTGTTATTTATTTTTTTTAACTCAAATTCCAGATCATAGTAGACTTTGTTCATAGTGCTAAGGCTTCCCTCAAATAGGTCTGGTTCTTTAAGAGAAAAAAGCTTATTTGTGGTAGGATTCTCCTTTTGGGTGTAACAAACATGGATCAGATTCAAAGCATCCAAATAAGTGACTGGAGATGCTCTTGGTCGCTCTTTCCAGGAGTTAAGATTCACAATGGACTCACAGGAAAGAGTAGAGGGTAGGTATGCGGCATATTCTAATGCTTGGTGCTGAGACACCATTCCTATTCCTAGAGTCATCAATGTGTCATTAAAAATACATTGATGCAATGTATTAATGGCATTCATTTCGATACCATCAGCTTGTCGAGATGGTGGCTAGCTCATCAATGAAATTGGTTGGTCAGACATACAAAGCACAGGAATTAGCAGGGTGGTAAACAAGTGACGATGCTGAAATGTTTTACACATGGTTAGCATGCACCAAGTCAATTATCTCATTCATCAGTTGAGTACAGCTGTTTATTTCTATAGTCATTTTAATGAGCACTTATTTTGTGAAATACCACTGTGAGGAAGCAGAAATTATACAGCATGTTTTAACTAATAGTGATTGCGTTTGCAAATTGGAATGGTAATCGATGCTGTAGAAAGGGAGCTTTCAGTGAGTGAAAAACTTGTGAGAGATTGGCTCAAAATGAAAGTTAACTGGAATCTACAAGCTCTTCAAGGTACTAAAGTCAGAACAAATTTTGTTCTTACTTTAGAATCTTGTTGCTTCACTGTTAATAGTTTCAATTTTCCTTATTTATCTTCAAGGTACTCTTTTTGTGGTCCTAAAACCTGAAAGTTCCTGGAAACTCATAGTCAGCAATCCAATAATATCGGATCCAATTAAAAAGTACACACATTTCAACTGTATTATAAATGCTTTTGTAAATAAAAGATGATTTTTAGTTAATAAATACATAGTCACCATTATTTATTTTTTATTGCAATAGGTGTTTGCATTTGGTTTCAGTTTCATGCAGTACTTGTGTTTCTTTTCCTTCCCCTCTCCTTTCTTTTCAACTATGAACAGCATAATGTGGCCATACTTGAATATGCTCAGACTTATTCTTACTCCTCTCACTGTACACTAGATGCTGAGAATTAACACAGACAGTCTTAAATATTTCTTCACATAATAGTTGCACTGTATGTTTTGATTGAAAAAAACTTATGGTGAGTATGTGATGAAATGTTGTTGTTGTTGGCTAATGCTGGATTTCTCACAATGAAGTCATTAATCCTCTTGCTCTCCAATATTTTTCACTGATGGATGGGGCACTAGAAGTGGCCGGGCATATTTGAAAATGATCTCGATCCATTTCCTCTTGCAGATCACATAGAGGACAGAGTGGTGAAGAATATATCCCAATTCTGTTCAAATGTTTTGCCAGACAATCATGTCCTGTAATCAACCTGAAGGTTGCAACTGCTGTTTTTCGAGGATACTCAGGAATTACTGTTTGAATGTTTGGTAGTTCCCATCTTTTATTCTTTGATTTTTCATAGTAATAATTTGGAATAATTTTTTTGAATTCAGAGTTGACTAATCTTTTAGCTACATAAAATGATAGATTAACTATAGATTTTTGTACACCGCTGGTACCTTTTTTTGCAAGAAAATCAGCTTTCTCATTACCTCTCAGTCCACAGTGAGCTGGTATCCATTGGAAGACTAGGTGTTTTTGAAGTGCTGTTAGATGGGTAAGGATTTTCCACCATTCTATAATTGTTTGGTTTTTTGGTGACAGCTTGGAAGTAATTGCTATCATTGCTGCCCTGGGATCTGAGAGAATAACTGCTTGCTGAAAATGTGAAATTCTGTACAAAAGATTTTGTAGGGCCATTTGAATTGCTTCAATTTCTCCATCAAAGTTAGTAGTTCCATAACTTAAAGATTTGTAATAGGAAAAGAGGTGACAGGTGACTCCAGCACCTGCTCCTTCTTGGTTTGATATCAATGATCCATCAGTATAAATATGGAGCCATTCACGTTCTGGAAATCTAGTATGGATTGTCTCTAATGCCAATAATTAATTTTAGAACATTAGTTGGAGTATCACTTTTCTTAAGTTCTTCTGTCAGGTGTAAATAATATGTGATGTCTAATGTATGTGTCGGATTGACTTTCGATATGAAGTTTTCCTTTGAATTATGAAGGTGTACATTCTTCCTGATGTCTTGAATTTTGGAAAAGAAAGCTCTCATGAGTCTTTAGTGTATGTGTAAAATTTCTCTTGTGCCATGTATTGAATGGGAGTCTGATCAACTTTTCGTGTTGAATAAGAGCCGCTTTTTCTATTTCATATTCAATGGGGTATTGGTTGGTTAGTATTTCCATAGCTGCTATTGGTGTGGTTTTGATAGCACTTGTAATTAATCTCAGACTTTGGTTTTGAAAGATTTGAATTTTTTTTGTGTTTGCTGTTACAAGAACTTCGCTGCAGTAAGTAAATAATGGCTTTATATATATATACATTGTATGTTGTGTTAAGAGTTGCTCTGGAACATCCCCACTTCATTCCTGTTAGACATTTTAATAGTGAAAGGCGCCCCTCTGCTCTTTGTATTACATTTTCTATTTGTTTGGTCCATGTAAGTTTGGTATCAAATGTAATTCCTAAATACTTTGCTTCCTTTGTTTCTGGTAATTGTTGACCCTCAAAATTTAGTTTTATTTTTAGTGGTTTTTTTCTTAGTGAAAAGATTTGGTAGTTTGATTTTGTTGTATTAACAGTCATTAAATTTTCTTTGGTCCTTTGTAAGTTGGTTAAGGATTGTTACATGGTTTTTTCTAGTTCTGTACTTTTGCTTTTTGGTTTTGAAGACCACATTACTAAGTCATCAGCAAATAGTGCACACTTCACACCTGATTTTTGTATTTCTTGTGGCAGATCATTAATAAATATATTAAAAAGTGTTGTGCTGAGCACTGCGCCTTGTGGTAAGCCATGGTGTACTTGTTTGTATTTAGATATATTTCTTCCATATCTGGTTGCAATAAAGCATTGTGTTAGGAAATGACAAAGCCATGAAAACATTGGACCTTGTATTCCTATTTTTTTTTACTTTCTTTAGTAGTTTTGTTCTGCATATAGAATCATATGCACTTTGGAAATCAATAAAAACTGATAAATTATCTTCTTTTCTATTGAAGGAGTCTTTGAGTTCTTGACTGAGAAGTAAGACTTGTTCATTTGTAGAGTGGAACTCTCTGAATCCAGCTTGACATGGGGATATTAAATTTTGTGATTCTAGAAACCAATTTAACCTGTTTGACACCATTCTTTCCATCACTTTTGCTATTATGCTAGTAAGAGCTATTGGTCTATAATTTTTTATTTCTGATGCTGTTTTATCTTTCAAGAGTGGGACGATTATTGCTTTTCGCCATTTGGCAAGTGCATTGGTTTTTCAGGATAGATTGTAGTTTTAGTAGTTGTTTTGCTGTTTTTCCAAGGTTTTTTATGAACTCTGGATGCATGTGATCTGGTCCAGGAGACTTTTTGAATGTGAAATTAGGCAATACACTATCCCTACACCACAAAAGTGATATAGTTCAGCCGAAAGTCAGCTTTCCAGCTCCTTACTAAGCAGTTGCTTTATTTATGTGTCAAGCTACTGCAAAGCTAGAATCAAAGAAGCCAAACTGGAAACGCAAAGAGTGGCCCAAATATATGATAAGTTTTGTCTAGTTGTTATTGTAAAAAAGCGGCAAAATTAGAAGTCCTGCTACTTTCCTATCACTTTATTGTCCTCTAAATTTACTACAAATACACATTTTCCTTCTCATTGCTAGCACAGTTTATAGTTTTTTCTGCTATTACAATTCACAGTTATCCTTCTGATAATCTTTCTTAGTGTTTCAATGGCTTTCTCCAGTTTTACTGTCTTTTATATCTTGGCTATGTCGATACAATCACTCGACGACACATACATACTTGCTGACAGGCTGACTGACTCATTCTCGTAACTAAAAACTAACTGTACATGATGACTTACACAACTCACGACTACAACTAAACTCAAACTAACTACTACTGAACTCTAAACTAACTCAACTAAACTGCTACTTAACTGTCCATGCTGTCTATGTGGTCCTGTTTATACCGGAGCCGATGAAACGTGATCTTTCAAAAACCCTCCATACGCACGTGCAATGATGACTCAGCGAGAATTAACTAGAAGCTTCTGGACCTTGTTACAGTCTTGTATATACAGTACTCCAGGCCGCATGCTCTCGTCTATGCCCTGTAACTTCAGACATCCCTCGTTCGTTCATTGTATAACCCAATGTCACACTGCTCCCTCTATGGTTGTGGTGTGTGTGGATGGGTGGGTGTGGCAGGTGGGTGCGTGTGCGTGTTCATAAACCTGCATCTTTTTCTATAAATGAGTTTTATTATATGTGGGACCATAAATGTGCATTTCTAGTGAAATGCCTGTGTTAATTAGATCCTTAAATCAAATGCATACCTACTTCTTTGTCCCTAGGATAAGAATTAAAAAGAGTAAATATTGTCCAAATAAAAAGATTTTGATACCTTCCTTGTCCTGTTTTAATAGGAAGAGAATGCAAAATATTAACTCATCTGTAAAAAGTTGCTGATATAGTTAATTACTAAAATAAAATATCTAATAATGTATGTCATATTCATGAAAATATGTCCATATTTCAGGAAGCACAATTGGACTTATGTTGACTGCTTCACACAATCCTGCACCAGACAATGGGGTAAAGTTGATTGATCCTTGTGGTGAAATGCTGGAACAGAGCTGGGAGAAGTTTGCCACAAGGCTGGCAAATGCCAGGTACTGTGCTTCAACTCTGGCATGTAACAGTGGTAATGTGCGCACTAGTTATTTCAGGTCGTGGTGGTGGCGGTGGCGGAGGATGAGGATCCAATAGACTTTCACTTATTGCAAAAGTAAATTGTGCCAAAATTCAGTATACAGCTAAGGCTCTGCACTATATTAACACAAGTTGGAAACAAAACTGCTTTTGTTCATATTAAAATTGAGTACCTGGGTGCAACAAGAGCGTTAGTGGAAAAATGTCATGTTGAGATAAATGGTCTCAAAGTTCTGAAAGTGTAGGAATCATTTAATAAAACACTAATACATTGAGAATCAGATTTATTCTCAATAATATGCAAATATCTAATAGTTTGTTGTAACATTCTTTCAAATTTAATGATACAAAGATAAATATTGACATATATAGGAACAAAATTAACGCTGTTATTGCATAGAATATACACTGTTCAGCCTTTTTATTTTATAATTCTTTCAGTTTTAATACATTTAGGATTATTGAACAATCTTTAGGCCTCAGATTCTGATTCAACATCTGACATGTTATTTGGGACATCATTTTTCACACATTCCGTGTTTAGGACACGTGTAAACCACTTAGCACTTTATGGTTTAAAAAATTTACATAGTGACAAAACACCTGTTTTTTAGCATGATTTACCCCTGGTTTTGGCTCATGACTCAAATTAAGGGCTGTGTAACTAAGAAAAGGGAAAGAGTGATTGAAAAAATTAAATGGTTGATATATTGCAGTGTATGTATTAGAACCATATTACACCCTTTGGAGAGTAGTGTATACGACAATACTTCTGGATGCTAAATCTGTAACCTTTGGCACGTGGTGTCTTAAAAACATTGGAGCAAGAGCCTTTGACCAATCTTTAATTCAGGGAAGCAGCATTAATGACATTGAATGGTTTCGGGGACACTCTACAATCTTCCAACATTTTCAAATATTCAGAAGGAATATTTTCAACCCTCCTTACCAGCATACCGTAATTCCCATAAACTGTATTCAACTCTAATTCTGATCATTTTATTTTACCATTATTAATTTAAATAGGCATGTTTACTTTGTCATTGTCGGCAGCCCGCTAAGTTCAGGAAGTTGTTAAATTGATTTTCATCGAAATAAAGAAAAATAAACTTAGTTCACTAGAAGATATTGCAAAGAAAAATTAAAAAATGCACGACTCTTCTTGCAACAAGATTCAACTGGCTTGAACTTCTTGACTGGTATTTTCTTTCCTGTGCGTTCGGATATATACATCTTACCAGAATTTCGAAGTTTCTTAGCAACATTTCGTTTCCACAATTCAAAATTCTGTTGTCTCTTTACCACAACACAGTTACTTGCATTGTCAGTGATAATTTCTTCTTCCGAAGTAGCATACTCATCAATTGTGTTTATCTTTACCTTGTCTGCCCGGCCATGTGGTGAAAATGAATGGCTTGGTTATGGGTGCAACAAAAGTATAGCACACGATCTACTTTCCAAGGAGCTCCAGCCATCAAGTGCCGTCGTACCGAATTAATTTTTGTACAGATGATAGTTCAATGTTTGACGAACACATTGCATGCATTTACGCAATAACAGCGTTAGCCGGCTAACGCTCTTGTTGCACCCAGGTACTCAATTATATAGAGAAAATTTGTGTGTTAGAAGGGGAGGATAAAGGGTGAGAGGGAAGAGAGAGGGGAATGGAACGAGGTAGAGCAAGTGAGAGAGAGAAGACAGACAGATGGTAGAAGGAAAGAGAGAGAGGAGCCGAGGGAGAGTGCGGTCAGAAATGGTTGTAGGAGATAGGAGTGGTGGGAGAGAGAGGGAGAAGGATGGGGGGAGGAAGACAGAAAATAGCCCATTTACATCTATAATTATATAATGCTTTTTATCCAGTATCTGTTGTTTCTTTGGTCAATAACATGGTGGTGGCGGTGGTGGTGGTGGCGGCAGCGGTCGTGGTGGGGGTCATGGTGGTGGCGGCCGTGGTGGTGTGGTGGTGGTGGCAGTGAGGTGATGATGCCAATGATGATATCTCCATTTTGCTTATTTAGCAAAGTAAGCCTTGGAGTTTTTGGCTTTGGAATTTTTTATACTATCTAAGTTTTACAATTCTTAACCTGCACTGAGTCAGTGTGATATTAGGCTTCTAGTACGTTCAACTGTCTCTTAGAATGATCATTATCACTACACCATTACAACCTTAATGAATTACAGAAGGTCTGTAAAGCTCTCAGATGTTTGGATACTATAGTAGGCACAGCTTGAGATGTCACAAAAAACAACCTTAACATTTTTCCCCCATTATGGCACAGTTTGGTTATATTTGGTGATATTGTATCCGTTGGGTTGCTTTAGTGCCGCCAGCTGTTTGTAACACATAACCATGGTAAAGCTATTGCCATAGTTGGTGTTAATGCATCTGTTATGTTGCCACAGAAGCCCTTGTTCATTAACGCATTGCAAAGAGGCCTGATAGATTTTAAAACAAGATTCTGTTTAGACCTGTATTTATTAATTAATCAATCAATCAATGGACTTACTGCTCGTGTTTGCGTGATTTTGTCTTGAAGTTTTTTAGAACAGTATATGCAGTTATAGTTACTGTTGTTATTTTTGTGTTTGCACATTTTTGTGTACTGAAGTGAGTGACTCAGATTAATTTCTTCCAAAAATTACTAAAAAAACACTTGAAGAATGATTACTGTGGACTCTTTGGATTGTGTATTATGTTTCTGGAACAACTGTGGACTTCACTCTAAAAGTAAGGTCGCCTGGAGTTTTGCATCATGCAAGATGGATGGTCAAAAGAATTTATTCATTGAAGATGTTCCTCTTTCATTCTCAGCTGTCTCTCACTGTTAGTGAATTGGATAGTCTGAAGAACACCTTTTTGTGGTGAAAGTGTATGCAAAATGGCGGTTTCTGAGTTCATCAGCAATTGGCGCACATTGCAATGAGTTGCTGCTTTTTAAAAGAATTAAAACTGTATGAGAAAGTAAATGTTGTTTGAGTGCTCCAAAGAGGTTTTGTCAGCACTTAAGGTATTTAAATGAAGAGATTTGTATGCTATCACTGTTTGACGACAATTTTAACAATGACAAAAAACAGGTATGCTTATAAATCAAAACCTTGCGGACTAAAACGAAGTACACTGTTTTATCTATTGCAGTTACAAAGCTTTTTGGTAATTATTATTTATTTATGCCAACAAACTTACTGTTGGTGTTTTTGAACACACTAGCCGTGTGTGGGCAAAGTTTGAGAGGTAGAACTGGAACTTAAAAATTCAATGCCACAACTGGGATTTGAACCACAGACCTTCCACTTAGCGGCTGCTCTAACCACTGAGCTATTGTGACAAATTGTCCTATTAGAGTTCCATAAATTTAAATTTAGCATGTTTGCATAGGTTATTCAGAACATACAAACATATTTACCAACAGACTGAGCTTTGGATCTCTCTTTATTTCAGACAAGGGAACTGATGAGTTGATATCAGTCAAGAGTTTGGACATGTTGAAGTAAAGCACAGATTTAGATTTTTCAAATAAGGTTCCAATTTTTTGGGATTCAAACACTTCCTACCTTACTGCCAAAGAGACTATGAAATACCTTAAGGTAGTAAATGACACAGCAGAGAGAGGACTGAAGTTAGTACAAGAATTCAGAGGACTAATAATGGCCAGTGAAGAACAAAAACAATTTATGTTGTGATGCGTGCAAGATCAGTGAAGACAATACCCAGACTGTAAAAAACACTAAAAAGAAAGTTGTGTTAAAACTTGAGACGGGAACTTTTATGTATATGTTTGTAATTTTAGATTAAGAATGTACATAAATATAAGATTTTAGATATAAGTATAACTTGGTATTGTGCAAAGAAGTTGCCTCTTGGAAGTAGGTTGACCTGAGCCAATTTCTGAAGGAAAGATGACAAAACCCCCTTTTGTTCTTTTGTCATCCCAAGCCGAGAGAAGGTTGCCTGAAAGTCCAAGGACACAGCTGGGGAAAATACACCCCTCCTCCATAACGGGACTAGAGAGAAAGTGCGGGGGTGAAACATAAAGAGAATAACGTAGAAGCGGACCGTTGGGTCGGTGTAGCGAAGTTCTTAGGAGGGTAAACCTCGTATCGCTGAATAAGTATAGCTTCGCGCCAAAAGAAACGTCGAGGTGTAAAATGCGACAGTGATTAGTGTAAAGTAAAGCAGATAGAAATTTTAGAACGAAACACCAGAAACTTGCTCAGGTCGGCACTTCGAGGCAAATGAAGTGATGAATAATAAACTTAGTAAAAGTCTGTGTTGTGTTGTCATCTAACCTCGCGCCCGAGAAACATCCTCTCATGCCTACCTAAATCCGGCACCCAACGTCCAGAACCCGTTACAAACGGCGCTCAAAGTCACAACCCCATTACAAACTAACATTGATTTAAGCTGCATTCCCACATTTTGTGTGTTCCACTGCATATTAATGCTTAAATTTCTTTCACTTAAATATATTAAGCCTATTTGCAAAACATGTATAGGTTGGTTTCAATTGTTTATGCCATTTGGAAAATACAAGCACTCCATCAGTAATTAAGTTTATTTAGATATTTAAGGAAAATGAATCTAAAGTAAGAACAAAATTAGAAACTAATTAGAACTTGCAACATTACTAAGATAAGTGAAGTTTTTAGTTTCTAATTTTGTTCTTACTTTAGAGTTATTTAGATTTTATACCATTGCAGTATGGGTTAATATTAATTAATTTTAATGAAATTTGGCACATTATCAAAACATGTCATAAGCAAACACACTCACATGACTTTCTCTACTCTTGTGCTAACCATTCTTATAAATATTATTCCTATATCTTCTTTGTGTTAGTTGAGATAAACATTTGTGCAGATTATCTTGTTGCTTATTTCATTGTAGGTGCAAGGGGAATATTAGAATACAGTAGACTTTGTGCAATAGTCAAATCTTTTAAAGCTTTGAGATTCCGTTCTTGCACACTTAACATATAAAAACACGTTTCATTTCACGAAAGTTTTCTGAAACTCACACAAATAACAAGGAATGTCTCCAAAATGGTTCCCCTACAAGAAAGTTTTAGACATAAATTGTGTAGTTTAACAGGATCTACAATTTTTGTATAGTATGATTTGGTCTATCTCTAACGGTTTGCCAGTTATGCAAATGTCGTCCAGAGTAAATACGACTACAGGGCCTATAGCCAGAAAATTCAAGATATACATTTCATTTGTCATGAAAATATCTCAAACATATGACATTTTAATCAAAATTGTTAGAACCGTTTTCAAGAAAATAAAAATTTTCCATGTAAAGGGTAGTTTAGGGTGGGGCTATTTTCTTCAAAATCTTGTGTCAGATCCTTGAAAGACATTAAACTTAAATACAAACTTTGATTTTTAACCTACTTTTCGTTTTTGAGTTATGCTGTCCACAGACTGACACACACACACACACACGCACACGCACACACACATGCGCACGCACACACACATGCCACACACACACGCACGCACTCGCATGCGGACCGTTTTCTAAAAATACTTTTTTTTTGGATTCGGGGGTCTCAAAACATATATTTCCGGTGAAATCTCGATATAGAATTTTTGGGTGGAATACAATACTTTCCCTACTTACCAGCAGAGAGTGAAAATAGGAGGGTGTGCGCTCCAAACACTTGACCTTTTTATGTAACTTCCCATATAAGGACCACCCTAATATATACAGATGAATTGTGTGTTGAAGGGCGAGTAGAGAAGAATGTGTGTATGTCACAAAAGAAAAGTGTGTTGAGAAAACTGTGTAATTGTAATACACTACATAGTACAATGGATAGCACTCAACCCTTCTCCATGAAAAAATGCACATACGTGCTGAATTTTGAGGCGATTGGTCAAATGGTTTCAGAGATTAGCCATTACATACATATATACACATCCATTTTATTTACATATATAGATGAATTGTGAGTTGAAAGGTGAGTAGAAGACATGTGTATGTGCTGCGTAAAAGAAAAGTATGTTAAGAAAACTGTGAATGTAATACACTGCACAGCAAAATGGATGTTACAAAAACCTTCTCCATGAAAAAATGCTCACATGTGCCGAATTTCAAGGTGAATACTCAAATGGTTTGGGAGATTAGCCATTACATACATATGGATAATGAAGTTTTATCTCCCTTAAGAAGTACATAGAAGAATAAGCTTTTGTAAGGTAGTTTGTAGGAAAATGAGCAGAGAAAGCCATATAAATGCAACAATCCACACCTCTTGTCAATTCATGATCACAATGAAAAGGCACACGTTTCCAAGATTACATTGCACATAACTTTTTACCCTTGTGCTGAATGATTTTGGCACATATAAACAATATTATTGTTGTGTTCATGTAATTGCAAAGCTTATGGTGCTCCAATTAATGCTTATCAAGAAAGAGAATGTGATCCTAACACTCAAAATAGTATCTTTTTTCAAAATTTTAATATGCAAGAACTGAACATTGCAATTAATAATCTAAAAACCAAAAAGTCTCCTGGACCAGATCACATACATCCAGAGTTCATAAAAAAACCTTGGAAAAACAGCAAAACAACTACTAAAACTACAATCTATCCTGGAAAACCAATGCACTTGCCAAATGGCGAAAAGCAATAATCGTCCCACTCTTGAAAGATAAAAACAGTATCAGAAATAAAAAATTATAGACCAATAGCTCTTACTAGCATAATAGCAAAAGTGATGGAAAGAATGGTGTCAAACAGGTTAAATTGGTTTCTAGAATCACAAAATTTAATATCCCCATGTCAAGCTGAATTCAGAGAGTTCCACTCTACAAATGAACAAGTCTTACTTCTCAGTCAAGAACTCAAAGACTCCTTCAATAGAAAAGAAGATAATTTATCAGTTTTTATTGATTTCCAAAGTGCATATGATTCTATATGCAGAACAAAACTACTAAAGAAAGTAAAAAAAATAGGAATACAAGGTCCAATGTTTTCATGGCTATGTCATTTCCTAACACAACGCTTTATTGCAACCAGATATGGAAGAAATATATCTAAATACAAACAAGTACACCATGGCTTACCACAAGGCATAGTGCTCAGCACAACACTTTTTAATACATTTATTAATGATCTGCCACAAGAAATACAAAAATCAGGTGTGAAGTGTGCACTATTTGCTGATGACTTAGTAATGTGGTCTTCAAAACCAAAAAGCAAAAGTACAGAACTAGAAAAAACCATGCAACAATCCTTAACCAACTTACAAAGGACCAAAGAAAATTTAATGACTGTTAATACAACAAAATCAAACTACCAAATCTTTTCACTAAGAAAAAAAAAACACTAAAAATAAAACTAAATTTTGAGGGTCAACAATTACCAGAAACAAAGGAAGCAAAGTATTTAGGAATTACATTTGATACCAAACTTACATGGACCAAACAAATAGCAAATGTAATACAAAGAGCAGAGAGGTGCCTTTCACTATTAAGACGTCTAACAGGAATGAAGTGGGGATGTTCCAGAGCAACTCTTAACACAACATTCAATGTATATATATAAAGCCATTATTTACTTACTGCAGCGAAGTTCTTGTAACAGCAAACACAAAAAAAATTCAAATCTTTCAAAACCAAAGTCTGAGATTAATTACAAGTGCTATCAAAACCACACCAATAGCAGCTATGGAAATACTAACCAACCAATACCCCATTGAATATGAAATAGAAAAAGCGACTCTTATTCAACACGAAAAGTTGATCAGACTCCCATTCAATACATGGCACAAGAGAAATTTTACACATACACTGAAGACTCAGGAGAGCTTTCTTTTCCAAAATTCAAGACGTCAGGAAGAATGTACACCTTCATAATTCAAAGGAAAACTTCATATCGAAAGTCAATCCGACACATACATTAGACATCACATATTATTTACACCTGACAGAAGAACTTAAGAAAAGTGATACTCCAACTAATGTTCTAAAATTATTGGCATTAGAGACAATCCATACTAGATTTCCAGAACATGAATGGCTCCATATTTATACTGATGGATCATTGATATCAAACCAAGAAGGAGCAGGTGCTGGAGTCACCTGTCACCTCTTTTCCTATTACAAATCTTTAAGTTATGGAACTACTAACTTTGATGGAGAAATTGAAGCAATTCGAATGGCCCTACAAAATCTTTTGTACAGAATTTCACATTTTCAGCAAGCAGTTATTCTCTCAGATTCCAGGGCAGCAATTATAGCAATTACTTCCAAGTTGTCACCAAAAAACCAAACAATTATAGAATGTTGGAAAGTCCTTACCCATCTAACAGCACTTCAAAAACACCTAGTCTTCCAATGGATACCAGCTCACTGTGGACTGAGTGGTAATGAGAAAGCTGATTTTCTTGCAAAAAAAGGTACCAGCGGTGTACAAAAATATATAGTTAATCTACCATTTTATGCAGCTAAAAGATTAGTCAACTGTGAATTCAAAAAAATTATTGCAAAATATTACTATGAAAAATGAAAGAATAAAAGATGGGAACTACCAAACATTCAAACAGTAATTCCTGAGTATCCTTGAAAAATGGCAGTTGCAACCTTCAGGTTGATTACAGGACATGATTGTCTGGCAAAACATTTGAACATAATTGGAATATATTCTTCACCACTCTGTCCTCTATGTGATCTGCAAGAGGAAATGGACCAAGACCACCTTCAAATATGCCCAGCCACTTCTAGGGCCCCATTCATCAGTGAAAAATATTGTAGAGCAAGAGCTCATTGTCGGAAATCCAGCATTAGCTAACAACAACAATTAATGCTTGTAGTTAAGTCTGTAGAATAATGTATACAACTTATTTGTATAACTTTCTGACCTTTTATTTTTCTGTTTTTCAGTGATGGTGATGTACCTAACATTCTTGCTGCCATTGTAAAAGAAGAAAAAATAAATATAGATACAAGAAGTCATGTTCATATTGGGCAGGATACCAGGTATCTTACACAAGACTACTTAGGTGGATTCATGTTAAATGCATATGCTTATTGTCCTGGAAAGAGATAAGTGTGGAATAATGAAGACATCATATTTGTATGTAAGCAGAACAATTGTCCCAATTAACTTCTTTCTTTTCCTGTGTATTTTCTTATGTGTTCTCTTTGTTTTCTTTCTTTATTTTTGTAACACTTTTACTATAATTAATAATAATAATAATAATAATAATAATAATAATAATAATAATAATAATAATAATAATAATAATAATAATAATAATAATAATAATAATAATAATAATAATGATAATGATAATGATAATAACAAGAGTATTAAGAAGAGTAGTAAGAATAGTAGTATTAAAAATAAAAAAATAAAAAAAAAAAAATAATAACAATAATAACACCAACAACAATAGGATTAATGACTTCATTGTCAGAAATCCAGCATTAGTTAACAACATAATAACAACAATAGTAATAATAATAGTAATTAATAATAAATGATAACAATGTTGGGAGGGCTTTCTGCAATATTTCATGTAAGAAGAACATGTCAACTTTCCATTCATTGCAGAAAATAATGGCTAGTTGTATAACAAAATTGTTAGAACACAAAAGTTTGATTCAAAATGTTTGTGGCTCAATGAATAGCATTCCATCAAAGACTGCTTGGATATCTAAAATGCTACAGTATCTTCAGTTGTGGAACATCAATATTTCTGGCATAAATATTAGATGTACCTTATGTTCGTTATGTGAAATGACATGTCATATATTTTATCTGCAGACCAAGCAGCCCGGCTCTTGCACAGGCAGCCATTGAAGGGATTAAAGTTTTAGAAGGCACAGTGACTAGTTTTGGAGTAGTGACCACACCTATGCTGCACTACTTTGTTTTCTGCAGCAATACTAAAGGGGATTATGGAGAACCAACAGAAGAAGGCTATTTTAAGAAGTTGAGTACTGCATTTAAAAGGTTGTTCAGAGAGGTAAGATCGTAATTATATTGCAATTTTTACAGTCCCTTTCCGTTTCTTCAATCATTCACTTGACTCTTATCAATGACAATTGAACCAAAAAATATGCATGTTTTGCTCTCCTGTGAATATTATACACGGTGGATGGGGTGCAGAGTACTTGTCAAAAGCAGCAAAAGGTACTTAATCTTATTTGGTATGTCTCCAGTTATATATTTATGTAAACATAATTGCAATGCAATATTTCATAATGCTGAACCACAGCCCATGTGCAAAAGCATGGCAGGGCCTTCGTGATTGATCGTGAAGTTGACAAACCAGCTTACTGTGATGCCGGCCCATTACAGTGATGGTGATAGTGCCAATGGGAACACAAAGGGCTATACAGATTATTTGAGAATTGTAGTGTGACACGCGAGCAGCAGGGGGCAGGGACCTGGGCTACCCCACTCCACTGGCTGTACACTTATCAAATTTGTTTTGTTTTGTGTTTAACGATGCTGTCAATTGCCAGGATCAAATCAACATTGCCGGTGTGCCGGGATTTTGTCCTGTAGCAGTTCTTTTACATGCCAGTAAATCTACTGACATTGAGCTGTCGTTTTTAAGTACACTTAAAAACCATCGGTCAGGGCCGGATTTGAACCCGTGACCTTGGGATCAGTAGGCCAGCGCCTAACCAACTGAGCCACCTAGACCGACAGGCTTTTCAAAGGCGTGCAACTTTTGGTATGTATGTGACAGTAACAATGGAAGTGGCAGAAACAAAGGGACTTTTCAGGCGCTTTCTGGAGACTTCTAGCTGAGTCATTGTTGTACATGCATGTGTGGAGAACTTCTTGAAAGTTTCGTGTGACATTAGCCCCTCTATAAAAGGAGATAAGGCAATAAACAGGAGTTAGTGAGCTTTAGTTTTAGAGTTAGAGTTATGGATGTGAGACAGTGTATCAGTGAGTGCGAGACAACTGTATGTGTGTATGTGGTGGTTTGGGGTGTGGGGTGTGAGTGTGGTGGGTGTGTGTGTGTCAAAAATAATGATGAAAAATATAGCTTTGATATTATGAATAAAATTTCCTTGTTGATGATAGAGGATTATGTAATGAACAGGGTTAGGATTTATAGGTGCAAGTTTCAGATGAAAAAAGGAAGGGAAACGGTGCTCAAATAAGATAAAAAAAGGGACAAAAAGGTGCTGGTTTATTCAGCTCATTCAAAAATTTCTCTTTCCTCTATTCTTATTTATTAAATTACAAACAATTACATCAAATTATCACTCATCAGAAGAAGGAAAACACATGAAGCTGTTATACTTCAAGACATTAAGTGTCTCTGCATTTTTAAAAGTAATCTGTTTCTATTATGAGAGAGAATGTCTTTGTAGACGCTCAAGTTTCTTTCGACATCCACAGAAACCAGTGAGGCAAACCTTATATTCACTTGGAATGGCAATTCTATACATGTGGGAAAATCCTCAATGTCTGGATTCTTCTGAAAACTAAACTCAAGTTTGTCTTTGGCAAAGCCATCTAACTGCTCCCTCACGGAAGTACAAAAATCCCACTGTTTCTCCTTTTTAAAAAGCTTGTTCTTCTAATAGTTTAACAGCTGCAGTCAGGTACTTGTAACTCTGCACACAATACAGTTCTGTCTGCAAATTATGTATTTTCTCCGGTAGCAGAAGTTGCTGTGCCTTGGAAATTGCATCTGTGTCAACTGGATCCAAAGAAAGCATAAACTCTTTAATTTTGTCAAAATTCTCACAAGATAGCAGCACACTCGATCCAAGATCCTGAGCGAGTTATGACCGGGAAATTTGGAAGGGGCAGGCCAGTGGTTTCCTTGTAGAACACAACATGATTCGGAGCTTTCAGCAGAATCTTCTTCAGGGCAGAGATGAACTGATTTGCGATGTCGTATTCATTCCTTATGGATTCACAAACCCTGTGAAGGGCAAGAGCCAAGCATGTCACATGCTTCAACTTATACTCGGTGCCAAATAAGAAGGGGATTGACAGCTGCTACCCACGTGGTGGAAGGGTCTAAATGAACAGGAGGGGATGGATGCGTCATGGCGATTGTCATGGCAACGAAAAGAGGAACCAATTAGAGCTAAGATGTTTCCATAGCAACACTAAACGCTAAACCAGTGTTGTCGATATTTAACACGTGATTAACAGGCAGCAGAAATGTTATTTCTGTGGAACGTAAAAGGATGCACAAGAGCAGATAGAATAAGAAATGAGTCAATAAGAGAAGAACTAAATATTTATAAACTGGAAGACAAAATCAAAACAAATAACAAGAAATGGACAGAACATTTAATGAGGATGAGTGAAGAAAGGATACCTAAAAGGACCTTTTTATATAATCCAAGAGGAGCACGAGATGTTGGCCGACCTCGCAGAAGATGGACTCCACTAATGACTTCGCCGGAACGGGCTGCATAGCCTAAACCATGTAGAAGAAGAAGAAGAACATGTGCCTGACCTGCAATCTAGCAGTAACATAAACTGTGTGTCTTATCTTGTTTTCCCTGCAATATATACAATGTCTTCCTCCAGCTGCAGGTTGCAATGTTTGTATCAGATTGCGTGTGTGCTGACAAGTTCTTTGCATCATTCTATTTATTGTGGTTATTTGCCTTGTATTTATGTGTGTCTGAATCTGTGTATCTGTACATATGTTGTGAGCATTTACAACTGTCTCACTCTTTTAATGAATAATTATGTCCAAAAATATTGACAAAGACAGCGTAGCCAAACGAAAAACTTTACGTACTCGGGAAGTGAATGAAATTGTGCTTGGTAAGTTACGTATCTCAATTAAAGGATTATGCAGTTGATGGTATTGCTGAAGAACATGGTCGCAAAATTGTTTGGTGTTGCCCTTTCCTAGTGTACTCCGATTTAATTAGTTTGGGCTGAAGTAAAGGGTTACGTTGTGCAAAACAAAGATTTCATTGTGTCGTGTGTAATAAAGCTATATCACTAAAAAGCTGAAAACTGTGAACAAGTGGTTACCAATACAAAGGGCGTAATAACTGCAACATGGGAACATGAAGTCTTAGAAGCAAGGATGGAACAGTTTGTCAATCCCGCGGGTAATTCCAGCAACAATGGCAATAATGCAAGCGAGTCGGAAATCAGCGGCATTTCCCATTACAATATTTCACAGGTATGTTTCTTTTGTTAACATTAATCTTTACAGTGTTATAATACCTCCATATTCCATCCTTTGCGTGTAAATGAACTATTTTACTATTGTTTTCGAATACGAATATAAATTATACTTGCTCTCCATTCCAAACACAATCCAACCATCTTCTTACACATAATGCTAATGCGCTCTCCACATGGCTCGATTAGTGGCAACGTTGCCTCGTGTGCACCACCAACTGTCAATACCTTTCTTTTTTGGCACAGATAATAGGAAATAAAGGCTTCAATTGGTTAACAATTGAAACCATGTATGGGGTCTGGTCTGGTCTGGTCTTCCTCGTTAGAGGAAGTTTTTCAAACTCGATACCAGCAGGCCAGACAAAAGTCCATAATTGATTGCATTACTGTACTGAGATTGGCTTTCTGCAGCTCATACATTTTTAACAACATGGGCTTAACTTTCTCCCCTGCTAAGGGAAAACTAAAATGTTCAAAACATATTGTTCCATTGAGTCTATTGTTTCATCCACAATGATTCCCACATCGCAATCAGACCTTGATTCTTTGTATGGTTTCTTGGTAAATAGGCTCCATGTAATTATTATTTATTTATGCCAACAACCTTACTGTTGGTGTTTAAATAATGTTAATGTAACATTAACAGTAAGTTTGTTGGCATAAATAAATAATAATTACCATCTGAAGGTTATTTAATCCTGAGACATAAAGTACTTGCAATAGTAAGCGACCATTGGGGTAATTGCCTCTGATGTTAGACTGCCTTTGTGGTTTACCAGGAAAAATATGAACTGGTTTGAGAATTCAATATCATACCGGAAGGTTGTCACAGTAACTCAATGGTTAGAGCACCTGACTGGTAAGCGTAGGGCCTGTGGTCCAAATCCCAGCTGTGGCATTGAATTTTTAAGTTCCAGTTCTACCTCTCAGGCTCCATCTAGCTTTTTACTTTCTCTGCTGGTAAGTGGGGGAAGTATTGTATTCCACCAAAAAATTTGATGTGATTTCACCGGAAATATATGTTTTGAGGCCTCCTGAATCCAAAAAAAGCATTTTTAGAAAAAGGTCCGTGTGTGTGTGTCTGTGTGTCAGGCAGTGGACAGCATAACTCAAAAACGAAAAGTCAGTTAAAAACCAAAGTTGGTATTTAAGTTTAATGTCTTTCAAGTATACAACACGAAGATTTTGAAGAAAATAGCCCCACCCTAAACTACCCTTTACACGGAAAATGTTTAAAAAATTTTGATTTTCTTGAAAATGGCTCTAACGGTTTTGATTAAAATGTTGTATGTTTGAGATATTTTTATGACCAATGAAATGTATATCTTGAATTTTCTGACTATAGCCCCTGTAGTCGTATTTACTCTGGACGACTTTTGCATAACTGCTAAACCGTTAGAGATAGACCAAATCATACTATACAAAAATGTAGATTTTGTTAAAATACACAATTTATGTCTGGATAAATTTTCTTGTAGGGTGAACCATTTCGGAGATATTCCTTGTTATGTGTGTGAGTTTCGGAAAACTTGGAACTTTTGTGAAATGGATCATCATTGTTTATTTTTTATATGTTAAGTATGCAAAGACAACAGAATCTCAAAGCTTTAAAACATTTGACTATCGCACAAAGCCTACCCATTCTAACATTCCCCTTGCACCTACAAGGAAATAAACAATAAGATAAGTTGTACAAATGTTTATCTTAACAAACTCGAAGAAGATATAGGAATAAGAATTTGTAAGAATGGTTAGTACAAGAGTAGAGAAAGTCATGTGAGTGCAACACATATTTTTTTTTCTTAAAGTACTTTCATTTAGGCATTAACATCATTGTATATTTTTCAAGAAATCCCTTGAAGGCGGGATGGTTCACCTTATTGAGAGAAATTCCTGCTTGTGCGAGAGGTGCACACAACTCAATGTTGATTTCCTTAAAATTTTGGCTTTTTGAGGAACTCTGTTGAAATGTATTTCGTAATAGAGGCTACCGCAATTTGTTTGCCTGAAGAGTCTTGTTCATTTGATGCTTAGAGCTGGAAATGTGCTGTTTGATGCTATCTCGCTGGTGTTTTACATTTAACTAAATTCCTGAATTGCAAATAGTACATCGAATAGCAGTTCCATCAGTGTCTATGAAATTTTGTTTAATTGCTGAGCCAGAACAATAAGTTGAGCACTGGACATCTTTGGCAGGGTAAAATTTAGTAATACACTCATTTAAACTCAACTGCTGGAACTGCAGTCTCAGCGATTTCTAGTAGCTTGAAGCAGAACCCTGAGTCAGTTCTTGGAACTACGCATGTTGGTGCTGTTTTTATGTACAGTCGCCGCAATTGAAATCTTTACATTGTTAGTGCAAGGAAAATCTTTACGTAGACAATGTGCTCAGTTTGTTCTTCTCCCGCCACTATACAAAGAAGCGGGTGGAGCTGCAAATCACGTGATTCTCGAGTGCACAGTAGCAACTTGCTTCTATTAGCAGGCCAGATCTCAGTCAGTCTCTGGTATTTGTACAGAGTGTTCTGTTTCCAGTTTGTCGTCATTAAATTTTTAACCTGAGTGCCATTTTTAAAGCTGTGTATTTCTGATTATAATACAAATAATGGGACGCAAGAAGCTCACTTCTGAGGAGAAGACTCGTGCTTTAACTCTATTGGAAGTACGTACCTCTGTAATTCGTGTAGCTGCCGATCTAAAGGTTTCAAGACAAGCTATTTATGACTGAAACACAGCAGCAGCATCTTTTCCACCTGGTGCCACACCAAGACGAAAAATGGGCTCAGGTGGTAAAAGACAGACTTCAACAAGAACTGATGACCTGCTAAAACGTGAAGTGATGGCTGATCCATGGATTACAGCAGCAGGGTTAAAGAAGAAACACTCTGACCTTCTCAACAATGTTGCAATAAGGACCATTCAGCATCGACTTCAAAAAGACTTAGGTTTACCAAGTCGGTGTGCAGCCAAGTAACCTCTTCTGACTGAAGCTATGAAGAAGAAAAGGATAAATTTTTGCAAGATATATCAGCACTGGACATCAGAGGACTGGCGTAAAGTAATGTTTTCTGATGAAAGCACTTTCAAACTGGTCAGAGGAAAGTCCAGAATGGTGAGGAGACCAAAAAATTTATCACGATATGATCCAAAGTTTACTGTCAAAACTGTTAAACATCCAGAAAGTGTGATGGTATGGGGTGTTTTTAGTGGCAATAATGGTAGAGGTGGCTTGTACTTTCTCCCAAAGAATATCACAATGAAGGGAAGTAACTATTTAGAAGTGTAACAACAGCATTTGGTCACATTTTGGCAGATTCACCAGAGTCAGTACCTCATGCATGATGGTGCTCCTGCACATAGGACAAAGATGGTTCAAAAGTTCCTGAAGGATAATAATATACCTGTACTTGAATGGCCTGGTAACTCCCCTGACCTGAATCCGATATAAAATGCTTGGAATCAAATGAAAAATAAAATAGAAGAGCTGCAACCATCAAATATTAAGGAGCTACAGGAAGTGTTGAAGAAGTTGTGGGTGGAAATGGACAAAAAATATTTTGAATATCTAGCAGACTCAATGCCTAGGAGACTCCTGAAAGTGATAAAAGTTAAGGGAAATATCACCAAGTACTAATTGTACGCAGAAATTAAAAATAAAACCATGTAAAGTCGGTATTTGTTGTTTTTATTACCTTGTAAAGATTTCCATTGCGGCGACTGTATATCAAATGTGATGGTGATGAGCTTTTGACTCTTACGTTACCTCGGGTCCTGGTACTGGATGGAATGAACATACACTCGGGATTAATTTTAGTGAAATATTTTATTCGCACTTTCTTGTTCACAGTATTTAAATCGTATTACAGTAGTAAGTCTTTTATTTCAGTGGATCGACTTCCCTAGCATCGCCAAAATTTAATGCCTGAAAATTTAGTGATATTTCGCTAAAAGTGTTTTCTATCACTTTACACTTCATCTATTTTACATCCTTTTATTTAATCACGCACTTCGCATTAACTAACTTATTAAAGTTAGCTAATGTCTTACTTATTTTACACAAATTAACGGTCTTTAAACACTTAGTTAATTTACTTTCACTATTTTATGACGAGCACACATAAAAATACGTCTATCTACCCCAAACACATAGACGCTAATCCTAATTCTTTTAGTTGCGAGTCTATCATTCCAACTGCCACGTGTACATCCGCGCATGTGTTCATCAAATAGTTCCCGCATTGTTAGGGAAGCGATCCTTAGCCATTCTCCCCTCGCTTTCAACATTGAACACATACAATTCCTTTATTTACACATATATAATAAAATTAAATATGGAAATATTTATGACGTCTTTAAACAAACTTAATTGTTTGTAACAATGAACATTAGTAACACGTTTTCGTCATTCAACCAACTCATACCAACATCAAAAACAAATTACACTCTTAACAAATATTCACATAAACGATTTTCTTTTGGGGTCTTTTAATATTCTGTCTCAGTGTACAGTTTGTCTCTGCGTGACCTTGTAATCCACGCAAACAAATGACGTCTATCACAGTAACAAATACACATTCACAAACAGCAGGCTACTGATTCTGGTAAAATTAAAAGGATAGAATTATATACAATGACAATTGAGTCATTGTCAGTTGCATTATTGCAGGCTGCTTTATAGCGGTAAAGTAAGAGAAAGAGGATTATTTTCCATTGTTGTAGGTGTACTTTCAACTCCCACGCAGTGTTTACTGAAAGAGTTAGGCTTACTGTTCGCATGTTCGCAGCAAGCGGAGATGTTAGTTAAAAAAAAAGTTAAATATTTTATATTGATTAAAATTGTAGAGTAAAATGGAAGGAAACTTAAAAGAAAAAAGAGCAAAAGGGGATTATGGGCATGGTTGGGTGAAAAAAGGGAAAAAGGTGCATGAAAAAATGCCTCTTTTGGCAAATAGAAACAAAACTTCACACTGTGGTACCTTTCCAAAGAGCTTAAATTTACCCTATGAAAGAAGGTGCACAACTAAAAACCCTAACCCTGGTAATGAATAAGAATCAAATGATCAGCTATGATGAACTAAAGTAAATAAATATTTGATGGGAAATAAATAAAGAAAATGATGCAAACAATAGATTTTTCTTATTGAATTGCTATGACAATGGTATCAATAAATTATCGTTGTTGAAAAAAAATGTGATTAAAAATGGCACTTAATATAATAATAATAGTCAATATTATAAAGAATTAAGTGATATTTAATAAATAACTTGAAATATTAGCAAATGAATTGATATGAATTAATATCTTACACATATATTGAAGAACATAGGAATAAAACAACTTATTTTTAAATATTAAAAATAGATGCACTATTGACAGTGAATTATTCTTCATCTATTGAATATAGTTTTTTGAGTCACTTTATTTACACTCACCTTCACTTATAAAAGGTTGGAAAAACTGGAACATTTTCAAAATCATTCGATCTCATCCTCAGCCAATTAAAGCCAATTTCATTCTCCACTGCTACAGTCCTGTTGCCATCTGGTGTTAGATACGCAAAATTTTAACACTTCATTCAATGCTGGGATTTCAAAATTTATTACTCTAATACTGTTTTCGATGATGTATATTTTTTCCTAAATGTTCAGTTCTGTCTGTGAAGTAAGCGAAAAATGTTCCAGTTTTTCCAACATTTTATAAGTGAAAGTGAGTGTAAATAAAGTGATTCAAAAAACTGTGTTCAATACAAGTTATATTTCCTCAGATAAACAGTTCAGACAAAGCAAATCAGGTATTCCATTATTATGCACATCTTATACCATATTTTTCAGAGTATAAGATGCACTTCTTAATTTTTTTGTTGAGAAATTGCCTCCAAATTTCAGATGCATTTTATACTTGGAACTGATATTAAAATGTCCAGTGATTAAAATTTAAAATTCCTGCCAGTCTTAAAATTGGCTGCATATTTGATGCAACAGAAAGCTTATCGCCATCTGGCAACTTTGGATTCAACTGGCAGCATATACAAATGCAGCGAACAAGAGTTGCAGGTACTCACAACAATACTATGTCTCCCTTCCGCCCTGCCATAACAAGCCATCAGTGAGTGAAATCCTGGGGTGGATGGGTAGGATTTTCCCCCCACCAATGATTTTATACCAAGAATTCTCCCCTCCCATTAAAATATCTGGGGGGGGGGGGGTGGCACTGTATTAAAACAAGACAAACAGCAAAACATACACTACTAAAATATTTTCATTTCAAGAATATTTTTTTTTATTAGATGACTAAAAATAAAGCATTAAACCTTATGAATATAAGTTAAAATATCAGCAATTATCGATTGGAAGTATTGAATTTGCGTTTCATTGTCGCTTACAAAGGAAAGTGCCTGTCTGATATGACTGCAGTGAAAGAAACTGTAAATCAGGGTTGCCATATGTACAGGAACTTAGGTTTTTGTAGGATCTATGATCAAAACGTCCACCCGGTAAGCCGAAGGTCTGTGGTTCAAATTCCAGTTGTGGCATTGAATTTTTAAGTTCCAGTTCTATTTCTCAAACTTTTTTTGTACGATCTATGATCAAAACGTCCGCCCGGTAAGTGGAAGGTCTGTGGTTCAAATCCCAGTTGTGGCATTGAATTTTTAAGTTCCAGTTCTATCTCTCAAACTTTGCCCACACACGGCTTGTGTGTTTAAAAACACCAACAGTAAGTTTGTTGGCATAAATAAATAATAATTACCATCTGAAGGTTATTTAATCCTGGAATATAAAGTACTTACAATAGTAAGTCACCATTGGGGTAAATTGTCTCTGATGTGAGACTGCTTTTGTGGTTTACCAGGAGAAATACGAACTGGTTTGAGAATTTAATGCCATTCTGGCAGTTTGTCACAATAGCTCAGTGGTAGAGTAGCCGCCCGGTAAGCGGAAGATCTGTGGTTCATATCCCAGTTGTGGCATTGAATTTTTAAGTTCCAGTTCTACCTCTCAAACTTTGCCCACACACGGCTTGTGTGTTTATAAATACCAACAGTAAGTTTGTTGGCACAAATAAATAATACCATCTGAAGGTTATTTAATCCTGGAATTGTTGTTTGTTTGTTAGCTAATGCTGGATTTCTGACAATGAAGTCATTAATCCTCTTGCTCTCCAATATTTTTCACTGATGGATGGAGCATTAGAAGTGGCCGGGCATATTTGAAGGTGGTCTCGATCCATTTCCTCTTGCAGATCACATAGAGGACAGAGTGGTGAAGAATATATCCCAATTCTGTTTAAATTAATCCTGGAATATAAAGTACTTACAATAGTAAGTCACCATTGGGGTAATTTGTCTTTGATGTGAGACTGCCTTTGTGGTTTACCAGGAGAAATACGAACTGGTTTGAGAATTTAATGCCATTCTGGCAGTTTGTCACAATAGCTCAGTGGTAGAGCACCTGCCCGGTAAGCGGAAGGTCTGTGGTTCAAATCCCAGTTGTGGCATTGAATTTTTAAGTTCCAGTTCTACCTCTCAAAACAATTACCATATTATGTAGTTGTTTAATTCTGATGATGGGAGCAAGTTGGGCTCTTGAAACCGGTCAAGTTTAATTATATGTGACATTTTGTGTTTCAATCCGACACAGTTTTCATTGTAATAATTACCATGTTAATATTAATATACCATTAGTAGATTCAGTGATTTTACAAGATTCGATAAGTGAAAATGTGTGGGAAAACAAAAGTAAAAAGACTAGAAGTAATGATGCTCGCAGAAGTGGAGTATTTACCTTTTAATGAACAGAGAAATAAGACAGTTTTGTGAACCTACGTTATCAAAGAGTGACAGTATGATAGGAAATAACTTTTCAACGCCCTGCAGAAGAATTGAGCATTGTTAATATTTACTACCATTAACGAAAAAGATGTGATGTTGCGCAGTGCTTGCATTAAACATCTCAGCTAATGTGTAAAACAATTAGAACTTTATCTAGTGATTTACCTTGGTCAGGATATAGCATGGTATAGCAAAGAAGAAATTAAACAGATTGCAGCAACAATGACTAATTTTATTGCTGAACAATTACTTTTAAAATTGAATAATTTTTAAAATTAACTGACTTTTCGATTTCTATGGATGAGTCATTCAGTAGGTTTTCTGAAAAGCATTTGATTTTATATGTTATGTTTGGGAACAAGCAAAATAACGAGTGGTGCTGTTTCTATAAACTAGCACCAGTGGAAAATGCTAATGTAAAGTCTGTTGAAAAAATCTGATGTGTTGAACTCACATGGCTTTCTCTACTCTTGTACTAACCATTCTTATAAATGCTTATTCTTATATCTTCTTCGTGTTAAGATAAACATTTGTACAAATTATTATTTATTTATGCCAACAAACTTACTGTTTGTGTTTTTAAACACATAAGCCGTGTGTGGGCAAAGTTTGAGAGTTTACCAAGAGAAATACGAACTGGTTTGAGAATTTAATGCCATTCTGGCAATTTGTCACAATAGCTCAGTGGTAGAGCAGCCACCCGGTAAGCGGAAGGTCTGTGATTCAAATCCCAGTTGTGGCATTGAATTTTTAAGTTCCAGTTCTACCTCTCAAAATTTGTACAAATTATTTTATTGCTTATTTCCTTGTTGGTGCAAGGGGAATATTAGAATACAGTAGGCTTTGAGCGATAGTCAGATCTTTTAAAGCTTTGAGATTCCGTTCTCTTTGCACACTTAACATGCAAAACAAATGAACAACAATGTTCCATTTCACTAAAGTTTTAAGTTTTCCGAAACTCACACACATAACAAGGAATATCCCTGAAATGGTTCACCCAACAAGCAAATTTATTTGGACATAAGTTGTGTATTTTAGCAAGATCTACATTTTTTGTATAGTATGATTTGATCTCTTAACGGTTTACCAATTATGCAAATGTTGTCCAGAGTAAATATGACTACAGGGGCTACAGCCAGAAAATTCAAGATATACGTTTCATTTGTCATAAAAATATCTCAAACATATGACATTTTAATCAAAATCGTTAAAGCCATTTTCAAGAAAATCAAAATCTTTGAAAAATTTTCCAGGTAAAGAGTAGTTTATGGTGGCACTATTTGCTTCAAAATCTTCGTGTCACATGCTTGGAAGACATTAAACTTAAATACCAACTTTGGTTTTTAACCGACTTTTTGTTTTTGTGTTATGCTGTCCATAGACACACACACACACACGGACCTTTTTCTAAAAATGCTTTTTTTGGATTCAGGAGGTCTCAAAACATATATTTCCGGTGAAATCTCGACATCGAATTTTTGGGTGGAATACAATACTTCCCCTACTTACCAGCAGAGAAAGTAAAAATTATCCAAGCTTTTTCAAAAGATGGCATAGGTATGGACATGTTTAAAGAAAGTTTGCAGGATTTGGTTCAGATGGAGCGACAGTGTTTACTGGTAAAAAGGTGTTGCAGCTAGAATTAGGAGAAACATATCTCCATGCCTGATTAGTATACACTGTATGGCTCATAGGATGGACCTTGTTTCTGAAAAGTTTTTAATAGTGTCAATGCTGTTCATAACTTCGAATGCTTTCTAGGTGAACTTTACAACATTTTCAGTAAACCACATACAGCTGCAAATCTTAAAAACATTGCAGCATCTATAGACATCACAGGTTATCTGAAAGTTAAAAAGCTGTTTCATATTTGCTGGATTTCTAGCGAAAGATGCTTTGTTGGCAGTTTTAAATTATTTTCATTGTGTCATGCAGTTTCTGAACTTAGAATCTGAGAGCTGTGAATTAATAAGTATGGAACATTGTAAATTGACAGGGCTTTATAAAAAACTTTCACAGAGAAAAAATATTCTACTGGTTGGTTTCTTATTTCATATATCATTTGTATGTCTCTAGTTAGTACAACAATGCAAGAAGATTTGAGAGGTAGAACTGGAACTTAAATAAATAATAATGCAAGAAGAGTTTGTTTCTTACAGTGAGATAGAAAATAAGATTAATTTTGCAATGCAAACTCTTAAGGAAATGCGTACTAGGGATAATCTTTATTTCAAATTTGAGTCTTTGCAAAGAAAATTACTTAATATACTGTAAACTTAACCTGAAGAGGAAGGTGAAAACAGAGTTTGACAAAATAAGAGGACAAATAGTTCAAGGTTTAATTAATGAACTTGAAGTTTTCCTTCAAGTGAAGTGATAAAGTATTTCTCAGTTTTTGAGAATATAAAAGTAAAAGCAGTTTCTATGGTAATTTTGATCTAGTTTGGGTAATTACACTGCTGTGTCACAATGGAGAGAGTACAAGTCGGGCTGTCTGACCTTAAATGCTTTGTCTATTCTGGAAAAATTAATTTAGAAAGTACATTTAGTGCCTCTGTCACTGCTTTGTGTGAATGAGGTTTCAGCATTGCTCATAGCATCAACACTGCTGAGAGAAATTGTTTATTGGTGAAAACTTTACAGTCTCTAATAACAAACTTAATGGGTCTCCATTGAATTTCTGGGATGCCTTTACCGTGGCAGACAGATGGGTCACCTCCGGAAATCATTTGGCAGATCAGTCTTACTTGCTAAGGGAAAGGAGGGAGGAGGAGTACCACCTCAAAATTTTTCTTTAAGATAAGCTTACTTTTATTTAGTAGCGGTCCATGATGACATTTTAGGTGAAGCATTCCCACTATAGAGGCAACAAGCAATGAACACAGGTCCAGAATTTGCATAATTACTGTAAATTATTTTACCTAATTCATTGTGTGAACTGCAACTGCTTTTATTTGACATATTTTAACATCTATTTTTCTTGTAAAATGGCAATGTAAAAGTGCTTCCCCCCACCAACTTTTTAATGGTTTTGCAGTCTACAAGGCATCATTGTAGTCTGTGGTACAAGTGAACTGGAATTGAAAGTGAATTATGCTATCTGTAGCAGTGTAATATTTTTACTATAATAATAATGATAATGATAATGATAATGATAATAATAATAATAACAACAATAAGAACAAGAACACCATCACCATCACCACCACCAACACGAACAATAATAATAAATATTTAATTGTCATTAAGCCGAGTACAGCAATAGACAATGTCAAACAGTATGTACCGGTTATACACAAAACAAGTAGTAGTCTTATATTTATATACAATTTTTCTAATATTACAACATACTTTCAAACATTTTAACTTAAATTCTGGAATCGCTATACACATTAAAAGCTAATACAGCAATAATCAACACCCATGTGTAGATTTTATCAAATAACAACCTTTTATAATTTAGCCTAAGATGATGAAGTTGCTTTATTTATTGCTCTCAAAATATTCATGTATTGAATAGTATGGATTAGACACTAACCATTCGTATAATCTACTTTTAAATTTACAACCCAATAATTCTGTCAATGCAGTTGGCAAAGTATTATACAGTTTAATGCCCAAGACTTCAAAGCTGTTTGATGTTTTTGAAAGCCTGTGAGATGGTAAGTTAAGTTGGTAGTTATGTCTAGTATTATAGTCATGTATGTTTAGTCTGTAGACTTGGTCTGATATATTATTTTTTACATAAGTGAGTGCTGTATAAATGTATAGGTTAATCACAGTCATTACTTTGAATTTTATGAATAGAGGTTTACAGTGTGCTTCCCCAGAGTAGAATACCATATGATATTATGCTATGAAAAAAAGCAAAATATGTAGATCGCATATATGGCTCAGGTACATGGTTTTTTAAATTCCTAATTAGATGTATAACTCTGGAGAGCTTAGCTGTTATATAGTTGATGTGTGGCACCCATGAGAGCTTGTTGTCCACAATGACTTCTAAAAATGTAACTTCTGTTGAACAATTTTCTGCCGAGATCTCACGCAAATTAAATACAAGTTGTTGCGTTTTATCATCATTTAATAAGAAGCCATTGGCTCTGAACCACATGCTAGCACAACTTATGGTATCCTCTGTTATTGTTTTAAGGCTTTGATAATCGGTGCTCATGTTAAGAAATGGGGTATCATCTGCGTACAGTATCGTGTGCAAAGTTAAAAAGGAAGGCAGGTCGTTGATCATTATTCAAAATAACAATGGCCCGAATATGGAACCCTGTGGGACCCCATATTTTAGCTCCACCATTTCGGATTTCTCATTTCCAATACACACAATTTGTTTGCGATTTGCTAAGTATGTTCCAAAAAGCTTTAGCGCAGTGTCATTTACGCCATAGAATTTTAATTTTGTTAGTAAGTGAGTATGCTCTACACAGTCGAACGCTTTACTGAGATCACAGAACTTAGCCTGGGCAATACTTTTAGTTTCAAAAGCACTAAGTACGTTTTTGACAAGAGAGACAATGGCATCAGTCATTGACTTGCCGCTTCTGAAACCAAATTGTTCATCGCTGATTATCCCAATGTCATCTAAATAACTACAGAGCTAGTAACTAGTTTCTGGAAAAAAGTTGTTGTTGTTAGCTAATGCTGGATTTCTGACAATGAAGTCATTAATCCTCTTGCTCTCCAATATTTTTTACTGATGAATGGGGCACTAGAAGTGGTCGGGCATATTTGAAGGTGGTCTCGATCCATTTCCTCTTGCAGATCACATAGAGGACAGAGTGGTGAAGAATATATCCCAATTCTGTTTAAATGTTTTGCCAGGCAACCATGTTCTGTAATCAACCTGAAGGTTGCAACTGCTGTTTTTCGAGGATACTCAGGAATTACTGTTTGAATGTTTGGTAGTTCCCATCTTTTATTCTTTGATTTTTCATAGTAATATTTTGCAATAATTTTTTTGAATTCAGAGTTGACTAATCTTTTAGCTGCATAAAATGGTAGATTAACTATAGATTTTTGCACACCGCTGGTACCCCTAGTGTGAGACCACCCGCATTCCATTATAGAAGTCTTATGTTAGATCTTCTATTAATATAATGTCTGGAAAAAAGTAAAAGGCATACAATGATGTGAACTATAAATTGAAAGCAGAAGCATATGCAGAAAAGCATGGAAACAAAGCATCTGAAGAACATTAATGAAGAACATCCTGTTTACACTGCATATTGCCAAGCTTTCATTGAGTATGCTGTATGTGCAGTTCTGTTTAGGTTGGATCATGTTAACAAATTTTACATTATTCATTGGGTTACATACCCAAGTCTGATAAACATGTGACACCACTGATAGTGAGTCAAAGTCCAAACTAGCCCAGCCCTAAAAACTGGTTTTGCCACATGTATATGTATTTTATCAGCTACTGCAAGTAGCAAGGGAAGGTATGGCATTCCTTCAAGCTGTCTGAATAGTATTTATGAGATCTGATCAGTATCAACAGTCCTGACCTTCCGCTTTGCATGTTTGCCATATGTGTATGCACAAATTTATTCCAATATCCAATGGTTTAATATTTTGTCCCAAAACAATACATTTTAGCAACATATGGGAAAGACATGAATAGCTCTGTCTATGTCTCTATGCTAATTGCAGAAGTAAACAATAAGGGAGTGGTTGCATATGGACAATCAAACGTTCAACCAATTTTATTTGTTATTTATGTAACTATGTACTACAAAGGAAAATGCTAGAGAAAGTTGTTTCAATTTAATGTCAAGAAGTTGTTCTGCACACTCATAATATTTTGTATAAGCAGCACTATATTTTTTAACTGGTTTGTATTTCTCAGATTATTGTATTTTTTTGTTTTTTAGGGATACTTATCTTTATGTGTGTATAAGAAAAGATACACTGTGTTCATTTTTATTTGTGCCTTTGATGGCTGCACATGATGTCACCACTGTCTGGCAAGTTTTTAGTTGCTCAGGTTGAATGTTGCAGAGTGCTTAGATTGGTTATTGAGGTGTATGTTTGGCATTCACAAAGCTTCTCAAAGAGTGTGCAACACTAGTTTCTTCTTGTGGTTTATTAGAAGACTTTCCAATAGCAAAACTGAGAAGTAAAGGACATGTGCATACATGTGTGGATTGGTCGTCGATAAAGTTTTAAAAAGTTTTTGTGGTAAACTCTGGAGAGATTTCAATGAATATGCATTACGTAGGAAGCTTAGTGGATTAAATTTCTTTAGATAAAACAGAACCATACATGAGAAAATATTTAAAACTTCAGCATTGTTTAGAAGGGGTGTTTTTAATTAAGAATTTAATCTTCTACACTGAGACACGTTTGGAAAGTAAGGAATGAACTTATTTTTGATTAGGCATCTCAAATATACAAAATACATGCATGTATATCTGTGTGTCATTTATGTACACCACACCATAATAAAGTACCATAAAATAATTATGGTAACCGTTCAACATTTATCTTAGGACTCTGCGAGCTGTCTCTTGGAATTGCTCACACCTGCCCAGAAAATCATTGATGCAGTGAGTCATACTGTACTGATATCCCCTTTCATTCAGCAATCCAATTCAAAAATAGCATTCCAACATGTAGACACATATGAGGTGTGTTTTCAGTTTCATATTGCCCTCTACTAGGACAATGTGTTACATTATACTCAAAGATTTTAAGATGTGTTTCCATATCATGCGGATAGGTTCAAAGGACCCCTCCATGGTATAGTCGTGTACATTCCACAAACAGTTGCTAGGGTACAGCTCCAAGTGAAAAATACTCTAAAAAGCACACCTGATACTAGCCACTGATTCAGCTGCTGAGGCTGTACATCAAAATTTCACACCTGTACATCGTTGCATGGTGCAAAGCGGAAGTGCGTTCCATAAACTCACCTCAAAGAGTGATGTCAAAAATTTGAAAGTGAAGGCACAAAAAAAATGAAAATTTCATCCTAAATACCTTGTGAAAATGCTACAGATAACATGTGTGTTGTCTGAGAGAAATAATTATTTTTAGTTTACCTTAAGCTCTTCTTTTTTGTTCTACACATTTGTTACCATACATGCAGTGGTTAAAGTGTAGTAATGCTTTGTTTGTTTGCAGAATGCTGTTAATGGTAATTATGAGCCTAATATTTATTTTGATGGTGCAAATGGTGTTGGGGCCGTTAAGATGAAATCACTTCTACCATACATCCCCAATACCCTCCAGGTGTCAATATACAATGATGGAGATGGAAAGCTGAATCATTTGGTAAGTGGTAATATAGACTATAATTTGTTGATGGTGTAGACAGATGGTGTAAAGTAAATTTTATAACAGCTGAAAAGTTGAAAATTGGTTTTTAAACATCTTATGAAAAGAAGAAATTACGTAAAGCTTGATGTGTAATGTTACTTCTAAACCTATAGTTTTATGAACTGCACCAAATGACCCATTTATTATCTGTCTTAAGTGTACTCAGTGTATTATATACTTAAAAAAAGTCCTCAAGCATGTTTGAGTGATTCAAATAGCCCAATCATTAAAGGTTTTCAACTGGAAAAAAGTAGGATAAAGCTGAATTTTTCCCTTTCAGAGGAATATTTTGACAAAAGTTACCTGTAACTTCCCATATCCTCTCCAGCCCCTCTCAAAAGTTCAAAAGGCCAATATTCAGGGAAAATCTATTATCTCTCCGCAGTTGGACGGTAGGTAGGGCAGGTGGGCAATAATTTCTTCCTCTAAAATAAGAACAAATTACAAGTTTCTATACTCTGTTCATCAAGAGATTAGAGGAGATATAAACAAAGCACCGGTTTGTATCACTCCGCGGCCACGTGCTTTCATAATGACGCAACACGGTTACCTACCGCTACGCGTAGGTATAATATGCACCTTACACTACTAAAAGGATATATTTACTTGATCCAAATAGCATATAGCACATGGAATTTAACTGCTACTTACGTCTTCTCTGTCCACAATAACACTTTTTTATTTCCTGCTCACAATCTCAAAACCAATCTCCAGAAGCAGCTCTGGAAGATCGGGATCAGAATTAACTGCCAACAGCACTTTGTTTAAGGTGGAGGTTCATTGTTAACAAAGAACTGGTGAACCTTTCGACGGATTACAGATCTCACACTCACAAATTCGTCGCAAACTACATCCACCATTTGTCTGGCATGTGGTCGCTTTTTACCGGTATCTTCACCAACTGAGGATTTTTCTTTGCGTGCAGTAAATACTTGCAACTGACACACCGGTGAACTCGGATGTTAATTTCATCACGTCTTCGATAGCAAGTTCGGGATATTTCTTGCAGAACTTGTTAAATACATTCAATATTGTTGTCTTTTCACCACTTCAAAACAGTTTTCCGTGCATATGTTTTACAACACTCACTTGTTCCGCCATGTTACTTTCATACTGAATAATGCGCGCGCAGAATGAATTAGGCTGGTTACAGATTCACTTAACTGCGTATTCTTACACTTTAACTATGCTTAGTACACTTAGTTCATACTTTAGCAAACATTAAGTGACATTTCAGACCTCAGTAACAGTATTTCTTCAAGGGACTATTTACACGACGAAAGCGTCAAGAGGGTGCGCTATGGTCAAAACATACATGGCTTTGTTTACGTCTCCTCTAATCTCTAGATGAACAGAGTATAGTTTGTTCTTATATTACATTCTGTTGCTTCACTGTTAATAGCTTCAATATTTCTTTCATTATCTCTTCCACTATTTTGTATTTATGTTCAGTATTAGATTTTCCTGTATTTTGAACTTTTTAATGAAAAATATCTTGTCTAATATTTCCCCTTTTTTGTTGGCTTGGCGTTCTGTCTTTTGTTCTTCTACAAATTTGACCATGTGTTTGGTGATTCTGTATGTATTGTAAACTTGCTTTCCATGATCAACTTTTGATTCCCAGAAATTCAGTATGTCATTGCTAATTATAATTAGCAATTAATAATTATTAATGACCACTAATGCTACAAAATCAAATTGCCAATAATTTATTTCAATTATTACTCTTATTTGGTATTTTATATGTCTACTCTTTTTAGCTATTACCATGCTGCAATACATTGCAGTAAAAATTCTTCATGACTTTCATTCATAATTATTTTAAATAAGTGTTTGTCACATACTGAAGTGCTTACATCCATATCAATCATTTTGTAAATTATTACATCCCATACATTCAACTTAACTAGTGGTGCATTTATCATTGCTTTACTATTACATCATTTTTTGCTATGGTCTTAGCTTTCAATTTATTTACCCTGTCTCTTATGCCACATTGACTAACTTCCAAGATGCAAGACCTTGTTTTTCTGTTGGCTGATATTATCTAAGCATACATTCCCTTCACTATCTTGCACTGGACTTAGAGATGGTGTTCACTGCTATTATTCATGTTGTACCTATTTTGTTGCACATTCCAATGAAATCTGTTCCACAAACATTACCCTATGGGCTTATATTTTTTCGATGCCTGTTGAAATGTAATTGGTTAACCTGATGTTCTTGGATTTGCACTGATGAATATTATACACTCTATTTTGGTTTTGCTGGTTCTGTTTGTTTCTCAGCAGAGTCCCTTGATATCTATCTCTTGCATTTTGTACTCTGTTACTATAATGGTTTGTGTGTCATCATTTTTGTGGCTCTCTTCTCTCATTCGAATTCCATTTCAGTAGTTCTATCTTCGTGTATCCTGTTGGTTTTGAATGAGGTTATGTTATTTTTATTTTGATGATCTGTTGATCTTGGGTTCTGTGTCTCAAAAGTTGTCAACAATTTATTACATCAGTGAAATCTGTTGGTTTTGCTATTTTCAGTCTCATATGTGTTTCTAACAATTTTTCTTGTTTCCAATCTTATAAAACAATCCACAAGAGATACCCTTTTTGAAAGTCATATCTCCCATTATATAGTTCTATTTTTGTGTTATTTTGCTTTATGGGACCGAATACCTGGACAGAAATCAATTTCTAAAGGAGGAATATGTTTCTGTGACTCCCCAATGTCAATCTGAGCCATTCCAATTATTTATTCTTCAAAATTTTCTTCACTGTCATCATTTTGAGTTAATTACGAATCCTTTACTCTAAAGTACTCTTCTAATTCCTTTATAAATAGCTTTGGATTGTCCCTTTTGTCTTTTTCAAAAATAGAAGGCATAGTGTCATTTTAAGATGTTTGCACAGCAAGATTTTGCGTATCGTGTGTGTGTATGTAGGGGTTTCCGTCTTTCTCTAACATATTATTTCCTCTTACTTTGTATACATTATTGGCATCAAAAACATCACCATCTGATTCAAAACTACCATCTTTCATCTGTGTTACAACTCCATCTGCTTTTTGTAAACTTCCTTTTTTTTTTTTAACCAAATGATTTTGCATTGTTTTTAACTCACTTCTCATCTCATTGACTTTAGGTTTGTCCTTAAATCATTAACAGTTCACTGTTTTGATTGCATATTCGCTAATACATTTATTTCTACTGACATAATCTATTTCACACTGTCATTATTTATGCTTTCTTTCCTGATTATTTTTACTTCATGGTTTAGCATTTACTTCAGTTCCTCTAATTGTTTTAATTTATTATTATTCTGAACTAATTTTGACTTCATCTCTTCTACTAATTCTAACTTCAAGTTATTAACTTTATTTCCTAAGCTAGCCTTACATTCTATCACTTCATTTTTGAATTTGTTTATCTCTTGCTCTGACATGACTTTGTTTTCCTTTGTTTCTATTTCTCAAGTGCTCATTTTATTCCCAATATTTTCTATTTTGCTTTCTAGAATACTTTTAATTTCACTTATTTCCCCATGCACATCTTTTAAATTATTCTCCATAATTTGCATATTTCCCACTTTGCCTTTCTCCTACTTACTGTGTCTTCCTTCCCATTTTCCTCCATTTTTGTCCTAAGCTGACTCATTTCTAGAGTGAGGATAAATATCCCATTGCTTACAATGTTCGCGCGCTCGTACTATACACGCTCCGTGGTGACTGGCAGACAGCGTAGCACAGGAGTTCAGAACATGTAAACAAAAGGGCAGGGCTGTGTCAAAAACATTGTAGTGAACAATGTATTAATTATTCTTGTGTGTACCTCCAGACAATCATAGTTAAAATAGTTTTTGGATATAAGGTGGAAGTTGTGCGTGCTCTTCTGGATTCAGCATTTCAACATTCATATATAAATCTTAACCCCAACATGCTGACCTGTCATGGCATGTAATACATCCTCTGATTGGTAATCAGAGGATATGGTCGGTGAATTTATTTTGATAATTCTCCCGGTCAGGTCGGTGAGACCCGTAAACCAACGACAGGTGTGGTCCTCCAGACATTCTGGGGGTTGTGAGAGAGCGGTGTGACCGCCAAAACATAAAAATATGGTGCTCTCTAAAAAACGGTTACTATTACTGCTATTGCTCTCTTCAATATCATTGTGAAAAATATTGGAGAGCAAGAGGATTAATGACTTCATTGTCAGAAATCCAGCATTAGCTAACAACAATAATACATTTTTAAATTGTTCAAAAGTAAAACTTGTCATCTAAACAATGTTTACACAGCGAGAAACTTCTCTCAACGTCACATGATGTAACGGGAGCAAACGTAAGATATTTTGCATTGTGTTCGTCATACGTAGATGACATTTTGTCTAGCTGTTGTAAACCAATTTTTATATGAACCATTGTAGCGTAGCCAGGATCATTACATGATTTTACATGATCTATTTTGCACATGTCTCAAAAAAACTCCGATTGAAGTGACAAATGGTTGTGTTCTTTATTCTTTGATGCTGCAACAAGTGCTTTATGTTTTTGGTACTACAATGTTGCTTCAACAATTTCCGTTTCTCCTTGGAATCTCTAATTTGTGAATAACATAACTTACAGTGTATCGTATCGCCATTCAATACGAAATTATTTCTTCCAAATTCTTCCAATAACTTATTTAATTTACCATCACCTAAAGCTGAAGACATTATTCACCTCGTATGTAAACACGGATCGCACAGAAAATAACGCTCCCTATCTGTGCGGTACAGCTGTCATACTGAACCACAGCACGCTGTTCACCCCTCAGTCCGAGGTAGCAGTGATGACGTCAAGCAAGCAATTCGCCGTGCAGTCAACCTGATTTCTTCTTCAGTGGATATATGTCCTCGCTCTACTCATTTCATACACCTGTTTTAACATTGTGTTTTCCCCTCCTACATCATTCCTTTGCAATTCTTTCATTGGGTCTTCCTCTCTTACATCTCATATCTGTAATCTTTGCTCTACCATTCCTATCTCTAGTCTGCTTCTACTGCTGAGACATCCACCTTTTTTTCTACTGTGCCTGCTTCCATTTCATAATTTCTCATCACCTACTCCTTCCCTATTCATCTTCACTCTTTCTTTTACAATTTTATAGTTTCTTAAAATCATGCAAAAATAAAAAAAAATTAAATTTCTTGTCCCTGTATTTGCTGTCGTCTTTTCTTGAGTCTTTCTTCACCATTGTAGGTATGTCTGGAAATTCTCCTAAGTCCCTCGTGGTCTTCTTCCCCTCTCAATGCTCTATAATCCTAATTTAGTGATGCCTTCTTATCAGGATTTTCCTTTGATCATTGTTGAGATGCCCTCTTCTGTCTTGATATAATAAGCTAGTATCCAAAACATTGATTTGGAGAAAATTGTTATATATTCTTTTTTTATCTTGCTCTTGTTTATTTGTTCCCCTTTTCTTTATTATTGGGTGCCATATGCTGTGGATTTAAACATAGTTTGTCTCTTCAGGGTGCATTGGTTTTTGCAAAAAAAAAAAAAAAAAAAAAAAAAAAAAAAAAATCAAGCTTAGTTTAACAAATGAGAACTCAGATTATAAACTTAAAAAAATTTCATGCCAACTTTGGAAAAATTTAAAGATTATCTTTATCAATGTAAAAGATATCTGTATTCATATTTGACTAAAATCAGAATCTTGGAAAATTTTCATACACATTGTTAAGTTCTAAGGTTCCATGAACAAAATGCATTCATCTACATCTCTCCTAGGTAGGGCATGCACATTATGGCTTTGCTATTCCTTTCCATTACTTCAATTCTATTATTATTATTATTATTATTATTATTATTATTATTATTATTATTATTATTATTATTATTATTATTATTATTATTATTATTATTATTATTATTATTATTATTATTATTATTATTATTATTATTATTATTATTATTATTATTATTATTATTATTATTATTATTATTATTATTATTATTATTATTATTATTATTATTATTATTATTATTATTATTATTATTATTATTATTATTATTATTATTATTATTATTATTATTATTATTATTATTATTATTATTATTATTATTATTATTATTATTATTATTATTATTATTATTATTATTATTATTATTATTATTATTATTATTATTATTATTATTATTATTATTATTATTATTATTATTATTATTATTATTATTATTATTATTATTATTATTATTATTATTATTATTATTATTATTATTATTATTATTATTATTATTATTATTATTATTATTATTATTATTATTATTATTATTATTATTATTATTATTATTATTATTATTATTATTATTATTATTATTATTATTATTATTATTATTATTATTAATCATCATCATTGTCGTCATTATCATTATCATTATTATCATCATTATTGTCATTATTATCATTATAATTATGATTATCATTATCATTATTGTTGTTACTGTTATTGTTACCATTGTTATTACTGTTGTTATTATTGTTATTATTATTATTATTATTATTATTATTATTATTATTATTATTATTACTATTACTATTGTTATTATTGTTGTTGTGATTATTAATATGATTATTATTATGATTATTATTGTTATTATTAGTAGTATTATTATTGTTGTTGACATTTCACAACAACTCTAACATAAATAGATAATTTTAAAGCAAATTTCAAACAACTCATCAATCATTTTAACAAATTAGTAAATTCTTTAAATATAAAGCCATCTAAATAGGTATACTATCGCACCTGGTAAGCGGAGGGCCTGTGGTTCAAATCCAAGCTGTGGCATTAAATTTTTCAGTTCCAGTTCTACCTCTCAAACATGCTTTGAAGTTGATCTTATGGGGCATGGAGCATCTTCAAGGTCACTTCTACCCTACCAAAATCATTCATGCATTTTTCCCATAGCTCGCTGCAGCGTTTCCGGTTCATAGTTTCAGTTATTTTGTCTAGAAGCACCATACAGTCATTGACAACGTCTGGTAACAGCAGTACATTAACATTGTAACAATAAATTACAAACTAAGATCACAAAATTTATCATTAAAATATCATGTATAGAATAAAAAGGATGTTTAGCTAACCAAGTATATACTCTAAACTTAAAATTCTTCATATTTAAACATTTAACATTACCAGGCAAGTTATTATACAAATTAATAGCTAAGTACATAGAGCTAATTCTGAGATTTTGTTAATCTATAATAAGGAATATTTACATTGGACCTAAATCTAGTGTTATAACTATAAATATTCATCCTCAAAATATGGCTATTCGAGAGGAATGTATAGTTACTAAATTCTCTAAAATATAAAGATTATATATGGTTAAAATGCCTATTTCAATAAATAGGGGTCTACATGGGGTTAGATAGGTAGTTTTTTTTTAATTATCCTAATAATTTTCTTTTGAAGAACAAACATTTTGTTAACTTTATTAGTACCACCCCAAAGAATTAGGCCATATCTGATAACAGATTCAAAAAATGCAAAATGCATATTTCTCACATATTCAATTGGGATACAGTCTCTCAGATTACGGATTAAAAATATAATACCAACAGTCTCTTCTTTAAATATTCAGTATGGGTGGTCCACACCTACAAATTTAGTAATCTGATATTGCAATGCCAAGTCATTTTACATCCTTTTCACAGTGAATAAAACAGAAACAGTCTTAGATTTACTATCTTCTTTCTTGAATGTTTGAAAACAGTGTTGTTATAATCAATTTAATCCAAAAAGGTGAGTCGATTAATAACACTACACAACACTTATAATTTCCCAGAACATGTTTCAGAGGCTGACTTTCCTCCATTATCAACCAGACATCGACTGGTCCTTTGTGGTGTGAATGGTGATGTTTCCTTTGAGGTCTCCTCTGGTGGTGGTTCAAAGAGCTTGCTGAAAATATCCTTCTGGGGAATGTTGAAATTGAATACTCTGTTTCTATTTTTCAAAATGAAGATTTGTTCTCATGTGGACAGCTCTTGTTTTTCCGTTATGCGTTTGAGGAGTTTCAGTTCTGGTTTTATGTTGTGATTTTTTGTCCAAAAGTGAGTGGTAACTGCTGATTTTTCCAACTATTTGTTTTTTATGTTTCTAAAGTGTTCCTTGGATCTATTTCTTAATTTCTTTTGGTTCACATGGGAACAAGTCTTCATTTTGAGAAAGAGTTCCTTGAACCACCACCAGAGACCACCTCAGAGGAAACATTACCATCCACACCACGGAGGACCAGTCAATGTCCGGTTGATAATGAAGGAAAGTCAGCCTCCGAAACATGTTCCAGGAAATTATAAGTAGATGTTGTGTAGTATTATTAATCAACTCATCTTTTTACTTTCTCTACTGGTAAGTAGGGGAAGTATTGTATTCCACCCAAAAATTCGATGTCAAGATTTCATCGGAAATATATGTTTTGAGGCCCCCTGAATCCAAAAAAAGCATTTTTAGGAAAAGGTCTGTGTGTGTGTCAGTCTGTCAGTCTGTGGACAGCATAACTCAAAACGAAAATTAGGTTAAAAACCAAAGTTGATATTTAAGTTTAATGTCGTTCAAGGATGTGACACGAAGATTTTGAAGAAAATAGCCCCACCCTAAACTACCCTTTACATGGAAGATTTTTTGAAAATTTTGATTTTCTTGAAAATGCCTCTAACGATTTTGATTAAAATGCCATATGTTTGAGATATATTTATGACAAATGAAATGTATATCTTGAATTTTCTGGCTATAGCCCCTGTAGTCGTATTTACTCTGGACGACTTTTGCATAACTCGTAAATCGTTAGAGATAGACCAAATCATACTGTACAAAAAATGTAGATCTTGGTAAAATACACAATTTATGCCTCAATAAATTTTCTTGTAGGGTGAACCATTTCGAAGATATTCCTTATTATATGTGTGAGTTTCGGAAAACTTAGAACTTTAGCGACATGCAACAACGTTGTTAATTTTTTTATATGTTAATCGTGCAAAGAGAAAGGAATCTCAAAGGTCAAAAAGATTTGACTGTCGCACAAAGCCTTCTGTATTCTAATATCTCTCTTGCACCTACAAGGACACAAGCAATAAGATAATTTGTACGAATGTTTATCTTAACATGGAGATATAGGAATAAGAGTTTGTTAGAATGGTTAGTGCAAGAGTAGAGAAGTCATTTGAGTGCAGCACATCAGATTTTTAGATTAAAAAGTCTTAAATTTATTTAAAAATAAACTATTGGCTTCAAACCAGTCTGAAGCTTTAGCCATTATGGTATATATCAGACCAAGCCTACAGACTAAACATACATGACTATAATACTAGACATAACTACCAACTTAACTTACCATCTCACAGGCTTTCAAAAACATCAATCAGCTTTGAAGTCTTGGGCATTAAACTGTATAATACTTTGCCAACTGCATTGACAGAATTATTGGGTTGTAAATTTAAAAGTAGATTATACGAATGGTTAGTGTCTAATCCATACTATTCAATACATGAATATTTTGAGAGCAATAAATAAAGCAACTTCATCATCTTAGGCTAAATTATAAAATGTTGTTATTGATAAAATCTACACATGGGTGTTGATTATTGCTGTATTAGCTTTTAATGTGTATAGTGATTCCAGAATTTAAGTTAAAATCTTTGAAAGTATGTTGTAATATTAAAAAAATTGTATATAAATATAAGACTACTACTTGTTTTGTATATAACCGGTACATACTGTTTGACATTGTCTATTGCTGTACTCGGCTTAATGACAATAAAATATCTATTATTATTATTATTATTATTCATATTGATAATACGTTTAAGTCATTTCCACTTCTTACAAAAGTAGTATAATCTGCAAACATGCTATCAGCAGGTATATTACTTGGTACATAAGTCATTGACTGCAATTAAAGACAATAAAGGGCCCAAAATAGAAACTTGCGGAACACCATTAACTGTATAGGACATAGATGAATATTCACATATACCAGTTGTTTTCTGCCCAATAAATAGGATTTGAATGAATGAATGAATGATTACACATCTTGGGCTACCCCTAAGCTGGGCCCCAGCCCCTTTGCTGATTAGCGTAGCCCTTCTTTATAATTTCCTTTTACATACACATTACACATGTTAACCTTTTCATTAATCTCACTCTGCTCCCACCCTTTAATTTTTATTTCTGTTTTGTTTCATCTCCCAACCCAATTCACTTTCCCTCTTTCTCAACTTTCCTTATCAGCTTCACTCTTATAACTTTTATTAATCAGTTTACATTGTACACTTTGCTAATCTTCATTATCCTAATTATACTACTTCACTATAACCTCTCTTTTAAGGTTTTAACAAATCTTAGAGACTATAAGCTTCACTTTTCTTAATATCTGCTGAAAGTTCATATTAGGGCTAGGAAGTTCATGCCCTAAAAAATACTGAAATATGCATGCAAATATGCTCTTAAAAACATGTCAAGAAATATGCACTATTTAATTAAAACAATTAATGTCCCTTTGCAGTAGACAAGACGAGTTAGTATAAATAATAAATAAAATTACCTTAGTCCTTAGAGGTTGAAGCAGAAGTGGTTCCGCTGCTAGTATTAGCTGCTAAATTGCAGTTCACATCCAACACTTTGCACAAATTTTCAACTGTAAAACATCATCTGTTCTCTTGCAAAACACTTTTGTAACATGAAAAACGTCTCTTCACGTCACAAGATGTTACCGGGGCATATTTAAATGATGTTAACTGTTTCACAGAGAGAGAGAGAATTAAGTCTCTTGGTGTGACAGATTGTTTTCTTTCGAGGATGTCTCGAATATCACACATCAGTTTATAACCAGAGTTTTTTGAAATTACATAGTTCACTTTCTCTTTCACTTTTTGTCCTATGCTATCAGGAACTGAACTTAGATCACATATTGTTTTTTCAAAGACAGCAAGTGATTAATGCAAAGGAGATCCTACAGCTTCCAATGCTGTTATAGCTGTTGGTAAGAAAGAAAAATGGGCAGACATGAAACTAAGATCCTCTTTTAACCCAGTGCTTGACAATATTTTGCACAGTTTCTATTGATGAAGCATCGTTAGAGTTCAATGAATTAACAACTCTTCGACTATTTCTATGTGCTCAGCATAATATAAAACTGCATCGACCCATGTTCCCCATCGAGTTAACACCGGTACAGGAGGAAGTCAGATATTAGGTGCTGTTGATCTAAACAACTTAACTCTTTTAGGAGATTTAACAAAAATTCTCTTTGTACTGGACACATATCTATCTACCAATGGGAAAGAATCACGTATTGTCTCAGAAATGCGATGAAGAGCATTTGCCAAACAAGTTATATGAAATAAGATAGGAAAAATACCTTTCAGAGTTTGACCTGATTTTACCATATAAGGACTTGCATCAGTAAAAATAAAAGTAACTGGTCGTATTTGATTCCACATGGTCATAGTAATTTGAAAGAGTCCATCACAAACTGGGTCACAGTTACATTGTTAGTGGCCGACAATTCACACACATTAAGTAGATAAGGTGTAGTCTTTTATTCATTATTTAAAGCACCCACGATTATATTAGCAATAGAACGGCGCTCAGAATCAGGGGTTTCATCATCAACCATACAAACTGATCCGCTAATTCACTTTGTATATTTGACAATACGCTATTGTAACAATGTCCTACATAAGTCTTACCCAGTGTACTTTCTTCAGGCACTGTTGTCGAGTGTACTTGGCAAGAAAGTTTTTAAATTGTTATTTATTTATGCCAACAAACTTACTGTTGGTGTTTTTAAACACACAAGCCGTGTGTGGGCAAAGTTTAAGAGGTAGAACAGGAACTTAAAAATTCAATGCCACAACTGGGATTTGAACCACAGACCTTCCGCTTGCCGGGCGGACGCTCTACCACTGAGCTATTGTGACAAACTGCCAGAATGACATTAAATTCTCAAGCCAGTTCGTATTTCTCCTGGTAAACCACAAAGGCAGTCTCACATCAGAAACAATTACCCCAATGGTGACTTACTATTGCAAGTACTTTATATCCCAGGATTAAATAACCTTCACATGGTAATTATTATTTATTTATGCCAACAAACTTACTGTTGGTGTTTTTAAACACACAAGCCGTGTGTGGGCAAAGTTTAAGAGGTAGAACTGGAACTTAAAAATTCAATGCCACAACTGGGATTTGAACCACAGACCTTCCGCTTGCCGGGCGGACGCTCTACCACTGAGCTATTGTGACAAACTGCCAGAATCACATTAAATTCTCAAGCCAGTTCGTATTTCTCCTGGTAAACCACAAAGGCAGTCTCACATCAGAAACAATTACCCCAATGGTGACTTACTATTGCAAGTACTTTATATCCCAGGATTAAATAACCTTCACATGGTAATTATTATTTATTTATGCCAACAAACTTACTGTTGGTGTTTTTAAACACACAAGCCGTGTGTGGGCAAAGTTTAAGAGGTAGAACTGGAACTTAAAAATTCAATGCCACAACTGGGATTTGAACCACAGACCTTCCGCTTGCCGGGCGGACGCTCTACCACTGAGCTATTGTGACAAACTGCCAGAATGACAGTCATGTCACAATAATAATAATAATAAGGTCTGTGGTTCAAATCCCAGTTGTGGCATTGAATTTTTAAGTTCCAGTTCTACCTCTTAAACTTTGCCCACACACGGCTTGTGTGTTTAAAAACACCAACAGTAAGTTTGTTGGCATAAATAAATAATAATTACCATGTGAAGGTTATTTAATCCTGGGATATAAAGTACTTGCAATAGTAAGTCACCATTGGGGTAATTGTTTCTGATGTGAGACTGCCTTTGTGGTTTACCAGGAGAAATACGAACTGGCTTGAGAATTTAATGTGATTCTGGCAGTTTGTCACAATAGCTCAGTGGTAGAGCGTCCGCCCGGCAAGCGGAAGGTCTGTGGTTCAAATCCCAGTTGTGGCATTGAATTTTTAAGTTCCAGTTCTACCTCTTAAACTTTGCCCACACACGGCTTGTGTGTTTAAAAACACCAACAGTAAGTTTGTTGGCATAAATAAATAATAATTACCATGTGAAGGTTATTTAATCTTGGGATATAAAGTACTTGCAATAGTAAGTCACCATTGGGGTAATTGTTTCTGATGTGAGACTGCCTTTGTGGTTTACCAGGAGAAATACGAACTGGCTTGAGAATTTAATGTCATTCTGGCAGTTTGTCACAATAGCTCAGTGGTAGAGCGTCCGCCCGGCAAGCGGAAGGTCTGTGGTTCAAATCCCAGTTGTGGCATTGAATTTTTAAGTTCCAGTTCTACCTCTTAAGTTTTTAAATGTTGGATTATTAATTTTGAACAAGGGTATATCAGCAACTAAAAATGCTTGGCACAAGTCATAGGAAAATTCAGTAACCCTACTTCCTAAACACTCTACTAGCTGTTTTTGAACAGGTTCTTTGTTTGCAAGTTTTCTGATTAAATTTTCCTTATGTTTTGCTGTGTTTATGTGCTGAACTATTTGAATTCTTTTCTCACTCCCTACCTTTTTATCACATGCTCCAAAAAACAGTACCCTATTATCTGTATATAATCTAATTTATTATAAAATTCTACACCCTTAAAATAATAAGTTTTCTTCATCAGAGCAAATCTGCAATTATATTTAATTTATGTTTATTTCTAGTGCCAATACTATGAGTGTCTAGACTTAAATTATATAGATGCAAGTGAGCATGAACATATACCAAAGCATAAAATATAAATAAATGAAAAACAGGAAGTATCTTCAATTGAAAAAATAGTGGTTTACAGTGTTCATCTGGTTTCTTGCTAAGCGTAATCCTAATGACTCTGTTTTGACATAACAGCATTTCTTTGACATGGGAGCCATTCTCCCATAAATGTATCCCATAGGTAACAGGACTTTGAAACAGTGTGAAGTATATATTTCTTAATCCTCCAGTGCTATACAAGATTTTAATTTTCTTGCTAGAAAAGTGGCTAATGACAGCTTACAGCATACATTGTGAACATGTGCTTTCCATGAAAGCTTTGAATCAAGTACAGATCCTAACAGATGTACAGTTGTAATCTCACCACCTGGAATCTTTAATCCTAGCTTCATTATTTGTGTTTTCTCCTGATTTAACACAAAACCATTTAAATGAAACCACTCCTTAGCAGCTGTAGCATTAGCGTAAGTTGAATTATTCAATACAACCAATTTTGTTTCTGGTTCTCAAAGTAGTGTTACTGCATACGGAATTGGCACATCTGGTAGAGCATAAACAAGGTCATTATTATAAAAAAAGTGGACTTAATTTGAGCCCTGAGGCACCCCATGAGTTAAATCAATGGTATGTGAACTTCTATTATTTGCAGAGACATGTTGCTTTCTTTCTGTCGGATAAGAATATAATATTTTTAAACTGTTATTATCTAAACCATAATATTTTAACTTACAAATAAGTAATATCGGTATTATACTATCAAAAGTTTTCATGAGATCACATGACACAAATGCTTTGTTCTTAAAAGCCTCTAAAATATAATCTGCTACATCTTCTAATGCAAAAATAGTGGACTTCTTTCTTCTAAAACCAAATTGTGTAGATGCCAATAAATTATTATTTTCAAAATATAGTACCAACTGCTTATGTAATATGTATTCAAAAACCTTTGAAGAAATTATGGGAATTAATGACATAGGGCGATAGTTTTTCAAATTTGTTACATCATCTTTTTTATACAGAGGACTAACTTTTGCAATTTTCAAACAATCAGGGAATATTCCTTGTTGGAGACGCTTGTTAAACATAACCATCAAAGGTAAAGAGATCATGGAATTACTTTCTTAATAAACTGATTTGATAACACATAAACATCAAAATTGTACATTTAGTGTGTTACTGACTGTACACAGTAATTATTAAAATCATCAGGTATTATGTCTGACTTGGAATTCATTTTTATATTTAATTCTCTATTAATAAGTTTCCATGTAGCTTTACTCTTATTATAAGATTGATTAATAAAATCGCAGTAAGCATTACCTTTTACCAGCTTCAGTTTACTTTTATATAGTTTATTAAGTTTTGCATAATTCTCTCTGAAAATATCTAAGTTTGTGTTTTTATATAAGCCATGATAAAGCAAAATTTGATTTTTAAGGTCCTTAAGCTCTTCTGTAGACCACTTTGTTTTATATACCTGCTCTCTCCTCACTGATTCCTGGGGAAAGGATATATTAAAACATTCACTTAATATATTCATAAAATATGTAAAAACTGTATTAATATCAATGACAAAATAATACAAAGTTAAAATTGACTGCTGTAATGAGGTAAAAGAATGATTGACAATTATAATTACTATAATGCCTAGTTAATTTTTTGCTTACATTTTTCTTAAAAACAGTATTACTTTTTAAAACCATCAATAAGGTAGAATGACCAGCCACACATGGATAAATAACCTCAATTTGATACCTAAAATCTTGATAGTAAAAATATGTGTAATTGAGGCATGATAGTAACCTAGTCGGTTCCAAGTTAGTACAATGCATACAAAATTGCAATTCATTTCCTGAAGTCCTATTTAAATCCAAATTTAAGTCAATGACAAGTATTAATTTTACCTTATATCCAACACCTTAAAAGGATAAGCAAGTATATATAAAGGGTATAAAAATATAACATTTAACAACAACAACGACGACAACGATGATGGTGGCAGTGGTGGTGTTGGTGGCAGTGATGGCACTGCAGTTGCTCTTCATTCCATTATAGTCATCAGCCAATGTGAATGCATGTGTTAAGATAACATGAAACAAGCTTTTGTGTGTGTGCATTAATTTCACGTGAGTAGAGAACTTCATGAGAATGTGTCCCATGTTTTCTTGTTTTGTTTGTCTTGTATCACTTTAGATGCAAAGTTTGCTTCTCCAAACTGTTGCCACTATAAAAATTTGTTCTTATCTCAATGTTTTTTTCTTGCACCCCTGGTATTTATTATGATAAAATAGCATTTTGTTTTGCTGCAGTGTGGTGCAGACTATGTGAAGGTGGAGCAGGCTCCAGCAAACGGAATTCCACAGAAGGCAGGTGTACGTTGTCTTTCTGTAGATGGAGATGCAGATCGTATAGTTTACTACTTTTGTGATGCAGATGGGAAGTTTCATCTTTTAGATGGTGATCGAATTGCAACCCTTGGTAAGTGCAAATACTAACACATTAATATGAAAAGTTCTTCAGTTTTCATCCTTGTCCTTAGGTATTGTGCTTTACAGGGAAGAAGATAAGATGTGGATTATTTAGGCATGGAAACAGACTGCACATTACTGTAGATCTCATAGCCTATTAGCACATAGACCATTGTACTTTCTTACATTCGTCTGGAAGGACAATAGACACCTACATCTGCTGCTGGACAACTTTTATTGGATTTATATTTTATCAGGCTTGTGATGTAGTGATTAAGTATGGCACATTGAATAAACAATTCAATATCAACAACAACAACAATAATAATAATAATAATAATAATAATAATAATAATAATAATAATAATAATAATAATAATAATAATGATGATGATGATGATGATGATAAATATAACGACAGTGACAATGACGATAATGATAATGACAGTGACAATGACAACAACAATAATAATAAGAATAACAACAATAGCAACAGTAATCCATCATCATCATCATCATCAAGGGCAGATGCAGGGTTTTTAGGGAGGGATCTGTTGGTGCTATAATTGGAAAATCTGGAAGTGCCTTTGCATGCATAAATATAGAGTACCTGGGCGACCGAGCTTCGCTTGGTGTTTTTCGCCTCTGTTTTTGTGAAATCTTATTTTTTGTGGGAGAAGATACTTATTTAGACAAACCTGAAAGGCAAAAAGTTAACTAAATAAAACTTGTCACAATTGTTAAGAGTAATGTCCGAGATACAAGAGATATAGAAATACATAAAAATATTGCATAAACACCATCATTTCAGCTGTAAAACATGTACTGCTGAAAGCAGGTCTCCCCCATAGATATCCACCCAGTTTGAGGTTTTCGTGGAGCATTTGTTCCATTATGGAGTTCAGTTCTTTGCTGCTGTGATTGACTCCAGGACGTTAACACGTTCGCCAAGGTCCTTCATACTTCCATCGAGTTCTTCCATGGCTTCCTTAACCCCGGCCAGTCGCTCGTTAGTATTCTTCGATAGACCTGTCTTCATATTGGAATTCCCGTCTTCATCTTTTCCGTTTCGGAGTTTACATTTTCAATTTGCCTTCCATTTTTGTTCCCATATTTTCTATTCCGTAGTTTACATTTTTCCAATATGGTTTTCATATTTGTTTCCTCTGCCGCATCCGGAATTCATTTCATTTCCCATTATGTCCATCTTGGCTAACATTTGTTTCATCAACTGTTCCATATCATGCTTTTCATCGCACTCCGGCCACCAATTGTGATTACTTTACTTTTTTAACCATTTCTTTATTTTTTATTTAAACACCGGAGCGACACTAAGCAAAACCAATGTTGAAGAATATCAAGTACTACAGAAAGAAATGGTGGTTGATAAAGCCATGTGAATGTACAATGCATTTATGTTTCAAACATATAGAAAAGTGTATGAATTGTTCATAATTGTTCGTTGAAGCGGGAGTAGTGAAACAAATGTGATTGTGGTTTACTAAAGAAAAATGAGTAGAAAAACCCTGTGAATACTATACGTTGCACTTATATTTCAAGTGTATGGAAAAATATGGATTGTTTGCAGAAGAAGGAGTAATGTGTTAGGTAAAAGAAAAGGGAGTAGAGAAAACCATGTGAATGTAATACATTGCATGGTAAAATGGATTGCATAAAAACCTTCGCCATGAAAAAAATTAGATATGTCACTTTTCATGGCAATTCGTCAACCTGTTTTGGAATTTAAAAGATATGTATAGGCCTTGGTATGTATGAAGTTGATAAACCATAGGGAATAACATGTGAATTGTTACGTAAAGCAAAAGTGAGTAGAGAAAGTAGTATGAATGTAATACATTGTATTTGTTTCAAACATATAGCAAATTGTATGAATTATATGTTGAAGGGCGAAGAGCGAAAGAAGACTGATTGTGTCTCGTAAAGGAAGAATTAGTAGAGGAAATCGTGTGAATGTAATACGCTGCATTTATATTTCAATCCTAGAATATTATATGAATTGTATGTTGAAGGGCAAACAGAGGATACATGAACGCGCTACATAAAAGAAAAGTGAGTAGAAAACCATTTGAAAGTAACATATTGTGAAGTAAAATTGTTACCATAAAAACTCTGAATGAAAAAAATACATATACGTGCCGAATTTTGCGGTGATCGGTTAAGCGGTTTTCGAGATTAACAGTTAGATATATACAAACATGCAAGTTGTATAGATGATATGAATTGTTTGTAGAAGAGTGAGTGGAGAAAGACATGTAAGGTGTTACCTAAAAGTGAGTAGAGTAAACACTGTGAATGTCACATACAGCATTTCTGTATCAAACATGCACAAAATTGTATGACTTATTTCTAGAAGAGTAAGTAGAGAAACAGTTATGAGTGTGTTACCCAAAAGCAAGTAGAGAAAACAGTATGAATGTAATACATAGCATTTCTATTTCAAACATGCACGAAATTGTATGACTTATTTGTAGAAGAGTGAGTAGAGAGAGATGTGAATGTGTTACCTAAGAGTGAGTAGAGAAAACAGTATGAATATAATATGTAGCATTTCTATTTCAAACATACAGAAAATTGCATGATTTCTTTATAGAAGAGTATAGAAAGAGATGTGAACGTGATACCTAATAGTGAAAGGAGAAAATAGTGTGAATGTAATAGCATTTTTATTTAAAATATACAGAACATGGTGTGACTAATTTTAAAAGGGGGGATAAAAGTGTTTTATTGGTGCAAAATCACGTTTTTTATGGAAAATTGTTTATAGAAGGGTGAGTAGAGAATGAGATGTAAATGTGATACCTAAAAGTAAGTAGAAAAACCACTGTGAATGTAATATGCAGCATCTCTATTTCAAACATACAGAAAAATTGCATGACTTATTTGTAGAACAGTGAGTAGAGAAAGAGGTGTGAATGTATCACCTAATAGTGAGAGGAGAAAACAGTGTGAATGTAATAGCACTTCTGTTTCAACCATACAGAACATGGTTTGACTTATTTTAAAAGTAGTGATAAAAGTGTTTTTCGGTGCAAAATCACGCTTTTTATGGAAAATTGTTTACAGAAGAGTGAGTAGAGAAAGAGATGTGAATGTGTTACCTAAAAGTGAGAGGAGAAAACAGTGTGAATGTAATAGCACTTCTGTTTCAAACATACAGAATATGGTATGACTTAATTTTAAAAGTGGGGATAAAAGTGTTTTTGGTGCAAAATCGCATTTTTTATGGAAAATTGTTTTCTAAGACTGAGTAGAGAAAGAGATGTGAATGTGCCACCTAAAAGTGAGTAGAGAAACCGCTGTGAAAGTAATATGCAACATCTCTATTTCAAACATACAGAAAATTGCATGACTTATTTGTAGAAGAGTGAGTAAAGAAAGAGATGTGAATGTGTTACCTAATAGTGGGAAGAGAAAACAGTGTGAATGTAATAGCATTTCTATTTAAAACATACAGAACATGGTATGACTAATTTTAAAAGTGGGGATAAAAGTGATTTTGGTGCAAAATCACATTTTTTATGGAAACTTATTTATAGAAGGGTGAGTAGAGAAGGAGACTTAAATGTGATACCTAAAAGTAAGTACAAAACCACTGTGAATGTAATATGCAGCATCTCTATTTCAAACATACAGAACGTGGTTTGACTTATTTTAAAAGTGGGGATGAAAGTGTTTTTAGTGCAAAATCACGTTTTTTATGGAAAATTGTTTATAGAAGACTGAGTAGAGAAAGAGATGTGAATGTGCCACCTAAAAGTGAGTAGAGAAACCGCTGTGAAAGTAATATGCAACATCTCTATTTCAAACATACAGAAAATTGCATGACTTATTTGTAGAAGAGTGAGTAGAGAAAGAGATGTGAATGAATCACCTAATAGTGAGAGGAGAAAACAGCGTGAATGTATTAGAACTTCAGTTTCAAACATACAGAACATGGTTTGACTTATTTTTAAAAGTGGGGATAAAAGTGTTTTTCGGTGCAAAATCACACTTTTTATGGAAAATTGTTTACAGAAGAGTGAGTAGAAAAAGAGATGTGAATGTGTTACCTAAAAGTGAGAGGAGAAAACAGTGTGAATGTAATAGCACTTCTGTTTCAAACATACAGAACATGGTATGACTTATTTTAAAAGTGGGGATAAAATGTTTTTGGTGCAAAATCATGTTTTGTTATGGAAAATTGTTTTTAGAAGACTGAGTAGAGAAAGAGATGTGAATGTGTTACCCAAAAGTGAGTAGAGAAAACACTGAATGTAATATGCATGTATACAAAAATTTAACCAAATCTTTAGAGTCGTTTCTGAAATACGGGGAATATATATATACAAGAATTGCACTGTAGAAGCGGGAATAAAAAAATGTTAATTTTTATGTAAAATTGCGTTTTTTCGGGAATTACACCTATATAGATGAACTTCAAAGGCAAAACTCTATCTGAATACAAAATTTGATCAAAATCGTTAGAGCTGTTTCCAAGTTGCGCAGAATAAATATATGTGTATATATATATATACAAGAATTGCTCGTTTAAATATATAAGATATCAAATAATTGCCTTACTGAGGTATATAATTATATTCAAAGAAGAAGCTGACGAGGCTTTTCACACATTTTATGTAGTACTTCCTGAATTTTAATTTCCACATTTTTATGCATATATATTAACGCAAGTCCATTCAATCTGTCTGCTCCCATGATGTTCCTTAACCTCTTGAGGGATATCGACGTGAAATCACGTCCATTTAAAATGGCGGATGAGCGATATGGGCGTCCTGTGCGTTTAAGCATTTAACCCTTATTTATCCCTTATCCAACTCAACTTATTATAATTTTCCCTTTGTGAAACATTTTAGTAAGGTCTATATACTTTATTGGCTTACCTTAATATGTTCGTTCTGCAGTGATTTACCTCAAAACAGGGATAAACACACAAGGGTAGGTACATCTCCACATTCGCGAATTCCCTTCAGCGGCACACGAAACACTTTCGAAATCGGCGGGACTTCTTTGCTGTTGGTGGTATCCTTTTAGGATAATGTTTTCCTTGAAGTCTGAGGGGTGCAGGGGTTTTGGATTTTCAACCCCCAACGTGGTATTGTTCAATTAGGCTGCGAGTTATTTATAGTCGGTAGTCAAGGTCGGTCATTGTCCTGTGTGGGTTTAAAGAGCTGTCCAAATCCCCAAACAATTGTATATGGTTATATCCAGTTGGTGCAAAAACACCTTTTTATACCACTTCTCCCTTCAGCTACAAGCAGGAAAGAATACGTATGTATTTCAACAAAGAAAGACACGGACTCTACTCAGTTACGAAACTCGCGTAAGCAAAAGTTGTAGTGTTGATCTATTCTGATGACTCAAGCGACCACGCATGCAGTAGCGATTTATTTCACAGTATGCGGACGCACTAGCCACACATACAATGAGTGTTTCTTTACTGAATCTTTCCGAGAACTAATATTAGATGCGTATGACAGAGCAAAGTTGACTTTTCACCACAGTGAAACAAAATTGTGCCATTTCAACGTTTTGTAAATACAACTCAACTTTGCTGATGACGTACATTTATACTGCAAATAACAAGTTTTATACCAGTTTTTGTTTCATTAAAATAACTTAATATTTGCACAAAATACAGCTGTGTATATACAAGGCGCATTTAACAATTTAAATGCTAGCAGTTCTCGGCTCGCGGACGTTTAAATGGCCATCGCTCAAGAGGTAAAGCAGGTCTTCAGATACTGTAATGTTGACAGGACATTATAATACATTTAGATATTTCATTAGATGTACATTTAGTACTTAACTGAGAATAATTATCATAGAAAACCATCAGATTCTTTGAATAAACTTGTGAATTAATGTTAATACTTTTTTCTTTATTTACGTCCTTAATAGTTCTCAAATTTTTGGACGTGGTGGGATACAACCCTCCAATCCCCCCTTGGATCTGCCCCTGAGAATAACAACAATAAGAATAATAATGTTTATCATCGATACATTATTTTCCCTAACACAAGGCATTGATCACATAAATAATCATGAGCATCTGTGGCTTTGGTAACGAATTTGTTTGTATAGCTTTGAGATTGAGTTGGAGTCAACTCGAAACTTTAGTCAGCTTTGCACCAAAGAACTTGCAATATTACTAAGATAAGTGAAGTTTTTAGTTTATAATTTGTTCTTACTTTAGAATCTTGTTGCTTCACTGTTAATAGCTTCATTTTCCTTAATTAATCCTACACCAATTGTATATACATCAAAAAATTTGTTTACAGAATGAAAAAATGTCCAGCCATAAAGTTTATTTTTAAATTCACATCAAGAGACAATTTATTTGTAATTTATTTAATTAAAATACTACCAAAACAAATTCAGGATACAAATGATATAATGATGTAAACCTAAACTTAAAACACAAATCATTACAAGTCAGTATACATTTCTTTCATCTTATCACTACTATGAGTTGCTGTGTACCTTGGGATCCAACAGATTTAAATCCTATGGTTGCTGAGCTATTGGTGCTCTTATACTACTAGTATAAATCGAATATCTACGAGGGGCATCTCAAAAGTAAGTTGTACTATTCTTTTAAATCTGCGCAGTAGGCGGGAAAAGTCTGAAAGTCCCAGGGAATATAGGTATGGATGTAGTAGCAGCACTGTAAAATTCCTAGGCACCTAAGTTTATTACTTGGACATTAAAACAGCAGAAACAATGAAGACTCCACTCGTTCCTAACACCGATTGGGAAGTTCACGCTGTAATCCATTTTTTGACGGGAAAAAATAAATGTGCGACTGAAATTCATCACAAGTTGTGCAGTATTTATGGAAAATATGTTATGTCAAGACAAATGGTTTCTCGTTGGCGCCAATCGTTCATTGAAGGGAGAACAACATTACACGATGAGCAACGAAATGGCTGACCCTCCATTTCCCGCACTCAAACCCTGTGAGCAGTTTCGATGGGATGTTTTTGGCCATCCACCTTATTCACCTAACATTGCACCAAGTGATTACCATCTTTTTCTGGAGCTTTTTCCGAAGCTGCAGCAACATCTGGGGGAAGGCGCTTAGTAAATGACAAGAAACTGAAGCAAGAACTGGAAAGATGGCTATCCAGTTTTGCGGGAGAGTGGTTTGATATTGGGTTAAAAAAATTGTTACCACGGTATCAAAAATGTATTGAGGTTCAAGTAAATTATGTGGGAAAAATAGGTACTGAATGTAGCTTTCAAAATATACCCTTTTTAAAGTACTTAAACGTTTTGTTATTTTTTTAAAAAATAGTGCCACTTATTTTTGAGACTCCCCTCATACTATTATTCAACTTAAGTCCTCACCTTACCTCTAGCTTAGGGTAAGTTATCCAGGTAAGGTTTTTTTTCCGAGGTTTTCCCTACCCTGAGAAGATGAATGTCGGGTAACTTAAAGCTCCATGGACCTCGGGCTCATTTGAGCATCATTTTACCCATTTCATTCATTCACCGTCCGATATGACACAATGTTGGAGAACGTTAATTAAAAAAACACAGGCAAAATGCTGTGCGCCTATTAGGTTTTAAATGAAGAACTCTTTATAAGGTACTATATAAAATTGTAATGGATAGAAAAAATTGTGTTTTTATGACACATCATCCTTGTCAGGTCTATAATTATTTTGCATCAGCACACATTTCCAGTCTCTTGGCATGAAGCTGCAGTTGTGCTCATACTCAGACCAGAGTGACTGTTCTGTTTGTTGTTATCATTAATCCCATTGTATTTTTGTAATTTATGCAATAATCTATGTTGGCAATATTTTACTCTTCACTGCTTTTGTGCTTTCATTTCTTCACCAAGAAACTGCTTCTATGAACTTTGGACATTTGAATGAGTTTCTTTCATCTGCACCTCATCTGGGTTCGGATCTTCCTTTTGTAGACTAAGTCTTGGGCCAAATATTGTATGAGAAACTAAGCTAATCTGTTAGCTGAGGATACAATGTGTCAGTCTTATGCATATTTTTTAAGCGGCACTTAAATGTGCAGAGGGTGCTTTTCAGACAGTACTTTTGCACCTACACTTTTCATTGATCTATGTGAAACTTGATTATAGTTGCATTGTCTATTCCTCTGCTGTCCGTACTATGCATGAGGCTGTTAGTGTTGTAATGTTGGTGTATTTCCACCACCAATTAACGAGCCTTTATATTGAAATACTCATAAAAGCTTTATGGGCCCAAATGGGTCCACTCACTCACTCACTCACTCACTCACTCACTCACTCACTCACTCACTCACTCACTCACTCACTCACTCACTCACTCACTCACTCACTCACTCACTCACTCACTCACTCACTCACTCACTCACTCACTCACTCACTCACTCACTCACTCACTCACTCACTCACTCACTCACTCACTCACTCACTCACTCACTCACTCACTCACTCACTCACTCACTCACTCACTCACTCACTCACTCACTCACTCACTCACTCACTCACTCACTCACTCACTCACTCAAAGCTTTATGGTCATCTTTGAGCATCTATGAATTGCAGCAAATCATAAAGTTTTCAGCAATGTAAATTTTGAGTGACTTTTGTGCATCACTATATGAGAAGCTTCCAGTTATATTTCAACACTGCATTAATGACAAATAGTTCTCTTGAATGAATTATTTCCTCTTTTGCTTCTGGATGTTCATATCCATGATCTCCTCTAAACAATTACTAAGTTTCCATGTTGAATTCAATCTGGAAATGAGATTGCTTTGGATATGCAAAGACTCAAACAGAAATAATTCAAGCTTTTATGTTGATCACTTGGTTTATGTCGACGAACCTGTAAAAATGTGTTGTTGTTGTTGCCTTCTAGTGCCTTGCATCTGGCAATGAAGCCATTAGCATTCGTGCCTTCCAATACTTTTGAGCTGTAGTTTCTTCTGATCTTAATGCTTCACAGGTCTTTAAGTGGTCTTCGTTCATTTCTGCTGGATCGTTACACAGGACACATATTGGTGAAGATGAGATACCCATTCTGTAGAGATGACTTGCCAAGCAGTCGTGATTTGTCAGTAGTCGGAAGGCTGCAACCGCTATTTTCCTTGGTCTCTGGAGGATTTTATCTGGGTTGGAAAGTAGTGTAATTCATTTTTTATCTTTGGCATTTGTTTCTATTTCTTGTAGGTATGAATGAGAAAATTATTTAATGATCAAGCATTTTATTGAGGAATATAAGAAATTGAATTTAGACTTTTGTTTTATTGTTGTGCCTTTCTTTGCAAGTGAGTCTGCAGCTTCATTCCCCATGACTCCACAGTGTGCTGGAATCCATTGGAGATGAACAGTCTTATTAACTTTTTGGAGTTGTGTTAACATTTTGTAGCATTCTCTAATTTTTGTTGACTTCTTTGTAGTATTTGAACATATTCCCTGAATTGCAGCTTTAGAATCCGAAAGAATTACTGACTTGTTAAATTTATTTAAGGGAAGATTTAATAATTGTCAGAGAGCAATGTGTATAGCCTCTATTTCTCCATCATAATTTGTTGTGTCTCTGCCAACAGAACAATAGAAGGAAAAATGTGAACACATAACTCCAGCTCCAGTAAGGTTTTCCGTGGAGGATCCATCAGTATATATGTGCAACCATTCTTCTGTGGGATACCTAGTATTGATTGTTTCCAGAGCTAGAAGTTTTTGTATTTCTTTTGGTGTGTCTGATTTACTTATTTCCTCTATTAATTCCAAACTGAAGGTAGGTTGCAATAATTCCAATGGATTTTCTCTTATAAGTAGATTTTCTCTGGTGTTAGGAATGTTCAATTTGGATTTAATCTGTGTTACCTTTTCTAGGAAACTACTATGAGTTTTAAGGGTTGAAGGGGGGAGGTTCTCTTCTGTCCATTTAGAGTTTGGCAGTCGTAACATTTTCTCGTGTTGGAGCAATGCTTGTTCTTTTATTTTTGTTGTTATTGATGGGGTCCGTGTTAAGGCAAGCATGGCATCAATAGGTGTGGATTTAACCGCTCCAGTGATTAGGCGAAGAGCCTGATTTTGTATTTGTTCAAGTTTATTGATGTTGATTGCTGCTGTTATTAAAGCTTCAGAACAGTACAAGAGGTTTGGTTTAACATACATTTTGTATGTTGTGTTAAGGACTCTCCTTGAGCAGCCCCATTTAGCACCAGCTAACCTTTTCAGGATTTGCAGTTTCTTTTCAACCTTTTCTGAGATGTTTGTTATATGTTTTTTCCAACTTAGCTTTCTGTCGAAAGTGATGCCTAAGTATTTGGCGTCATCAACTGCTTTGAGTGGTTTACCATTATAATTTATGTTAATATTAACTGGTTTGTATTTTAGTGTAAATAATTCATAATTTGAGAGGTAGAACTGGAACTTAAAAATTCAATGCCACAACTGGGATTTGAACCACAGACCTTCCGCTTACCAGGCGGCTGCTCTAACCACTGAGCTATTGTGACAAACTGCCAGAATGGCATTAAATTCTCAACCCAGTTCGTATTTCTCCTGGTAAACCACAAAGGCAGTCTCACATCAGAGACAAATTACCCCAATGGTGACTTCTTGTACTGTGAAGACATCTATATCTTGGTCTTTTAATATTTTCATTAGCTCTTGTTTTTTAGGTTGGGACATGCCTCTTGCATTCCATTGTAGAGTTCTTAAAGTATTGGAAGTGTTGTGATGAAATTTGCCTAAAGATGTCCCCACCCGGAGATCTGATTGGGGACAGTTTTAACTCCAGAATGTTTGTCTTTAGGACTCATACTCATGTATGTGGCTTTCATGTAACTGTTTTCTTAACGGGCACCAGTTTTACAATGTGGCAGTTACATCACGTGACTTAAACCCCCATTTTGCAAGGGGGACCACACCTATCGTTGGTCAACGGGTCCATCGGACCTAGCCGGGAGGACTAAATAGGTGGTATTTAGATCCACCAACCTTCCCCTCCTGTGCCTCTGAGGGACACTGTTGTGCTGTGATAGGCTAGCACATATGTAAATGACATTTCCTCCATTTTAGATGAAACAGTTATACCGCTGTGATTCGGTCCCCAGAGCCTCATCTGTTAAAAGCAGGGTGCACTGCGGGCAGGATGAGGATGGGAATTGGGTAGGAGAGGCTATAGGAGGCGCATCACTACCCCTTACACCCCTGTAAAAATATATTTGCTGTGTAATTTAACAATGTTTTGAGGTTAGTGAATATTTTTGGGATGTTGTTGTTGTGTTTAATGCCCACTTTTACTACTACGGTACTGCAGGCGGTGACACTGATGATACATGGAATGAAGATGGAGCACCGGTGGAATGAGATGGCGGGGAAACCGGAGCAGCCGGAGAAAACCCGCCCTGACGCCGCTTCGTCCACCAAGAATACCACATGCGGGTCCCTGGGATTGAACCCTGGCTGCCTAGGTGGTAGGCGAGCGTGCTAACCGCTCAGCCACGGCGCCGCCTATTTTTGGGAAGAATATATTGTGAGATTATAGAAACATTAAAAGTGGCTTTGTTGTTTTCTTTTATTATACCACTTTCACTAAGAAAACAAAATGACGAGTATGCAGTGTGTTACAATGGGTACCGTATAAGTTAGCATCTTTAGCAGATTCAAATTAATTGGTGTTTCCATGCAACACAATTTCAATCTGATCCCACAAAATAAGTGGTTCAGATCCAGTGGTTGAGCTTTGTTTGAATCCACGTTTCCATGCGGTATTCAGTCTGGAAAATGAACTCAACACGTATTGAATTCACTGTGGAAACTTAGTAATTATGCACCATTTACAGACACTATAGTGCTGCTGAAATAAGAAAGCCACTTGAATTACACAAACACTTGTAACAGCTGTAAGCTTATGATCACAGAGAACACTCTGATTGGTTCCTGACCGAAGCTTTCTGAGGAAGAAAACTAAATAGATCCATTTTTTAATTTTACTGCAGTTTTGTTACATTAGCGGTGTTGATGTTAAGTGGCTTTCTTAAGCCAGATTTGCTATAGTTATAGTCATAACACACTCCACAATCAGCAAGACCGGTTATGTACCACTTACAGATACTGGCTGTATTCAAAACACGTAACTTAGAAACAGGAGCAAGACTGAAGGATTTTATTAGAACTTATGACTTGAGCCAGGAAAAAATGAACTGCACTTCTGATTACTAACCAGTTGGTGAGATTTGTGATTGTCACAGTCTGCATGCTATCACAATGAGGAAACCTCTGCTGCACAAAGTACACCAACAGACTCTACACCTTACAGAATTGACCGGATTATAACAAAGCAGCTGCATAGAATTTATATACAAAGATTATTTACTCTGAAATTGATCCTAGTGACAGTTAAAATATATTGTGTGTATATATGCTGTAATTTGACATTAATTAGCTATCAAGTTGCTTTTTTATCACAAATAAATTTTTTATGCTAATTTCTGTTGCTTTTGTTGTAGTGGCTGGTTATTTAATGCATTTGGTGCAAGAAAGCAAATTAAATCTTCAGCTGGGATTGGTTCAAACAGCTTATGCAAATGGAGGCTCTACAAATTACATATCAAATGTACTAGTAAGTATGAAGTTTCAAATACTATATATCAGAGATATAACCTTAAAGAATCAATTACAGAATCACTCCATGAAAACAGAAACAGAACAGCACAAAACTGAAAAATACTTGCAGTGATTTTAGTTTTCATTTACTTGCAGAGTGAATACTGAATTTCAGTTCCACCAAGGTCCCATAGTAAGGAATATGACTGCTAGTCTTATGAGATCTCAAATTTTGTCAAGGGAAAATGTAAAAGTAGATTGGCAAAAATTGACTTTTTGAAATGGTTTTCTAACCTAAAGAGGGAATTTTAGATGTGTTAGAAGTCTAAATGTAGTGCTGCCATTTCCTTTTGCCCGCTGTGACGTCACACGTTCAACCTGCTTGCGCTGGGAGCATGAGTGCCAAGTGAGCTGACATCACAGCAGTGCTACCTGTCTTCCCGTGATGTAGATCTTGCTAAAACACACAATTTATGTCTGAATAAATTTTTTTGCTGAGTGAACCATTTCGGAGACATTCCTAGTTATTTGTGTAAATTTTGGAGAACTTATACTTCTATAAACTGGAACATTGCTATTCATTTTTGTATATGTTAACCGTGCAAAGTGAACGGAAGTTGAAAGCTTTAAAAGATGACTATCGCACAGTCTACTGTATGCCCATATTCCCGTTGCACGTGCAAGAAAATGAGCAATAAAGTAATTTCTGCAAATGTTTATCTCAACTAACACGTAGAAGATAATAAGAGTTTGTTAGAAGGTTAGTACAAGAGTAGAGAAAGTCATGTGAGTGCAACATATCAGATTTTTTTTCATCCATTTCACCATAACCTTTTACCTTCTTCACTCTCGTACCAGGTTTCGGACTGATCATGCATCCTGGGTGTTCTCTCTGATCCAGAGTCTGTCTGCTCCTCAACAGGTAAATCCTCCATATAAGGAGGGTAATTACAGAAAGAAGTGGAAGAGGAGGAGGAGAAGAACGAAAAGAGGAGGAAAGGGAAGGAAAGGAAGAGAGGTGGAGAGAAGAGGGAGTGGGATGGGGAGAGAAGTAGAAAGGGAGGGAGGAAGAGGAGAAGTTCTTATTTGTGAAAATTATAAACTAAACCCCTAGCGCAACAGCCCAGGAAGGGCCAAGGCTTGCTGCCCAGCGGCTGTGTCCCCCACCTCTGTCTACTACAGGTATTGCTGGTAGGGTGCAGTACTGGAGGGTGGAATGTGGTCAGCACTTTTGTCTTGTCTCCTACGGTTTACTAGATATGCAAAAACCATCCAAAATGAAGAGGACTTCAGAGTGAGTGAGTAGGGTTTAAGGGCACGTCGACAGCTAAGTCATTAGGGCCCCAAGTCAAAATGATTAAAAAAAACAGAAAACTCACCACCACTTAACCCTTTGCGGTCGTATGTTGATATATGGTTGACACAACAGTAATGCCCGTACGGTAGTATGTCAACATATAATCGACAGCAAAGTGCTTCACGTTTTCTCGTCTTAGTTGCAAAAAGTAACGCTTCTGGCAGCATGTTACAGGCATCATAGTGTTCGTGGAAGCTTTACCCAGCCTATACTGCCATCTGTTCGGAAATTATTTTAACTATTTCAGTATACAGAGGAAATGTTTCTGTCTGGGTTGCACAGTATTTTGCAATGGCTTCGAGCACGTAGAAACCAGGTCCTTCTGGGAATAGAAAACGAAAGTTTGATGTGTTGTGCAATGAAGATGTGGAAGAATTAAGGTTAATGATTCAATCTGAGTTGGATGCAATGTTGACAATGTGGACAATGAATTTGAAGAGGAGAAAGATGTGGAGCTGTCCCGTGCTGGGCTTGCTGCAGTTTTTATTATAAGGGGTAATATTATTAAGGGGTAATTTATAGGGGGTAATATTATTAAGACAAACAATTGGAATGGTATGGTCATACACGTAGAATGATGGAAACAAGATTGCCGAGACAAGTTCTGGAATGGATTCCACCAGGGAGAGGAAAGAGGGGAAGTCCACGGAAAACCTGGATAGATGATATAAGGAGTAGTATGAAGGAGAAGAATTTAGAAGAGCGGGATTGGGAAATAAGAGAAGAATGGAGGAAGAAGATACGTACTTAAACACTTTGGATACAGGAAGATGTGATCTCACATTGTAAACCTGTTGATAAATAATATTATTAAGTTGTTTCAGGTATTTATTTTTCTAATGTAAAATATTTCTTGAATATTCCGTAAGTGAGAGTGAAAGCGACACAAGTGCTGCGAATGTTGCATGTGCCGATACATGGAAAGTGATAGGCAAAACTGACCAGAAACCTAAAGAGTATACCTTTTCCAAGAATGTAGGTCCAAAACTGAATCTTGCCTTTGATGCTGAGCCAATTGAGTACTTTAGTTTATTTTTTACTGATGAGCTAATATCTCAAATTGCCAAGGAAACAAATAGATACGTGAGAGAAAAAATTTCCACATTACAATTGTCTCCACGCTGTATTTGGAAAACTTGGGTTGATGTGTCTGTAGCAGAAATGAAAGGGTTTTTGGGGATAATATTGAACATGGGGCTTGTTTCACTTCCGGAACTAAAGGATTACTGGTCCACTGATAGGACAACTGAAATAAAGTTTTTTCGTGATGTTATGCCGCGGGATAGATTTTTGCAGATTTTTTGGATGCTACATGTAGGGGATGATTCACAGAATATCACTGCTTCATCCCTTAGAAGAACCAAAAAGGTTCATGGTGTAATTGAATTTCTGGAAAGAAAATTTCAAGAACACTTTTTACCAGGCAAAAATATTGCTGTAGATGAATCAACTGTGGGATTCAAAGGAAAAATAAATTTTAAAACGCACAACCATAAAAAACCCACAAAATGGGGTATCAGGATTTTTGTTTTGGCAGATAGCGATACTGGCTATGTTCACAGTCTTATTCCCTACTATGGAAAGTACACAGGACAAATTTGTAATTTATCGTATCCTGAAAAGCAATTCAGTACGAGAATTGTACTATCTCTGATAGATCGCCTTGGACTTTGTGCTTTTGGAGTTAGTGGCTATCATTTATTTCCAGATCGCTATTATAGTAGTGTAGATTTAGCACAGGAGTTAGACAGGCATGAATGCCACACCATGGGCACTATAATTGCTGGTAGCATAGGCAACCCAAAACCTGTGAAGCAAGGGCTTTTGAAAAAACTAAAATGTGGCGAAACCAGTTCTTACCGGAATGGCAACGTGTTGGTTATGGGATAGAAAGACAAAAGGGTAGTCTTGATGATTTCTACATTTCATGATACCTCTATGCAGAAAACTACAACAATTTTGAAAGGGGGCACAAGGAAAGATGTAGAAAAACCACTGTGTGTTCTTGATTATACCAAACACATGGGAGGTGAGGATCGCAGTGACCATTATTGTGCAACATATGCTTTTATGCAAAAATTGTTGAACTGGTGGCGCAAATTATTTTTCTGGTGCCTGGAAGTAGCAACAGTAAACTCGTACATTTTGTACAAGGTTCAAAATTGCCAGGGAAGCACCCATCCCTTGTCACATGTAAAATACAGGAGGTCACTTGTCGAGAGTCTTGTGAAAGACATAAGCAACCCAAGGCCAAGGTCACACCCCGGTACAGCTGAGAGAGAGGAAAGGCTAAACAATGAACCACATTTTATATACCATTTTGAGGGAAAAAAGCACAAAGACTGTATTGTCTGCAGCAACCGAAAACTCAAGGGAGCGAGAAAAGAAATGTATTTCTACTGCAACACATGTGCAAATAACCCGGCCATGTGTATCAGCGAATGTTTTGAGTGCTATCATACGTTTGTCAATTATAAAAAGTAATTGTCCTGTCATAATGAGAAGTGTGTGATGTGTAAATGTGTACATAGTGTTTGTGTATCCGTTTACATTTTATATACATTACTATTTATGGTCGAATGCTATTTCATTGGTACGTGTTTTTTATGACATGGATATGACACACCTGTCGTTGGTTTATGGGTCTCACCGACCTGACCGGGAGAGTTAACAAAATAAATTCACCCACCATATCCTCTGATTACCAATCAGAGGATGCATTACATGCCATGACAGGACAGCATGTGTATATATATATGGTTTTTATGGATAAATTGTGGAAAGGAAGAAATAGAAGGTGTCGTGAGAAGTATAGGATCAGGTTTGAACAGACGTCAATGTATTAAGATGTATTAAGAGTTGTCATTAGAGGTTATAAGTTTAAATTTCAATGTAATATCTAATGGATAGATCAGCATGACTGGTCTTTGCGAAATTGCCTTATCTTGTGCTATTGACTGCTTATGTTGAAGGAGAGAGGGTCAATCCAGATGTAGACAACAGGTGCATGCTTGAGTGCTCATACAGATTGCATCAAAAGAATATACAGTGCTGCACATGACGACTGTTAATATTTTTATTTCATTTTATTTCACTACCTTTTATGATATGTAAAGTGAATATTACATAGTCTGCTCATTATAGTGTACAATAATATAGATTGGGAAGTTGTTGAACATGAACATTCTCCACCTCTCATGTAAATAAAAGCTATATTGTGAGAAACTTCTTTTAACATCACAAGAGGTGCATGCAAATAATGTGTTCTATCACTGTCTGATATCCTTCTTATACCTGTTGATCTAGAAGGCTCAGTTACTATTTGTAGCAACACATCTCGTATAGCACACATTATTTGAATGAATGATTTATTGAGTACTACATCTTATACAACTTGGGCTATTCCTGAGCTGGGCTCCGGCCCTTTTGCTTTTAGGGCAGCTACCTTTTACATACACATAGCACATGTTTAATTTGTGAACGTTTGCTTCCTACTTTTCACTAATCTTATTCTGCTCCCCCTTATTAGTTGATGTCTATGTAAAATGCTATTTCTGTTGTAAGCAATGACTGACACAAGCAAAAATACGATTGAGGAACATCTGATTGTTTGTGTGTGGGTTCATGAGAAAGAACGAACTGGCGAAGTGTATGAAGAAATCAGTGAAAACTTCTTCCTTCATTTCAATAAAGTTGCTCCCATCAACGGAAACTGGAAAAGAAAACTTTCTCAACAGGCTCTGTATTGAATGCAAAACGCAGCGAAGATCTAAAAAATATTGCATTGATGGTGTTAGTAATCAATGTCCGAATCATTGAAATGTTCGCCCAAGAAATAAACAAGGAAACGATCAGCGGATATGCAGATCCCAAGAACCTTGCTGCACCGTTGGGTGAAAAATGAGGGTTATCAACCATACAGGCCTACCACCATAAATTAATTAAGTAACAGGGATATGGAAATATGACGTGATGCATGTCAAATGTTACTTTCTGCTTTTCCCACCTTAGCAGTTCTTTGTACTGTCTTGGTGACTGACAAATGTGCCATGTATCTCAGCTCTCGTTCGCGTAATGTTTACATGTGGGCCAAATGTAACCCTCACTTCTTTGAAGAAATTCAACAACATCCCCCTCATGTCATGATGCGGACCGGTATTACCAGTGGAGTTATTGACGGGCCAGCTTTCCTATATGGATTGGGCAAGGTGGACCTCTCATTTGGCCTCCAAGAAGCCCTGACCTGACAACGTGCAACAACTGGCTGTGGTCCTACTTAAAAGAAAATCTTGAAAAGATTTGGATGGCTTCCGTTGAACAACTGAAGAGAGAGATCATCCGCGTCTTCAGAACGGTCACTCCCAAAATACGCAGGTGGGCAAGCAGACGGACATGGTGGCGCATTCAACTGTACGCTGAAAATTATGAACACACCGAAATATTAAATGTTTAAGAATGACGCTGACAGGCCCAGTAGTGTTTGTCTTTTCATATTTCCATTCCTTATTAGTGCAGTAATCAATAAATAATGTTTTTACATCACTTGTGAAAGTTTATTATTGCTACACAAACTTAATAAAGGAGGTTATGGCATTGGATAAGCAACAAAGCTTATTCTTTATGAAATTTGGAACTACTCAGAAGATCGATTGAAATTAGAGATCTTACAATTTGAATTGCATATAACTCTTTTGAATGTAAAGCATTTTTCACTTTCACGATATATTTCACTACATTTGTTTACGCACAGTCTCTATCCAGGGGACATGTGCCAAGTCAATATGCTCCCTGTATTAGTAACTTTAAGCCACAGATCAGGTCACTCTAGTCCACCCTCTAGTAATAACTATGGAAACATATGCAATAAGAGTTTTGTACACTAAGTAAGAGGAGAATAAATTCATCCATTCAAATCCAATATTAATTGTGGTAATACAGATCCTTCTAATTTACGGAGTAAAATTGTTTAGGAAATTCAATATAACTAACCAAAAGTAAATGGTTATTTTTGATAGGATATACAAAGCCCAGTTACAAATGTTTTGATATAGGGTTAAGTACCTACATCAAACCTTGCAGAAAATAGATAATTTAAAGTTCTAATATGAGAGCCCAGGGACAAAGTAAGAGATAAAAATTCTCCATGCAGCAGGTTATTTAGTATAATGCTTATTCTTCTATTGTTGCAGAAGGTACCAGTAGCTTGTGTTCCAACTGGAGTGAAGCATTTGCACCACAAAGCACAAGAGTTTGATATTGGTGTGTACTTTGAGGCCAATGGACATGGCACTGTAGTATTCAGCAAGTCTGCCATTCGTCAGATAAAAGAGAGCATAAGGTTGGAATCAAATAATTATTTCTTTTTATCTTATATTTAATACAGTTAAAATAGCGATATGCAAACTAGTACTTAAGTAATTTAATTGAAAAAAAAAATCTGATGTGTTGCACTCACATTACTTTCTCTACTCTTGTACTAACCATTCTTACAAATTCTTATTCCTATATCTTTGTGTTACATTTGTACAAATTATCGTATTGCTTATTTCCTTGTAGGTGCAAGGGGAATATTAGAATAAAGTAGGCTTTGTGCGATAGTCAAAACTTTTAAAGCTTTGAGATCCTGTTCCCTTTGCATGCTTAACATATAAAAAAATGAACAACGATGTTCCATTTCACGAAAGTTTTGTTTTTCGAAACAAGGAATATCTCCGGAATGGTTAACTCTACAAAAAAAAAAAGTATTTTTAGACATAAATTGTGTGTTTTAGCGAGATTACATTTTTTGTATAGTGAGATTTTATCTATCTCTTACAGTTTACGAGTTATTCAAAATCATCCAGAGTAACCAGGACTACATAGGCTATAGCTAGAAAATTCAAAATATACATTTCATTTGTCATACAAATATCTTAAACATATTACATTTTAATGAAAATCGTTATAGATCCATTTTCAAGAAAATGAAAATTTTTTAAAAATTTTTCATGTAAAGGGTAGTTTAGGGTGGGGCTGTTTTCTTCAAAATCTTCTTGTCGCATCCTTGAAAGATATTAAACTTAAATACCAAGTTTGATTTTTAACCGACTTTTCATTTTTCAGTTATGCTCTCCACACACAGACAGACACACCGACTGACACACACACACACACACACACAGACAGACAGGGACCTTCTTCTAAAAATGCTTTTTTTTTATTCAGGGGGTCTCGAAACATATATTTCCGTTTAAATCTCTACATCAAATTTTTGGGTGAAATGCAATACTTCCCCTACTTACCAGTAGAGAAAGTAATACATTCACAAACATGTGCACCCCCACCCCCCCACACACACACCACAACACACCACAACACACCACACCACACCCACACCCACACACACAGCCACACACACACACACCCACACACACACCCACACACACACACACCCACACACACACACTCCCCCTATCTCTATCCCTCCTGCCTCCTTAATGGCAATGGCAGACATTGGGAACATACAACTAAAGGAACAATTTCTGAACAAACAACAGAACATTTAATTCATCATTGCAAAATCCTGGAAAATGAGCAGAAAATGAAACAACAAATAGCATCACAAGTTTTACAATTTCATCAATTCAATAGACTTCATACTAAATATGGAAAAATTAAAGCTATTAACAGTGAAGCAACAAGATTCTAAAGTAAGAACAAATTAGAAACTAAAAACTTCACTTATCTTATTGTTTTGGTGCTGACCCTGGGGTTTCAAGCTATGTCCAGCTCATTCTCAAAGCCATATAAACAAACTCGTTGCCAAGCTACAATCTTTTATTTTTTCTGAAAAACAATTACTCTTATTCAATTTTTATTTACCAATCTCTGAAAACAAAAATTTATAAATACAATCTATAGATGGTAATTCGAAGTTCATAACACGGTTCCTGTTTTTTAAAATAAAAACTTTTTCCCAAACCATTAAATCTATTGGATTACTTAATTGTTTTAATAATTTAACTTCTGAATTAATTTCATGATTAAATGACCAAAAATGATCTGCCACAGCTGATTTATCAGTTTGTTTATATTTAACATTTCTAAAATGTTCTTTTATTCTGGTTTCTAGATGACGTTTAGTTTTACCAATATAAACTTTATCACAATCTAAACAGCTAAATTGATAAATGCCAGATTTTTTATAATTTGGTATTTTATCTTTTTTTGAAAAATTAAGTAAATTTTGTATATTAAGAGGTAGAACTGGAACTTAAAAATTCAATGCCACAACTGGGATTTGAACCACAGACCTTCCGCTTGCCGGGCGGACGCTCTACCTCTTAAACTTTGCCCACACACGGCTTGTGTGTTTAAAAACACCAACAGTAAGTTTGTTGGCATAAATAAATAATAATTATTTGTATATTAAATTTATTTTGAGGGACCAAATTTATTCCATATTCTTTAAAAATCCTTGTAAATTTTTTATTAGCCCATGGATGGTAAGTAAACTTTTTAAAAATACAATTATCTTTTATTTTTTTAAGGGTTGAAACTTCTTTGACAGCTTTTTGATACTTAAATTCCTCTATCCTTTTATGTATAAAATCTGTATTAAAACCATTAATTACTGCAGTGTTAATAATGTGTTTATATTCTATGTCAAATTCATCTTTATTAAGGGGTATATTTATTAACCTATAAATTAAACTATTAAAAACAGCAAATTTATGTGCAAAAGGACTAAAACTTTTATATTTTATGTAATTATCAGTATGAGTATATTTTCTGTAAATACCAAATTTCAATTTGTTGTTATGTCTTTTAATTTTTAAGTCCAGAAATGAAAGAAATCCATTATTCTCAGTTTCCAAAGTGAATTGTATAGCTTTATCTTGTAAATTTAAAAGTTTTAAAGCATCATTTATCTGTTTTTTAGGGACAACAGCAAAAATGTCATTCACATATCTATACCATATTTTAAAAATTAGAGGGAATGATTTTGTAATTTGAAACCAGAATAAAAGAACATTTTAGAAATATTAAATATGTTGTTAGCTAATGCTGGATTTCTGACAATGAAGTCATTAATCCTCTTGCTCTCCAATATTTTTCACAAATATTGAAGAGAGCAATAGCAGTAATCGTAACCGTTTTTTAGAGAGCACCATATTTTTATGTTTTGGCGGTCACATCGCTGTCTCACAACCCCCAGAATGTCTGGAGGACCACACCTGTCGTTGGTTTACAGGTCTCACCGACCTGACCGGGAGAATTATCAAAATAAATTCACTGGCCATATCCTCTGATTACCAATCAGAGGACATATTACATGCCATGACAGGTCAGCATGTTAGGGGTTAAGGTTTTATAGAGAAATTATAGAAATGGAGAGGTTGGAAAAATAAAGACTCCCTAGCCCTCGGGAACCCTAATAGCATTGGGGTCGGAAGAGAACAAGAGATGACCAGGTAAGGTCAGATAGAAAAGTTACAGTGAGGAGCAAAACACCAGGAAGTGGAAGTAATGTTCTGCTCAGCTTGGGTACCTTGTGGTCGCTATTCACATATCCCCTAGGCGGAGACCCCTGAGTAAAGAAATATTAAATATAAACAAAATGATAAATCAGCTGAAATATTAAATATAAACAAACTGATAAATCAGCTGTGGCAGATCATTTTTGGTCATTTAATCATGAAATTAATTCAGAAGTTAAATTATTAAAACAATTAAGTAATCCAATAGATTTAATGGTTTGGGAAAAAGTTTTTATTTTAAAAAACAGGAACCGTGTTATGAACTTCGAATTACCATCTATAGATTGTATTTATAAATTTTTGTTTTCAGAGATTGGTAAATAAAAATTGAATAAGAGTAATTGTTTTTCAGAAAAAATAAAAGATTGTAGCTTGGCAACGAGTTTGTTTATATGGCTTTGAGAATGAGCTGGACATAGCTTGAAACCCCAGGGTCAGCACCAAAACAATAAGATAAGTGAAGTTTTTAGTTTCTAATTTGTTCTTACTTTAGACTTCATACTACTTTAATGATAGTCTTGAATACATAGAAATAATTATGCAAACCTCCATTTTATAAGTATTGTACAAATATGGTTATGTTTTAGCAACAAATTACATAATGTGCAATGTAAATACCAGAGGAGGAGGAGGAGGAGATGTAAATTTAAGGGTGCTCAACTACATGGTTGTCAGCACCCTTAAAAAACAATTCATAGCAAAACCCAGATATAAACCTGAATAAAAAAATTAAATTACTAACAAAAGGGAAAATAAATATATGTTGTTAGCTAATGCTGGATTTCTGACAGTGAAGTCATTAATCCTCTTGCTCTCCAATATTTTTCACTGATGATATTGAAGAGAGCAATAGCGGTGAATTTATTTTGATAATTCTCCCGGTCAGGTCGGTGAGACCTGTAAACCAACGACAGGTGTGGTCCTCCAGACATTCTGGGGGTTGTGAGAGAGCGATGTGACCGCCAAAACATAAAAATATGGTGCTCTCTAAAAAGCGGTTAATATTACTGCTATTGAAAATAAATATATATAAATGTATAAAACTGAGTGGCAAAAGCCAAAATTAAAACAAAGTGGTAAAGATGTCAAAGGAGTATAAAAACCAGGTACGTATCTAAAGTTGCAAATTTTCAAACCCATCTTGATCTCTGCTAAAAACTTAAAAAATCTTTTGACTGCTTGTTTGTCGTCTGCCAAGACCTCTGAAAGTCTGACAGGCAGCTGCAGAGAGTCTCAAATGTGCGCTAGAAAGGAACAATCTAGCAGCACATGATGGACTGACAAAAGGTTGTCACGTAGCAGGCAAAGAGAAGCAGGGTTCCACAAAAAATTACAGTGGCCAATTTGCAACCGAGCCAAGTTAACCTCTTTGCGACAAGATATGCCATAGGAAGTTACCCAGTTTATCTGAAGTTCTTTCCCTTCTCTAAGCTTATTACCGCAGAGAGCTGACCAGCACCGCTCTCCGCACTTTGAGCCTAAAGTCTTCCGAAGTAACATGAGAGATCGTAATACTGGTTGCTGCCTTCGCTGCCAAATCTGCCATTTCATTCTTTGGCAAATCTACGTGATCAGGAATCCATACACTCGCCACGTTAATGCCAGAAGTGTGTAAAACATGGAGGGCATCCTGGATACGTTGTACAATAGGCTGGGAGTTGTACAGCTCACGAAGGCTGTGAAGTGCGTTAAGAAAATCACTCAAAATCAGGCAGTCACCTAATTCACGACGATGCACATGTAAAACATCTTGGTATTTTGCATACAGTTCTGCAGTGTAAATAGAAGCATTATTATGTTTACCAAATGTATGTGGTTCGGTTCCATAAATATAAGCACATCCAACAACACTGCTGCTCTTTGATCCATTGGTGTAAATAAAATGGCAGTCAATGTAGCCTGACAGAAATACTTAAAAAACACTTGCAGATACTACAAATATGCATTGTGGTCTTGCAGTGTATGGTCATCCCAAGATCTACATATGATAGATGGGACATGCCAGGTAACCAGGAGGGGTAAAGCTTCTCGCCCTTGGGAAACAAGTCAGGCATTTCAACTGCAAGCTTCCTTAGAAGCTCCTGGAAACGAAAACCCACTGGCTTAGGACTAAAGGTGCTTTTACTATATTGTTCTCTTAGCGTGGTGGTGAAAAAGGAAGTGAATGTTGGGTGCTTAGGCATATATCTAAGTGCACAACCATAATTTGCTAAGAGAATCTGATGTCAATATTGCAGAGGAGTCTCTGCAGATTCGGCATCAAGGCTCACCACTGGACTTCTTGGAAAAGCTCCTATTGCCATGTGGATGTCCCTATTATGGACTGCGTGTAGTCTTCTCAGCACAGATGGTCATGCTGACGAATAAACAATACACCCATAGTCTAGTTTGGATCAGACCAGTGCACAATACATTTGCAACAAAATTGTTCGATCTGCTCCCCACGCTTTGCCATTTAGTACCCACAAGATATTCAGGGAATGGCCACATTGTGCTCTTAGCTGCACTATATGTGAAGACCAACCTCAGGAAATGTCTCATCTACGAAGGGAAGTGAATCTGGACCAAAACGGAATGAAGGTGCTAATCACCTCCTATGGTGCCAGAAATTAACACAGATTGATTTCTCAGCTGAGAAATGAAAGTGGTTTTTTGAACTCCATTCTTAAAGGTTGTTGAGAAGTACAATAGGTGGCAAAGTCGTCCATGAATAGGTATTATAAAACTCCAGATGGAGTTAATTGCTATAGCAAAAAGCGTGACACTTAATACCGAACCCTGAGGTACTCCCTCCTCCTGAGCAAAAGAATTAGAAAAAACTGAGCCAAACTTATTTGGAAAAAGCAGTCTTTCATAAACTGAATGAACAGCGGTAAGCATTCACATATGTTCCATGTATACAGGGAATGTAGAATCCCTGTTCGCTAGCAGGTATCATAAGCCCACTCGAGATCAAAAAATATGCCAACTTTCATAAATCTGTTCATAATCTGTGTTGATATTGACACAAGATGGTCTACAGTTAAGCGGCATCTTTGGAAGCCATGCTGGATGTTAGTAGGTTACAACTTTCTAACCACCATACCAATCGTCCATTGATCATACATTCCATTACCTTGCAAACGCAACTGGTGAGGAAATAGGAAGGTAGCTGGAGGGAAAATGGTGATCCTTTCCAGCTTTCAAAATGGGAATAACGGTGGTCTCATGCCAATTTTCTGGAACTATACTGCCAACCTCAACACAATTATAGGCCCCAAGCAGGAATGCCTTACATTCAGGAGAGAGCTGTTATAACATTTGTATGTGAATACTGTCTGGTCCTGGTGCTGATAGTTGCAAAGATGAAAGAGAATGTTCTAACTCTGCCATGGTGAAAAGGCAATTCTAATCTTCTATGTTTCTGGAACGAAACGCAAAGCCTTGAAATTCCACCTGAGTTTTAATTGACGGAACTTAGGGGAGTAGTTATCCAAGCTAGACACTTGAGTGAGCCAAACGTATTGGCTACTTCAAATGGATCAACAACAGCTCCTATAGCTTCTAAAGTAAGAACAAACTAGAAACTAAAAACTTCACTTATCTTATTGTTTTGGTGCTGACCCTGGGGTTTCAAGCTATATCCAGCTTGAAACCCCAGGGTCAGTACCAAAACAATAAGATAAGTGAAGTTTTTAGTTTCTAATTTGTTCTTACTTTAGAATCTTGTTGCTTCACTGTTAATAGCTTCAATTTTTCCATATTTAGCTCCTATAGCTGTTTTCAAGCCTGCAATTGGTATATGGATTGGCTTACTGGCTATTTGCCTTATCTTATACCATACAACCGAGGAAGGGGTATGTCGGTTAAATGAAGCTACAAATTTGCTCCATGATGTCTTTTTGCTATCCTTAATGTTTGTCTGGACCTGGCACACATTTTCTTGTATTGGATTAGTTACTCAATGTAGGGTGGTGCTGAAAAGTCCTAAGAACATGCCTTTGAGCATGAATGACATTCCGACATTCTTCCGTCCACCAGGATACAGGAAATCGATGGGGGTGGGAAGTCGACCACAGAATAGATTGCTCAGCAGCAGAGAGAATCCTCTCGGTGAGATGCTGTGCCAAATCAATCACTGAGTCATGCCCTTTGTAAGTAAACACAACCAACTGGGTTTAAAGGTTCCAGTTGGCGTGGTCCATGCGCCATTTAGGCATACGTGTGAAACATGTATCTTGCGCTAAGAGACTAATAAGACATGGAAAATGGTCACTAGAGTGTAAATCAGAAATGACATTCCATTGTAAGGAGACTGCCAACTGAGGTGAACAAACTGCAAGAACAAGATGTGAAAAGTTATTAATGGAATCAGAAAGAAATGTAGGCTCTCTAGTGTTGAGGAGAGCTAGGTTGTAATTGTCCAAGAAATCAGCGATCAGGTTGCTTCTCGCACAGGCACAACATGAACCCCAGAGTGGGTGATGTGCATTGAAGTCTCCCATCAACAGAAACGGTGTTGGTAACTGGGAAACTAGATCTTCTAAATCAGTATGCGAGAAATCATGGGACGGAGGCAAATATAAGTTATAAATGGTGAACTGGATGTTTGGCAGTATAATCATTATGGCAACTGATTGTATATCAGACTGTAAGAGTATAGGTTCTGCATATACATTATCTCTGATAAGCATCATAGTGCCGCCATGTGCTGGAACACCCCCTTCTGGTGTAACATCACACCGTACTGGGTTGTATCACCTTGGAAAGCGTCTTATGGATGCAGCTTACTCTCTTGCAAACATACGACCAAAGGAAAAAGTTCTAGCTCTGGTCGTTGTGTTCAAATTTCACATATGTTTCATTGTAGGATAGCCATGTTAAACTCTGTATGGGATAAGAACTCAAAGGTAACTCTGCATTATCTTGTAGTAGATGGTAGTCAATTTAATTTAGCCCTTTTTTATTTCTTGGGCTTATACTCTTTTCAGAGGCTTTATCCTGCCTTTTTGTTTACTGGGGTTCCCCCAGTTTGGGCAGGATGCTCCAGCTCCATATCCTCTACTAAGGATGACCGTTTCCCTATTCTGAACCTTGATTGCCTCTAACTGATTTGAAATGGTTAACGGCACAGATGAAAGTTGCTGGTCATAGTCCAGTCCGGAAGATTCCTTGGAAGAGGATCTTCGAGGAGATGTTCTTGGACTCTTTTCTCCGTTAGTTTTACTGGGAGCATTCTCATCACTATCTTTCAGGAGGTTGGATTTGTTGTAATTGGTGTTAAATTTCTTAGGTGAAGCATCATATACCACAGCCTTGTAGAGGTCGACACTTTTGTTGGCAACCTAGCTGAAGTTGTGGGTTCATCTGCAGTTTTTGCAGAGGTTGATACAGACTTAGGCAATGATGTTGAATGCTTTGGCTTTGGATTAGGTACGACAGTCCTGTTTGAAGTTGTGGCCCCATTTGTATCATTAGTTTGAGTAGTGATTTCCTGTTGTGGTACCAGTTTAATTGCAACCGAGCTATAAGTATTGATCCTCAGGATAGATGGTTGGAGCAAAGACGTGTTTTCCTGTTGTGGTACTGGTTTAATTGCAATCGAGCTATAAGTATTGGTCCTCAGGATAGAGGGTTGGAGTAAAGACATGTGTTTTCCTGTTGTGGTACCGGTTTAATTGCAACCGAGCTATAAGTATTGGTCCTCGGGACAGAGGGTTGGAGCAAAGACATGTGTTTTCGGGCTTCTGAGAAGGACACCTTCTCCCTATCCCATATCTCTTGGATGGCTTTCTCCTCCATAGAATGGGGGCACTCTTGGGAACTAGATGGATGTTCCCCCCCGTGCAGTTTACACAACTGGGTGTTGTTATACATGCATCGTCATGTGTGATGCCTCCGCATCAACATCGGAGCAGGTTTGGTATGTGTGGGCTAGTATTCACCATGCTCTTTCTGCTGAACTTGATACACCGTCACACCTTGTAGTAAATTCTCCTGAATCTCCTCATTGGACATACTGTCCAAAGCACGAGTGTTTATCACACTGAGACAGAATATAAGGACCCCAATAGAAAATCGTTCATATAAATGTTTGTTAAAAGTGTATAAATATTAGAATTGTTTGTGTTTTAACAATAAAAACTATTTGCGCGGATGAATACAAAATGGCGGTGTGTCGTGCCAAAGCGACGCCAAGAAACGATTCAGTAGCGTCTATATGTTCAAGGTGATAAGACGTGTTTTGGTAGCGTGTGAACATGGAACTTTCACCAAACTTTTATCCAGCGTAAATTCTACCAAATCACAAAAGTGTAAAGTTTCTTGAGTCTTTAATATGGTGCTGAGAGTGTAAAATATTGAAGTGTTAATAAATAAATACATTGTGATAAAGAAACATTGATATATGCATTCCATCTGTTACCATGACCCTGTAGATAGAAAACGAGTCTCATAGCGCAGCCAATTCCCATAATAATCATTTAAAAACTGCACCAAAATGGCTTACCCAATGTGGAGCTTGAATTTAGGATGGAATGCAAATTACGGGAATTGAAATCACGATAAACATCAAGTGACGCCATACCATTGCGCCTAAGAAAAGAAGATGCCATTAGACCATCGTTTGATATCGCCAACGATACATCAGAACATCGATGCACGGATAATCAATGCGGAAAAGCACTGGAGATCACCTAGCGAAGCCAACTGCCCAGGAGACGTACATAACTGGACGAAGCAACGAAAAAAAAAGAAAGTAGGATCAAAAATTTTTGTTTTCACATACACTTTATTTTCATTTTTATGTTACTGAGAAGCGGCAAAGTAGTGGGACTTTTAACCCTAAGTGAATTGAATAAAGAAATTAAAATGTCGCGAAAAGAGATAGAAACAGGAGTGGGGGAAGGGGCAGATAGGCCTAGTTATCAGGTAGAATTAGAAAGTGAGGAAGAGGTTGAAATAGGGAAAGACCAAAGGTTATTAATGATCATGTTTGAAAGACTAGAACAAAGTTTAGGTCAGAGTATAGAACAAAAACTAGAACAAAATAAAAAAGAAATAGGTCAGAGTATAGGCCAGAAAATGGAACAAACTAAAGTAGAATTAAAGCAGGATATAGAACAAAGTTTAGGTCAGAAAATAGAGGGAGTGAGAGAGGACTTGGAAAATAATAAAAAAGAAATAGGTCAGAAAATGGAAGAAGTGAGACAGAATTTAGAACAGAAAATAGAATTAGGAAGACAGGAGTGTAAAGAAAATATGAAAGTAATGGAAACTAATTTAAAATTAGTACATAAAAACTTAAATGAGACAAAGGAAGCCTTAGAAGCTAGGATAGAAATCGTAGGAGATAGGATGGGAAAAATAGAATCAGAAATGAGAGAGAATAAGATTGTGTTAGAAAGAGAAATTGCTAGATGTAGAGATGAAATAACAGAATGCAATACAAGTGTAGACTGTAAGATTACAAATGTAAAAGCAGAAATAACTGAGGAATTAAGGAAAGAGATTGAGGTAGTAAAGAAAGACATTATTAATGAAACTGTAGAACAAATTGTAATTCCTAAAATTAAGACGATGACTGATGTGGTGCATTCGCAACAGGACGCTATAAATGATATGAAACAAAGTCACTTAGAAATAAAGAATGATTTAAAATCAATTTGTGAAGAAATGAAAAAAGGGAAAGAAAGTTTGGCTAATGTAAATGATGTTGTGAATGCACTACAAAGGCAAGATGATTTAGATGTAAGTAATGTACAAGATGAGAGTTATTTGAATAATGTACAAAATGTTGACTCACCATACAGAGAAAGAGGTTCACAACCAAACAATGACACAACACATAACACATGTTACACCAACAGTATATTACATGAAATCACACCACCTACATTTGACGAGGAGAAGGGAGACGATCCAAAATTCTTTGTTAAAGAGATGGAAGAATATTTTAAAGTGAAAAGGATACCAAACGAGCTTAGGATGATGATAGTTAAGAAAAGCTTAAAAAACAAGGCATTAGAATGGCTCAGGTTAACACTAGCTGGTCATGAGTCGTATAGTTCATTCAGAAATTTATTCCTATCAAGGTATTGGGGCCCAGCTAAGCAAAACCAAACTAGGGTAGAGCTAGCGACAGGTAGATATGATCCAACCAAAGGGTTATCGCTAGTCGATTATTTTATGAAAGTAGCCAACAAAGGAAAGCTATTAGACCCCAACTTGTCAGAAGCAGAACTAATTACCAGCATAACAAGACATTTCCCAGACACAGTGAGAACAGGGTTAATTGTTGCGAGGCCAGTAGATTTTGCAGATATGATAGAATTGCTGACAGCCTTCGAAACACAAAATGGTCGCCCTAATGAGCATAGACATAGGAACGGTCACCCAAACTCACCCATCTTAAACCGGAGCACGGCTACGAACAACCAGAGTGAGGGAGAAGATAGAAATACTAGGAGCACCCATGAAAGGGGGAGAGGGGCACACCATTTCCCACAACCACATAATCATGGCGAGAGGATGGAGAACACAAGACAGCGGTACCACGACACAATACCGAGGGGTGAATCGAGATACAGAACGCATAGATATGATCTTGGAAGACCAGGAGACCGTACCCATCAAGTGAATCACATACGATTCTGTAGGGAATACTTAAACAGCCAAAGGCCATCATACAATAGGGGTTCACACCAAAGGGGCAGAAACCAATGGAACACCGACAACGTAAGACAACAGGAACAGAATGAAAATGTGCCAGATAGGACCGATGCTGCACAGAATACAGAAACAACAATCACCTCCAACGCCCAGGAAAACTAAGTACAAGTCAACTTTGTGTCCCGGAAGTTGACCTGTGTGGCAGTAGGGGCAATATTGACCAATATAATGTAGGTACCTTGAGAAGACAGGCAAGTGAAAGAAAGGAAATAACCAATCCACCAATGATTAGGCTGAAGGTATATGGTATCGAATTGCCAGCGATGATTGATACAGGAGCCAGCACATCAGTATGTGACGAACAGCTATTCCAGGAATTAATAACTAAGAGAAATGCTGAATTCTTGCCTGTGTGTGGAGTGTATTGCAGCACAGCAATTGGCAAGAAAAAGGAACATGTTAAATACCAGGTAAGGCTGGTAATAGAAATCGGAAGTTGGAAGTTCGATTTTATTGCCCTGGTAATACCTAGACTAACAGCTACCCTAATCATTGGCAGTGATTTGCTTAATCTTTGGAGGTCGGTGATTAATTATGACCTACATGAATTCATTATTAAGGAAGGAACCTCAGAATGCACTGCGAAGTTCCTGGAGGAAGAAACATGCCAGGAGGAACCAGACCAGACAGGGATCCATCCGGATGAACAATTCTTTGTGGAGAACATCAGTGTCCACAAGAATAGGTTGGTAGACCTGAGGGTAAATAATGAGAAAACAGGTTGGACGAGCGAGGAGGAAACTAATGTTTGCAGCCATTGGATCTGCACAGAAGACGAGTATGTTACCTCGAACAACTACCAACCTGAACCATTACCAACAGATGGAGAAGAACCGATGTCACAGCTAATCGATGAGAAGGTCTGGGGGGCACATGGCATCTCTGAAGAGGAAAGGAACCAACTTAGAAAAATATTGATTAAAAACAGGAAAGTTTTTAATAAAAAGCCAGGTACATGTAATAAGTACGTACATACTTTTACAGTAAAAGATATCACCCCCTATTCACATAAATCCAGGCCCATCCCCAACTCCATCAGGGAGGAAGCTGACAGAGTGATCCAGAAAATGTTAGGGGACGGAATAATAGAGCCGTCGGACTCATGTTATGTGAATCCAGTGGTATGGGTCCATAAGAAAGAGGGAAAATTGAGGATGACCATCGACGCAAGGAAGATAAATGCACATACCTTGCCAGATCATTACAGGCCTGAGGGAGTAGACCAACTGATATCGAAATTGAAGGGAGGTCAACATTTTACAAGTCTTGACTTGACAGCATCATTCTGGCAAATTCCTCTTCATCCAGATGTCAGGAAATATACCTGTTTCTTGCACAAAGGAAAGGTATACCATTTTTTAAAATGTGCCTTTGGATTATCGACCAGTAGCAGTGCACTACTGAGGGCTCTAGACAAAGTTTTTGGGGATACTATCGAGGCTTTTGTAATGCAATATGTTGACGATTTTTTGATATACAGCAAGAATCCCGAGTCACACTTACATCACATAGATTATGTATTGTCCAAGTTCCAGGAAAGCAACATGACCCTAAATTTGGAAAAGTGTGAATTTTTCGTCAAAGAGGCAGAATTTCTAGGCCACATCATTACGCCTGATGGTATACAACCTAATCCGGAGAGGGTCAAGGCCATAGAGCATATACCACCCCCACGTAACTTGAAACAGTTGAGAAGGTTTCTGGGCATTTTACGGTACCAGTCAAAATTCGTGGTCAACTACGCTAAGGAATTAGTACCCCTTAGAGCACTGTTGAAAAAAGATACTAAGTGGGAATGGAATGCTGAACACCAGGTGGCCTTTGAGAATATCAAAGAACTTTTCAAGCACAGTATTCTCCTGGAACGACCGGATCCAAATTCACCTTTTCTAATATACACCGATGCTAGTGCGCACTCATATGGAGCAATATTAGCACAAGAAGATGCAGATGGCAACAAACATGTGATTGCCACAGCTTCTAGATTTCTAAACAAGATAGAAGCCAATGCCTGCATAACCGAATTAGAAATAGGTGCAATCCATTTTGCGTTACAAAAGTTCAGGCAATATATATATCATTATAAAATAATTATATATACAGATCACGTAAGCCTGTCCTTCATTCAAAAATGCAAGCTAACCAACTCCAAAATCTCAAGGTACATACACGAAATAACATCACACGACATAGAGGTCAAACATATCCCGGGGAAGGAGAACATCTTTAGTGACTTATTGTCAAGGTTAAGGTCAGAGAGTCACATACCCGAGACGATATACAATCCACACCATGAAATTAAAATCATGCAGATAAATAGCAAAGAAAGCAACGAAATCTTACAAGACTTCAAAAACATAGCGAAGCTACAACAAGAAGACCCTGAATTGAAGAGGCTATTCGACAAGGCTCCAGACATAGTACCAAGACTGGAAGCCAAGATAGGCAAATTTAGGAACATCCTATTTAAATTACATGGTCGCGACGTAAGGAAGTGGAAAATGATGGTACCAAATTCCTTACAGGACAGGGTCATTTTGGCATTCCACCACTCGATGCTTCACTCTGGTACTGAGAGAACAATGCTTGCAATTGAGGAAGTATTGTACATCAAACATCTTGGCAAGAAAGTCAGGAAGTTAATTTCCTCATGCGACCTATGTCAGAAGGCCAAGCCAATTAATGTAAGATACGATGTCGTTCCACAATCCATCGTGAGGAACGAGAAAAATGCATTGGTGTGTATTGACGAGCATGGAGAGCTACCAAGGGGGAAAGATGGAAACAGATACATCTTTGTCATGTTTGATGTTTTCACAAAATTCACTAAAATATACCCCATTAAGAACATTAAAAGCAGAACTTGCCTAGATAAAATCGTCAAGGACTATATCCCAAAATATGGGAGGATAAAATGTATTCTATCGGACAATGCAACAATGCATAAGAGTAAGTTATTCCAGAACACCTTAAGAACATTAGGAATAAAATTGTACTATTCCTCAGCGTATTATCCCCAAGGAAACCCGACTGAGAGAACCATGAGGGATATAAGCATATATTTCCGCCTACTTTGCCACAAAGACCACACTTCCTGGACAGAAAAATGCGGGTACATAGAGGAGGTGATTAACCATTCGGTGAACCCCACGACCAAGTTTGCCCCAATCGAATTGATGACCAACACGAAACCCAAGAGAATGACAAGTGACATTGACACTACGATGGCTGCTCAAAGGGAATTGTCAGAGAAGGAAAAATGTCAATTGGCATTCAGAAGATTACAGCAAAAGGCTGAAAAAGGGAGGAACCAGGTAAAAAGATTCGTCAGGAAATGGTCCCCACAAAATGGAGAAAAGGTGCTCTTAAAAAGCCACAAAGCATCCAAGGCATCTGAGAAAAGGTCTGGAAAGATGGAGCTATTGTATACTGGACCACTGGTCATAACAAAACAGCTGGGTGACCACACCTATGAGCTACAGAATACAAATGGCAAGTTGGTAGGAAGATACCATAAAAATAAATTAAAGCCATACAAAGAAAGGACCAAATAGTCTTTGCCAACAAATATGTAAGGCAGGAATAGTAGAGATGATGGAAAATAACAATTTTTAATGGGTTACTTATAGAAAATTATGTTCAGATTAGAAAATACAACAAGAAAGAAAATCAACATAGTCATTGGCTATATTGACCACAAAGAGCATTGTCAACAAAGACAGATGAGGACACTAATTGTCATTAAAGAAATGAATTATAGCGACGGAAGATAATATGTTTTTGACATAAGGATGTCAGGGACAAAAATAAAAAGGAATCAATTATGATGACAAAAGATATAATATTTCGACACAAAGATGTCGAGGGTGAATTGAGAAGAAAAATAATACAATTGCAGAATAATTATAAGTATAGAAGTTTTCTCTTATAGAAATAAGAGACAAAGAAGTGACAATTAGTGAAGTAAGGAAAACCATAATCAGAAAAGCAATGCCCATGAATTAAGATGGATATAGCCAATGCTAAGCTCGAAGAAATGTTGAACCAAACAACAATGAATAATAACCCAATTAAGAAAAATGGTACCATTAGTAACATCAGAGTTTAAGAACCGACTCAATGACCTGCCTATACATAATAAGCTTACAAGGCAAAGAAGGCAAAGAAATGAATAAAATATTGCCATAAACATGATCATAATCATTAGCTCAAAATTTGTATCCTGTTTTTCTCTCCTCATAGCAAAGAATACAAGTCAAAAACCACATAATAAACCATGATACACTTAAATTCTATTTGTGTCAGTGTCGAATGTACAATAACTGAATATGTGTTATATAAGAACTGAATATGTATTGTATAATAACTGGATATGTTGTGTAATAACTAAATGTGTTGTACAATAACTGAATATGTATTGTATAATAACTGAATATGTATTGTATAACAACAGAACATATGTGGTATGATAACTGGATATATTGTACAATAACTGAATATGTAGTGTAATAACTGAATGTGTTGTACAATAACTGAATATGTATTGTATAATAACTGAATATGTGATGTATAACAACTGAACATATATTGTGTAGTAATTGAATATGTGAAATTTATAAAGACATGCTGTATCATGCCAAAACAAAAGACAAAGACAAACAGCGAAGAAGACTGTAAAGAAAAGAAAAAAATATTGTACAAAGTGATTGAATCAGAGGAGTAGGGAGAAGTATTGTATTGTGTTTCAAGATTGTAAATATAGGTGACAACTTGAAAAACAAAACAAGGGGCATATGAGACAGAATATAAGGACCCCAATAGAAAATCGTTCATATAAATGTTTGTTAAAAGTGTATAAATATTAGAATTGTTTGTGTTTTAACAATAAAAACTATTTGCGCAGAAGAATACAAAATGGCGGTGTGTCGTGCCAAAGCGACGCCAAGAAACGATTCAGTAGCGTCTATATGTTCAAGGTGATAAGACGTGTTTTGGTAGCGTGTGAACATGGAACTTTCACCAAACTTTTATCCAGCGTAAATTCTACCAAATCACAAAAGTGTAAAGTTTTTTGAGTATTTAATATGGTGCTGAGAGTGTAAAATATCGAAGTGTTAATAAATAAATACATTGTGATAAAGAAACATTGATATATGCATTCCATCTGTTACCACGACCCTGTAGATAGAAAACGAGTCTCATAGCGCAGCCAATTCCCATAATAATCATTTAAAAACTGCACCAACACCATGCGAGGAGTCCTGTCACTTGAATTGGATAGCTGGCTAATAAATTGGCTTTTAATACCTTGGCTGCCTGGGACGCTGAGTTAGCTTCTACCAGGAGCATGCCATTTCGTGATCTAGTACAGTTTTTCACTGGGCCCCCTATTTTGTCAAGACCCTTCTGGATTACAAATGGATTCACCATACTAAAATTTCTGTCCTTCCTATGTTCTAGTAATTACTAATTAGCGAGGACCACTCAACTCAGCTACTTCCTTTACATTTATCTTCGCGTGTTTTTGAAGGGATTTTTGTGTCATGGTGCATTAATCCTCCACGATTGCAAATGTGTCCGATAGCATGCTCACATTCTAGGCACTACCCCAGCCTAAGTGAGAGTCCTGGCTTGAACCTTGCTCACCCTAGAATCACACCCCCCAGTGTATAGTCAGAGGGATGCAATAGCCTTCCGGAATGCATCAGCTCATGCAATGGCCCCTCCCTGGGACTGGCCTTTATCAGCAGATACGTACACAGATCCTACATGATAACCAGGGGCTGGGAATTACACGGTTACCCAGTCACCCCTTGCATCACCCCATTCACTTACAACCAACGTGTAGGTTATCCGTCAGATTATGTTCAGGGAGGTCAAACACAAAAGTGGACCGAAGTTGATTGGGCATTTTATCAGTTGGTCTCTCACCCCTTAGAGGAACCGAATCGAGAGTTTGGCTCAGGACCCTGTGTGCGCCAAACCCATACCTATCGTAATAGGCCCCTGGGGGGGGGCCTAATATACCAGAGTAACACAATTACAATAATTGTGGAAGATAAAACTGTACATAGATCTTGCATATATTAATTGAGTTGCCTAATATATCCCTAACTAAATTGGCTAGAGGAATAGGATTGTTATGTGGTTTAAAGGGAAAAAAGAGTAATGCGAAAGCAATGTTAAGACAGAAATGTTTAGTTAGGCATTTTTATTATTTCTCTGCTTTGATGTTTAATTTCAATAACTCTGTGTCATAAGTCAAGCTCTGGATATAAACTGAGTCAGTGTTTATTAAATTTCCTTTGGATGTTTTGGAAACTATAGTATTAAAATTTTCTCCTCATAATAAACTCTACATAACTTAACAATGCTTTAGGTCTTCTGTTTCACTGCACTAATGTGGACATTAGTATATGGATTTTAATTATTCAGATTTCATTCATTGTGCACTGCACCATTTTCCAAATACAGAGGAGCAATATAATTTTGTGAGTTAACAAATAACCCTTAGATGGTAATTAAAACCCTGGGACATAAAGTACTTAGGATTGTAAGTTGCCCTTGGGGTACTTATCTCAGATAATTTTTCTCATTGAAAAAGTATTGCATAGATGGGCATTTTATTCAATAGAAGAATTTCTAAATAGGGCATCAGCCATAGCCGTAAGATTATAAATATGTGCTAGTTGGTAGATGTATATAAGTATAGATGTATATAAATAACTATCCAAAAACCTCTAACACACAAAAATACACTATACATATAAAAAATAACAATGAGCCTTGCAGCAACAACAAAATAAAATAACAAGCAACAAAACTTAAGATCTTCTTTAGGCAGAAGCACATGAACGGAGCCATGGATGTGGAACACGGGAACTGACACAGACATACAAAATACACAAAATACAACATACTACACTACACAACGTCAACAAAAACACAATAAACACAAATATGCACCAAAGCCGAGGGAAATCCCAACCCGAAAAAGAAACAAATACCACACTAGGCTGAAGAGGGATTTCCCTAAACAGCCCGGGCATGTTATAAACATGCCCAAATAAACATTTTTCATTCATTCATTCAATAACTATCTTTGTAAAAGTTCTTTACATGTAATTATGTATAACCATATGTATTCTGACGCTATGAATTATACTCTAATTTCTACAGCTGATAACAATAAACAAGAACGCCAGTCCCTTTGTCTAGGTGTTACGCTGTGTTCTATTTTGGGCAACGACCCAGTTGCTGTAGATAAGGCACTGCGGTTCATCACAGACATTGGATTTGTGAAGCATATTTCATCTATTTTAGAGTTTGGATGTTTTAGACTATTGGAATCTTAGGGTGTTTTACTTCTTTTACTGTTTTAAACCATCTTAATAGCTCACATTTTTAATAAGTTATGTTTTACTTGTTTAAATTTTAGGTATTTTAACTCCTATTTTTTAGCTATTTTAACTTTAATTTTTTACCTCTTTTAACTTCCATTTCATAGCTTTTTGGGGTGGTTTTATCAGTTGGGTATGCTTGTATTTATCTTTGGACTTTCAGGCCCTAATGACCTAGTTGTCAACAGGACCTTAAACACCACCCACTCACTCTCCATGTTAAGCTTGGCTTAATTAAAGTTTGTAAGGGCTTTAAATAAGGAAGGAGATTGTTTCAAGCACATATGTGAGAAATTTCCACTGCTATTGGAAGAAAAATTAATGGGAGATATATTTAATGATCCTGATATTAGAAAACCGATGCCTGATACATTTAAAAGCAGTATGGATGAAAAGAAGAAAGCAGGATGGATATCTTTCTGTGAAGTTGTTTCAAAATTTCTTGACTATTATGGCAAATATGCTAAAGGCATTCCAAGATCTTGGTCTTAAGACGAGTCTCAAGATTCATTTTCTGTTTTCTCATCTGGATTATTTCTTCAAAAATTTAGGAGTTTTTAGTGAAGACCAAGATGAATGGTTTCACCAGGATCTGCAGGAGCTTGAAGGGAGGTATCAGGGATGCTGGAGCATCAGTATACTGGTTGATTACTGCTGAATGGTAAAGCATAAAATACCTGAAGACAAAGATAAAGGAAAGAAGAGCACGAAGAATTCTTCAGCTAAAAAAAATAGTATAGTTCTTTGTGTGATAAATTGTGCTGATTTATACATCTAATCAAAGCAAGGTAAAAACATGCTAGTGACATGAATAAACAACCATACACATGTTTGAGGTTATTTTGAGTCACTTATTTACACTCACCTTCACTACTAAACTGCTTTTTTAAAGCAAAAACGTTTTCAGGACCATTCGATCCCATCATCAGCCGTTGGGTGACTGACGTTATCCTCTTGTTCCTTTTCTCTGTTGTCTCTATTCTGCTGCAATCTGGTGTTAGGGGCGCAGAGCTTTAACACTTCATTCAATGCTGGTATTTCGAAATTAATAACTTTATTACTGTTTTTGATGATGTATATTTTTTCCCAAATATTCAGTTCTATTGGTGAATTAATAGATTTTAACAGTTTTATATTAAGGCCGATGTGGTTTTCAGTCCAAAAATGATGTGCCGCAACAGACTTTTCAATTTGTTTTAATTTTATGTTTCTTTGGTGTTCCTTAAGTCTTATATCCAAATTTCTCTTTGTTTTCCCTATGTAGCTTTTGTCACAACTATTACAGTTGATCTGGTAAATCCCCGATTTTTTATTGTATAGGATGGTATTGTTAAGTGGCTTATTAAGCAGGTTTTTTAAACTGTATTGGTTTTGCGGTGCTAGTTTTATGTTTAGTTTCTTGAAGATTTTTTCAAATTTCCTGAAGGCCCAGGGATGGTACGTAAATTTCCTAAATTTCCGGTTGTTTGTGAGTGGTGTTAATGTAGTGGTTTGCGAAATTATCTTGAGCTTTTCTGCATTTTTTGACATGTTCCTAACGGTGGCTGGGTTGAATCCATTTAATATTGCAATTTCTTCTATGTGTTGTTGTTCTTTCAGAAATTCCTCTTTACTTAACGGGACATTATATAAACGATGTATCAAGCTTCGAAATGCTGTCAGTTGGTGTGAAATGGGTTGCAATTGTTTTTCTTGATGTAATTGTCTACATGTGTGGGCTTTCTATGTATACCAAATGTTATACCATCTATATTTCTAGTAATTTTGAGGTCCAGGAAACGTAATGTGTTGTTGTCTTCTATTTCAATTGTAAATTGTGTATGGCTGTCCTGTAGATTCGGTAATTTTAGAGAGTCGTCTTTTTGTTTCTGGGGGATTATAGTGAAAATGTCATCAACATATCTTCTCCAAAATTTGAATATATGTGGAAAGGCTTTAACTAAATGAGATTCAAAAAAGCTCATGTACATATTTGCTAAAAACGGTGATAGTGGGCTCCCCATTGCTAGTCCTGTTGTTTGTCTGTAGAATTTGTTGTTAAATGAGAAGTAATTACTTTTTGTGCAAATTTCTGTAAGGTTAATGATGTCATTTATTTCAATGGGGTCAACTGTAGTTGGAGTCAACCTTTTTTTAATAAGTAAGGGTATTTTTTCTCACCGGGATGCTGGTAAACAGAGCTTTAACGTCGAAAGAGACCATAATGTGGCCTTACAGGATAGTGTAATTTTGCAGGTTTTTTATGAGTTCCAAGGAGTTCTCAGTTCCTAAGCTTTCGAATTTTTTGTAAGTATTTAGTTTCTTTACTAGCCACTTAGCAATATGGTAGGTAGGTGAATTGATGCTGTTAATGATGGGTCTCATGCTATTGTGCTGTTTGTGTACTTTTGGTAGGCAATATAACCTTGGCAATATGGAGTAAGAGGGTTTTAGGATATATTTTTCTGATGTTGTTAATGTTTCTGTAACTGATAAAGCTTTATTGATTGACGTGGTATATAAGTTTAAAGGATTTTTCGGAATTTCTTCATAGTCATTACTTTCCAGAAGAAGGTTGACTCTATGGTTGTACTCCTCAATTTCCATAATAACTAGGGAATTTCCTTTGTCCGCTTTTAGAAATATCACTGGTTTCTTGTTAAGGTTTTCTATTATTCTTTTGTTGTTGTTGTAGTTCTGTATTGGGCGTAAATGTTTTAATATCTCTAGGCATTCAATTTTTGCTTTTAATGCGTCTTCATTTTTTAGGCTGTGTGTGGCTATTTCAATGTCCGCGATAAAATCTTCTTTATTCTGTGAGAAATGTATATGTATATTGTTACATTATATGTATATATAATATATTATATATATGTATACATTATATATGTATATTGTTGAACACATCCACGTCAGGTTGGATGTGTTCAACAATATAACAGCCCGGATATTAAACAACAGACAAACGTAATTAACCTATTGCAACAACAGTTCACAACCCAAGAAATGAGACTACTACAAAAAGGTTTCAAAACCTGTGTCAATTTCTCCTTGGAACTCATTAAAAACCTGCAAAATTACACTATCCCTGAAGGCCACATTATGGTGTCTTTCGACGTTAAAGCTCTGTTTACCAGCATCCCGGTGAGAAAAAATACCCTTATTTATTAAAAAATGGTTGACTCCGACTACAGTTGACCCCATTGAAATAAATGACATCATTAACCTTACAGAAATTTGCACAAAAAGTAATTACTTCTCATTTAACAACAAATTCTACAGACAAACAAAAGGACTAGCAATGGGTAGCCCACTATCACCGTTTTTAGCAAATATGTACATGAGCTTTTTTGAATCTCATTTAGTTAAAGCCTTTCCACATATATTCAAATTTTGGAGAAGATACGTTGATTACATTTTCGCTATAATACCCCAAAAACAAAAAGACGACTCTCTAAAATTACTGAATCTACAGGACAGCCATATAAAATTTACAATTGAAATAGAAGACAACAACACATTACGTTTCCTGGACCTCAAAATTACTAGAAATATAGATGGTATAACATTTGGTATACATAGAAAGCCCACACATGTAGACAATTACATCAAGAAAAACAATTGCAACCCAATTTCACACCAACTGGCAGCATTTCGAACCTTGATACATCGTTTATATAATGTCCTGTTAAGTAAAGAGGAATTTCTGGGCCTTCAGGAAATTTAAAAAAATCTTCAAGAAACTAAACATAAAACTAGCACCGCAAAACCAATACAGTTTAAAAAACCTGCTTAATAAGCCACTTAACAATACCATCCCATACAATAAAAAAATCGGGGATTTACCAGATCAACTGTAATAGTTGTGACAAAAGCTACATAGGGAAAACAAAGAGAAATTTGGATATAAGACTTAAGGAACACCAAAGAAACATAAAATTAAAACAAATTGAAAAGTCTGCTGCGGCACATCATTTTTGGACTGAAAACCACATCGGCCTTAATATAAAACTGTTAAAATCTATTAATTCACCAATAGAACTGAATATTTGGGAAAAAATATACATCATCAAAAACAGTAATAAAGTTATTAATTTCGAAATACCAGCATTGAATGAAGTGTTAAAGCTCTGCGCCCCTAACACCAGATGGCAGCAGAATAGAGACAGCAGAGAAAAGGAACAAGAGGATAACGTCAGTCACCCAACGGCTGATGATGGGATCGAATGGTCCTGAAAACATTTTTGCTTTAAAAAAGCAGTTTAGTAGTGAAGGTGAGTGTAAATAAGTGACTCAAAATAACCTCAAACATGAAGAATACTTCACTGTCAATAGTGCTTCTATTTTTAATATTCATTAACCATACAGTTAATAATTTCAACAAACTTGTTTTTTTAACTACTGTTTTTTGTCTTGAAATTAAAAGTGTAATAGAAAGTATGTAATGAAATTTATGTACTCGTACAATATCTATAAAGTGAGTTCACAAAAAAAACCCTGATGTGATAGAAGTAAATGGATAGAGAATTTGGATTCAGCACATTGACATTGTATAAAGTCACATTTATTTAGTTTAGGCAACAAACACAAAGTTAAAATTCACAGGCTAGAGTAATCTGATGCATAACTTTTCAGCTTTAATATTGTTAATGGAAACGTGACGCGTTGACAAACGACAGTAAATGATTCTTGAGTTAGCTGGAAACAACAATAGATTGATAATTTTTATTTGCACCATAACAATGGCGGTGGCACCGTGGCCTAGTTGTTAGACCACTCGCCTACCACCTAGGTGTCCTGGGTTCAATCCCAGGAACCCACATGTGGTATTCGTGATGGATGAAGCCGCATTTGGGCGGGTTTTCTTTGGGTTCTCCACTTTCCCCTGCCACTCATTCCACCAATTGCTCCATAATCACTTTTCCATTCATCAATTTCACCTGCATTTCATATCAACTGCTTCCTCACTCTCATAGCTGGTGCTTGGCTGACCACCCGCTTCCCGGTCTTAACTATGTCTGGTCCATAGGTTTGTCTGCTCCCCGACAGGCATCTGACCCTAGGCACTGGCTTGTAAGTCTTGGGGGGGTGTAAGTCCTACAGGGATGGGTAATCAGATAAAGAAAGAAAGAAAGAAAGAACAACAATGAAACTATTCAATGAAAAAACTGAAGCTGCTAACATGAAGTAATAGAATCTAAAATAAGAACAAACTTAGACTAAAAGCTTCACTTATCTTAGTAATTGCTGCAAGTTCTTGAAAGCTCCAGACATGTTTCATGATGACTTCACCACATTTTCAATGTTCTATTTAAAACAGTAACCACAGCTACAGGCACTCAACTACTTAATATTTCTATGTGTCGCCAACTTCTGAAAACAAAACAAACCTATAAATATCGGTGGTATTTCAAAATTCATTATGTGGTTCCTGTTTTTAAAATGAATATCTTTTCCCACTTGGAAAAAACTCTAGGAGCTCAAGAACTTGCAGCAATTAATATGATAAGTGAAGCTTTTAGTCTCTAAAATTTGTTTTTATTTTAGAATGAAAATATTATTTTTAACTCTTTAGAACTGGGAAAAACTAATGTGTTACTAGTCAAATCAATCAATTGTGGCCCTAAAAGATAGCAATTTAAAATTAAGGTATATAAATTATATCTCAACAATAACATTTAAGAGAGACCTACAGATAAAATGCATGTGGTGCTGTTTTTATAAAAAGGAATGTGCTTCGGATTGAGCAATGAGACTATTATTTCTCTCAGGGCGTGGTACTAGATGGAATGAATAAACACTCGATGCAACTTCACTATAATATATTACTTTATTAGCACTTTTTTTCGTCGTTACAATTGAATTATCTTTCGTCGCACCAATTTATATTATACTGATAGTCTTTCCACCTTTCTCAAGTCTTTTCTACTCACATCCACACGCGTTATAGAAACACGTCTTCACATCTTGAACATACAAACGCTATTAACAATTCCAGTGCCACTTCACATGATGCTACCGTTTTTTGTGTACATCCACGTATGTGTTCATCAAATAGTTCCTGTATTGTTAGGGAAGCGATCTTTAGCTATTCTGTCTTCGCTTTTAATATTAAACACATATAATTCTTTAATTTATACATATATATTAAATTTAAATGTGGAACTTAACATTTATGATGTTTCTAAACAAACTTAATTTTTTGTAACAATGAACAATAGCAACACGTTTTCGTTACTCAATTAATTTGTATCAACACCAAAAATAAATTACATTTTCAATAAATATTTACATAAATGATTTTCTTTTGGGGTCTTACAATATTCTGTCTCACATGCCCCTTGTTTTGTTTTTCAAGTTGTTACATACATTCACAATCTTGAAACAATACAATACTTCTCCTTATTCCTCTGATACAATCTTTTAACTTTGTACAGTACCTTTTTTTGTTTTTTTTTCTTTACAGTCTTCTTCACTGTATGCTTTTGTCTTTTGCTTTGGCATGACACGCATGTCTTTATAATTTTAACATATTCAGTTATTACACAACACAACACCAAGAATATTCCTAAGTTTTTACATGTGACATTGACACAAATATTATTTAAGTGTATCATGATTTATTGTGTGCCTTTTGACTTATGTTCTTTGTTATGAGGAGAGAAAAACAGGATACAAATCTTGAGCTAATGATTATGGTCATATTATGCTAATGGCTTCATTGCCAGATGCAAGGCACTAGAAAACAACATTATGATCATATTTATGGCAATTTTATTCAGTTCTTTATCTTCTTTGTCTTGCAAGCTTATTATGTATAGGCAGGTCGTTGAGTCAATTCTTAAACTCTGATGTTACTAATGATGCTATTGTGACATTGGGTTCTTATTCACTATTGTTTAGTTCGACATTTCTTTAAGCTTAATATTGGCTATATCCATCTTAATTTATGGGCATTGCTTTTCTGACTATGGTTTCTCTTACTTCACTAATTGTCATCTCTTTATCTCTTATCTCTATAAGAGAAAACTTCTATATTTATAATTATTCTGCAACTATATTATTTTTCTTCTTAATTCACTCTCGACACCCTTGTGTCAAAAATATTTTCTCTTTGTCACCATAATTGATTCCTCTTTATTTTTGTCCGTGACATCCTTATGTCAAAAACACATTTTTTTTCGTCATTATAATTCACTTCTCTAATGACAATCAGTATTCTCATCTGTCTTTGTTGACAATGCTCTCTGTGGTCATTATAGCTAATGACTATGTTGATTTTCTTTCTTGTTATATTTTCCAACCTGTATATAATTTTCTATAAGAAACCCATTAAAAATTATTATTTTTCATCATCTCTACTGTTCCTGCCTTACATGTTTGTTGGTAAAGACCATTTGGTCCTTTCTATGTATGGTTTTAATTTGTTTTTATGGTATCTTCCTACCAACTTGCCATTTGTATTCTGTAGCTCATATGTATAGTTGCCCAGCTGTTTTGTTATGACCAGCGGTCCAGTATACAGTAGTTTCATTTTCCCTTTGTGTGGCCATCATGTGTCGATGTCAATTGTCAATCGCTTAGGTTTTGTGTTGGTCATCAACTCGATTGGGGTGAACTTAGTCGTGGTAATTTTCTTGGGAGTTAGTGGTGGTTGTTATTTCTGTATTCTGTGCAACATCCGCCCTATTTGGCACATTTTCATCTATTTCCTGTTGTCTTATGTTGCCCGCGTTCCATTGGTTTCCGCCCCTTTGGTATGAGCCCCTGTTGCATGGCAGTCTTCGGTTGTTCAAGTATTATCTACAGAATCGTATATGATTCACTTGATGGTTACGGTCTCCTGGTCTCCCACGATAATACGTATGTGTTTGGTATCTCGATTCACCCCTAGGTATCGTGATGTGGTACCACTGTCTCGTGTTCTCCAACCTTTCGCCATGATTGTGTGGTTGTGGGAAATGGTGTGCCCCTCTCCCCCTGTCATGGGTGCTCCTAGTATTTCTGTTTTCTCTCTCATTCTGGTTGTTTGTAGTCGTGCTTCTGTTTAAGATAGGTGCGTTTGGGTAACCGTTTCTATGTCGATGCGCATTAGGCCGACCATTTTGCGTTTCGAAGGCTGTCAGCAATTCTATCATATCTGCAAAATCTACTGGCCTTGCAACAATTAACCCTGTTCTCACTGTGTCTGGGAAATGTCTTGTTATGCTGGTAATTAACTCTGCTTCCGACAGGTTAGGTTCTAATAGCTTCCCTTTGTTGGCTACCTTCATAAAATAATCGACTAGCGATAACCCTTTGGCCGGATCATATCTTCCTGTCGCTAACTCTACCCTTGTCTGGTTCTGCTTAGCTGGGCCCCAATACCTTGATAGGAATAGATTTCTGAATGAGCTATATGATTCATGACCAGCTAGTGTTAACCTTAGCCATTCTAATGCTTTGTTTTTTAAGCTTTTCTTAACTATCATCCTAAGCTCATTTGGTATCCTTTTCACTTTAAAATACTCTTCCATCTCTTTAACAAAGAGTTTTGGATCGTCTCCCTTCTCCTCGTCAAATGTAGGTGGTGTGATTTCATGTAGTATGCTGTTGGTGTAGCATGTGTTGTGTGTTGTGTCATTGTTTAATTGTGGACCTCTATCTCTATGTGGTGAGTCACATTTTGTACATTGTAAGATTTGAAGCTTTCACGGCGAACGTTAGTGATCAATTCTTCACGGGTGATCAGCCGTGTTAAGTATGTGAAGGTCGAGCTTTCGGTCATTGTATACTCCATGGCCTAAAAAGATTTAGGCTTGTCTTTTTTAAAAGATTTAGTCTTTTTAGTCCTGAAGATGGCCATGGAGTATACAATAGCCGAAAGCTCGATCTTCACATACTTAACACGGCTGATCACCCGTGAAGAATTGATCACTGATTTTGTACATTATTCAAATAAGTTTCATCTTGAACATCACTTACATCTGAATCATCATTTTGCCTTTGTAGTGCATTCACAACATCATTTACATTAGCCAAACTTTCTTTTCCTTTTCTCATTTCTTCACAAATTGATTTTAAATCATTCTTTGTTTCTAAGTGACTTTGTTTCATATCATTCATAGCATCTTTTTGTGATTGTACTACATGAGCCATAGTCTTAATTTTAGGAATGACAATTTGTTCTACAGTTTCATTAATAATTCCTTGCTTTACTACCCCAATTTCTTTCCTTTATTGCTCAGTTATTTCTACTTTTACATTTGTAATCTTACAGTCTACACTTGCATTACATTCTGTTATTTCATCTCTACATCTACCAATTTCTCCTTCTAATACAATCTTATTTTCTTTCATTTCCGATTCTATTTTTCCCATCCTATCTCCTATGATTTCTATCCTAGCTTCTAAAGCTTCCTTTGTCTTATTTACGTTTTTATGTACTAATTTCAAATTAGTTTCCATTACTTTTATATTTTCTTTACACTCCTGTCTTCATAATTCTATTTTCTGTTCTTTGTCTCATTTATGTTTTTATGTACTAATTTCAAATTAGTTTCCATTACTTTCATATTTTCTTTACACTCCTGTCTTCCTAATTCTATTTTCTGTTCTTTGTCTCATTTATGTTTTTATGCACTAATTTTAAATTAGTTTCCATTACTTTCATATTTTCTTTACACTCCTGTCTTCCTAATTCTATTTTCTGTTCTAATTTCTGTCTTCCTAATTCTATTTTCTGTTCTAATTTCTGTCTTCCTAATTCTATTTTCTGTTCTAAGTCCTGTGTCACTTCCTCCATTTTCTGACGTATCTCTTCCTTATTCTGTTCCATTTTCTGACCTAAACTTTGTTCTATGTCCTGTCTTAATTCTACCTTATTTTGTTCTATATTCTGTTCTAGTCTTTCAAACATGATCATTAGTAACCTTTGGTCTTTTCCTATTACTACCTCTTCCTCACTTTCTGCTTCTATCTGATAACTAGGCTTATCTGCCCCTTCCGCTATTCCTACTCCATTTCCTTTTTGCGACATTCTCGTTTTTTGATTCAGTTCACTTGGGCTTAAAAGCCCTACTATTTTGCCTCTTCGCAGTAACATAAAAATAAAGTGAATGTAAAAATAAAAATTTTTGGTCCTACGTTTTTCTCGTTGATTTATCTCGTTACGTGCATCCCCTTGGCGGTTGGCTTTGCTAGACAATCTCTGATGTTCTCCACATCGATGGTTAGCCGTTCATCGGCATTTTTAGGCACTTCCCCCGTTGATTTCAGCTTGGTGACGTCTCGTAAGTCGTAAATTTCAATGAATTGTCTAATGGCGTCTTCTTCCTTTTTGGTGTGAAGATTTAGCGTCATTTGATTTTTTCGCGTAAGTTCATTTCCCGTAGATTGTCATTCCACCCGAAATTCGTGCTCCACGTTCGGGTAAGCCATTTGGTGCTGTATTTATAAAAAGGAATGTGCTTCAGATTGAGCAATGAGACTATTATTTCTCTCAGGGCGTGGTACTAGATGGAATGAATAAACACTCGATGCAACTTCACTATAATATATTACTTTATTAACACTTTTTTCGTCATTACAATTGAATTATCTTTTGTCGCACCAATTTATATTATATTGATAGTCTTTCCACCTTTCTCAAGTCTTTTCTACTCACATCCACACGCATTATAGAAACACGTCTTCACATCTCGAACATACAGACGCTATTAACAATTCCAGCGCCACTTCACATGATGCTACCTTTTTTTGTGTACATCCGCATATGCGTTCATCAAATAGTTCCTGTATTGTTAGGGAAACGATCTTTAGCTATTCTCCCTTCGCTTTTAATATTAAACACATATAATTCTTTTATTTATACATATATATTAAATTTAAATGTGGAACTTAACATTTATGACGTTTTTAAACAAACTTAATTTTTTGTAACAATGAACAATAGCAACACGTTTTCGTTGCTCAACTAATTCATATCAACACCAAAAATAAATTACATTTTCAATAAATATTTACATAAATGATTTTCTTTTGGGGTCTTACAATATTCTGTCTCACATGAAAAGACAGTTTCACTTCACTGGGTTCATTAGTATGTGAGATGTACATAAATTGTAAATTAACTGATAAATTTGACTGATTGATCCTTTCTAGTGTTGACTTACCATTGGTCAGGCAAAGAGAACAGAATTTCAAAGCCATGACATAGCTACCAGTTTTAAAAGAATTGACTTTTGCTTAACATATACTATATTCCCATGTTTCCCTTGCAGCTACAAGAAAATTAGTGCCTCAGGCGTCTCCGTCTAGGGGATATGTGAATAGCAACCACAAGGTACCCAAACTGAGCAGAACATTACTTCCACTTACTGGTGTTTTGCTCCTCACTGTAACTTTTCTATCTGACCTTACCTTGGTCATCTCTTGTTCTCTTCCGACCCCAATGCTATTAGGGTTCCCGAGGGCTAGGGAGTCTTTATTTTTCCAACCTCTCCATTTCTCTAAAATATTAACCCCTAACATGCTGACCTGTCATGGCATGTAATACGTCCTCTGATTGGTAATCAGAGGATATGGTCTGTGAATTCATTTTGATAATTCTCCTGGTCAGGTCGGTGAGACCCGTAAACCAACGACAGGTGTTGTCCTCCAGACATTCTGGGGGTTGTGAGAGAGCGATGTGACTGCCAAAACATAAAAATATGGTGCTCTCTAAAAAGCGGTTACTATTACTGCTATTGGTCTCTTCAATATCAATTTCATCAGTGAAAAATATTGGAGAGCAAGAGGATTAATGACTTCATTGTCAGAAATCCAGCATTAGCTAACAAAAACAACAAGAAAATTAGCAATATGATAATTTCTATGTATGTTTATCTTGATTAACATGAGGTAAATGAGGAATAAGTTTTTGTCATGTAAGTCATGTTAATGCAACACATCAGGTTTTTTATAATGTAAATGTAACTTGTTTTATTGTTGCTACAGGGATGATTCAGCCATAGCTGAGAAAACTGCAAGAGAAAGACTAGCAGCAGTTGTGGACGTGATAAATCAAACAGTAGGTGATGCAATCTCTGATATGCTGCTGGTAGAAGTAGTTCTACAAGCAAGAGGCTGGAATTTATCTGACTGGGAAGCAACTTATCGTGACTTGCCAAATAGACAATTGAAAGTAATGGTTAAAGTACGTATCTTTTCAGTAAGTCACTTAGCCATAGCTGGTTATCAAGTGAGATAGTCCTTAGAGTGACTATGTCTTAGATTCAGTATGTAGTATAATGTCTAGGAATAATAGATCCAAACTTTTGATACTGTAAAACAGACTAATTTGGCCCACCTTGGATAACTTCGGCCATTAGGTTCTTGAACTTCACTTTTTATTCTGTCATCTAGAATATTAATATTGAAAAGATTTCGTAAGGTTTATTGTACAGCCATTGGATTGCATTAGTTGTAAAGGTGTTTCCCAGGCAACTTGGTGTGTAAAGTAGACATCAGTAGTAGCTGATATCGTTTCGTTGATAAGTGTTGCTGTTTGGAAGAGTGAAAACAAACTTATACCTAGTAGCTAAAACTGGAAAATGTAGGTGATTTCTGTTTCATGTAATTGATGAGTAAGTATTTCTAAATATATGTTATTTATGATTGAAATCTTTCAAAACCAAAGTCTGAGATTAATTACAGGTGCTATCAAAACCACACCAATAGCAGCTACGGAAATACTAACCAACCAATACCCCATTGAATATGAAATAGAAAAAGTGGCTCCTATTCAACACGAAAAGTTGATCAGACTCCCATTCAATACATGGCATAAGAGAAATTTTACACATACATTAAAGACTCAGGAGAGCTTTCTTTCCAAAATTCAAGACATCAGGAAGAATGTACACCTTCCTAATTCAAAGGAAAACTTCATATCTAAAGTCAATCCGACACAAACATTAGACATCACATATTATTTACACCTGACAGAAGAAGTTAAGAAAAGTGATACTCCAACTAATGTTCTAAAATTATTGGCATTAGAGACAATCCATACTAGATTTCCAGAACATGAATGGCTCCATATTTATACTGATGGATCATTCATATCAAACCAAGAAGGAGCAGGTGCTGGAGTCACCTGTCACCTCTTTTCCTATTACAAATCTTTAAGTTATGGAACTACTAACTTTGATGGAGAAATTGAAGCAATTCAAATGGCTCTACAAAATCTTTTGTACAGAATTTCACATTTGCAGCAAGCAGTTATTCTCTCAGATTCCAGGGCAGCAATTATAGCAATTACTTCCAAGTTGTCACCAATGTTGGAAAATCCTTACCCATCTAACAGCACTTCAAAAACACCTAGTCTTCCAATGGATACCGGCTCACTGTGGACTGAGTGGTAATGAGAAAGCTGATTTTCTTGCAAAAAAGGGTACCAGCGGTGTACAAAAATCTATAGTTAATCTACCATTTTATGCAGCTAAAAGATTAGTCAACTCTGAATTCAAAAAAATTATTGCAAAATATTACTATGAAAAATCAAAGAATAAAAGATGGGAACTACCAAACATTCAAACAGTAATTCCTGAGTATCCTCGAAAAACAGCAGTTGCAACCTTCAGGTTGATTACAGGACATGATTGTCTGGCAAAACATTTAAACAGAATTGGGATATATTCTTCACCACTCTGTCCTCTATGTGATCTGCAAGAGGAAATGGATCGAGACCACCTTCGAATATGCCCGGCCACTTCTAGTGCCCCATCCATCAGTGAAAAATTTTGGAGAGCAAGAGGATTAATGACTTCATTGTCAGAAATCCAGCATTAGCTAACAACAAAGATTGAAACAGATTAAACAGTTACTGTTTCATTGAATTAGTTTTACATTCATTAGTGCGAATTTTCAGCCTAACTTCAGCCATGCCAAAATACCTAAGAAAAATTCCAGATGCTGCTCTTACAACACCAACTATACTGAAACAGTCGTGAAATATGTTTTTTAAATCAGCACCTCTGAAAATGAACAAAATTAGACCAAATTAAATAAAGATACATAGACAAACCCAATATAGAAGTAGCATCACATTAACTTTACAGAATATTAACCAAAGAAAGCAAAATAAGAACTCTGAGGTGTCTTGGAGTGATTGATTCATGGACCTGCTGAAATATGCGTACGTAGGCAGAGAAAGAATAGAATAACCAAAGGGGTTGAACGTAAAATCTGGAAAGAACGTCTAAATGGGAAACATCATTTCAAGAGAAATGGAACCCGAAAAAATCCATTCTATGTTAGAAGAAGCAGACGAATTGGTCCAGCTAAGTCCTTTCTGTTAGATTCCAAAACAAGTGATTTAAGAGATGTCCCAGCAGTTGTTGATGAGACAATGCAGGAGACTTCGTTTTTGTGCAGTGTTTGATTGTGAAGAACCTGAGATTCTATGCTGTAGAAATTTTGAATTCTGGGAACACATGAAATAAAGTACTTGAGAAAATATTCTGGGAAACTATTCTTCCTTGTGTTTCCAGACGAGGATGTGCACAACGCACAGAAAAATCAGCTTGTAAGGAAACTGCAACCATCCCTTTATATAGACATGGAAGGTTTATTTTCAGAAATGTTACAATGATGACATATTTTAAAACAAATCATGTGTAGGCCTAAAAATTGACCAAACTGATAAATAAGTTTATTCTAAAAGCAATTTTGGCCTAAAATTATTTTCTTGTATGAAAAGAAAATACAGTATTTGGCAGAAGAATACAAAACAGAATATTACAAAATAATTGAAATAGCACAAAAAAACGGCTTCCCCAAAGAATTAGTAGATAAAAAAGTAAAACGAGCAGAAAAGAAAAAATTATTAAAAGAAACTCTCACAGCAGCAAAAACAAATATAACATTCAAAAAATTCACGTATCATCCATGGGCCTTTGATAAATTTAAAAAAGTGTTCAAGGAATACAACATTCAGCTAGCACCGGTAAACCATTACTCCATAAAAAACCTGCTACTTTCAAACATCAAAGATGCTATTCCACCTAACAAAAAATCTGGCATATACCAAATTGAACGCAGTGATTGTAATGAAATATACATAGGAAAAACCAAAAGAAATTTAGGAATTAGATCCAAGGAACACATTAGGAACATCAAGAGTAAACAATTAGAAAAATCAGCAGTTGTGTTTCACTTTTGGACAAAAAATCATGACATAAAGCTAGAACCGAAACTTCTCAAACACATAACCGAAAAACAAGAACTGTCCACATGGGAACAAATCTTCATTTTAAAAATAGAAACCGAGTATTTAATTTCGACATTCCTCAGAAGGATATTTTCAGCAAGTTCCTTGAACCATTACCAGAAGCAACATCAGAAGAAGCATCGTCATCTGCACCATGAAACACCATGGAAACCCAGTTATTGTCCGGTTGATAATGGAGAAAAGTTATCCTTCAAAACGTGTTCCGGAAAATTATGTTGCAAGTGTTGTTTAGTGTTATTAATTGACTCACCTTTTAAATTAAACAGTATTTAGTACTCAGTTTCTTTGCTTTTTTAAATGCAACTTTAATTCCAAAACAAGTACAGCAATGACCTATTAATGCCCAGCAGTCTTCTAAAGTAAGAACAAATTAGAAACTAAAAACTTCACTTATCTTAGTATTATTTGCTGACCCTGGATTTCAAGCTGTGTCCAGCTTTGTTCTTACTTTAGAATCTTGTTGCTTCACTGTTAATAGCTTCAATTTTTCCTTATTTAGCCCAGCAGTCTATGAACCACTACAGGCATTATTTTTTTATTTAGTTTACATGAATTCTCAAGAATTATTTTGGCCATGTATGTCATCAATGATGCTATATGATTATGTGAACACAATATTGTCTCTTAAAAACTAGAATATTGTGTAGTTTATTAATTTACAAAAGTAAAATGCAAATTACTGCAGTGCCTGTGAAAGCATAATATTGTTTTTTACCTTGTTACGTTTCCGTCACAACTTTCTGTAATACAGTAAACTGTCGATAAAGGTTTGTATTTGAGACAGAATATTAGAAGACCCCAATAAAAAATCGTTCATGTAAATGTTTGTTAAAAGTGTATAAATATTAGAATTGTTTGTGTTCCATAATAAAAATAGGAGACGATAATTGGGATCACTTCCCTAACGAGAAAGAACTATTTGCGCGGATGAATACGGCGGATGAAGACGAAAATGGCGGTGTGTGGTGTCAAAAGCGACACCAAGAAACAGTTTACTAGCGTCTATATGTTCAAGGTGATAAGACGTGTTTTGGTAACATGTGAACATGGAACTTTCACCAAACTTTCATCCAGCATAAATTCTACTAAATTAAAAAAAGTGTAAAGGTTTTTAAGTATTTAATATGGTGCTGAGAGTGTAAAGTATCGAAGTGTTAATAAATAAATACATTGTGATAAAGAAACATTGATATATGCATTCCATCTGTTACCACGACCTTGTAGATAGAAAACGAGTCTCATAGCACAGCCCATTCCATTAGTTCCATTAAAAACGGCACCATATTATTGCATCACACAAAGAACATACCACTGTAAGCAATTCTAATGCTAAAAATATGAGTCTAAAGACAAGAGATCTATTTGTTAAATGTATTCATCCTTAGATCAAATACATGATATTGGGTATATAGGGTGTGTAAAACAAAATATTAACATCATTTCTTAAGAGATACAAAATAGTACAATTTTATAGTAAGTATAGAAGTAGTACGTTTTTACATCATAATTTACAACTCTTCTAAGCTGTATATGCATTCACTCAACAAGTATTCTTTTAATTTACTTTTAAATTTTGAGAGATCAGTCAAAATTTTAATCTCATTAGGTAGTTTGTTGTATAATTTGATCCCTCTGACACTAATATCCTTTTTGCTGGCACATTTGCTAATATTATACATGTGGTAGTCAGCATTGTTTCTTGTGCTATAGCTGTGAGTTTGATTGTTTCTTATCAGTGCAAGCCTATTAGTTACAAATAGTATAGTTCTATACACATAAAGAGAATAGATTGTGAACATCTTTTGTTTTTTTAATGTCTCCCATGATTCCCTTACTTTTAGGTTGTAAATCAATCTGACGCACTTCTTCCAATTATAGTATTAACAATCTGTCCATGTGACATTTTGTAGTTGCTCCCCAATTTCAATTCCGTAACTAAATTGTGGATATATGCATCCAAAATAGATCATCCCTAGAAGTATAGTGTCTTTATAACTTTGAAAATATCTGAGTAAGTATATGGATTTACTGCTAGTATTGCATATATGATATAATAAACAATAATACATAGAACAATTATTTTCTGTATCGTAAAGGTACAACAGACATTATGGAATCTACTCAAATGTGATTAGGAATTTTAGTCAACATCTTTGTACCAAAATTGGCAAGAAGGTTTAAAAAACGGCTGAAGTTAGCCCATTCTATGGTACATATTTAACTACTTTTTTTAATATGTATAAATAAAATTGTATACCACTATAATTCATTTAAAAATTTATTTATGAGAAAATAACGTGTCCAAGTGTAATAAGTATATCACTTTAAATTCTTTTTAACCTCTTCAGGGATATGGACGTGAAATCACGTCCATTTAAAATGACGGACGAGCGATATGGACGTGTATACACGTCCTGTGCGTTTGTGCATTTAACCCTTATTTATCCTCTATCTAACTCAACTTATTTTAATTTTCCCCCGTTATGAAACATTTAATTAAATTCTATATGCTTTACTGGCTTACCTTTATATGTTCCTTCTGCAGTGACATGCCTCAAAACAGGGATAAACACACAAGGGCACATCTCCACATTCGCCACGATCATCCCAGTTTCCTTACGGATTCCCTTCTTGCGGCACACGAAACACCTTCGAGATGGGCGGGACTTCTTTGCTGTTGACGGTATCCTTTTGGTATAATGTTTTCCTTGAAGTCTGAGGGGTGCAGGGGTTTTGGATTTTCTACCCCCAGTATGAAGAGGCCTCTCAAACTGGTATTGTTCAATTAGGCTGCGAGCTATTGATAGTCGAAAGTCCAGGTAGGTCATTGTCTTGTGTGGGTTTAGAGCTCTCCAAATTACCAAACAATTGTATATGGTTATATCCAGCTGGTGCAAAAATACCTTTTTATACTATTTCACTGTTTTTCGTAAAGAGGGATATGCTTGCAATACCTGATCTACTAGATCGACACCGCCCATGTGCATATTGTATTCCTGGATAACGTCAGGCTTGAAAATGCACATTTTGGTATGGGCATCTGTTTTTCCAGTGTCAATCATCAAAATCTTAGAGCTGCAATTGGATAATGCCGTAACTACCCTCCTGTCCTGCCAGGCAAGGTAGGTCAAAGGTGGGAGCTGACGCACCTCCATTTCCCCTCTCCTTAGAGCCTTTGTATTCACATCTTTTGGCAAACCAATACGATTTGAACGTACTGTTCCAATTGCATTAGTCTTTCTTTTGTGTAAGGCCATGAATAATTTAGGAGAGCTGTACCAGTTATCTAAGTACACAGTCCTACCCTGATCAAGCACAGGTTCCATTAGGTGCATTACTATGGAGCCAGATAAGCCCAAATCTTTGTCTCCAGTATTGTCAGTCCCTTGACCAGTGTAAATGCAGCTATTGTAAAGATATTCCGTTTTACTTTCACAAACATCAAAACTCTTTATGCCAAATCTAGCCCTTTTTGTTTTGATGTATTGCTTCCAACCTAAGCGGCCCTTCCAAAGCATTAGGCTTTCATCAACAGTAACCTTTTCACCAGGCACATAATTTTCTTTAAATTTTGGAATAATATAAGCGAAAACAGGCCTAATTTTGTGGAGTTTGTCATTTACATTCTCTGTGCAGGTGAAATGAAGGAACCGCAAAATTGACGTAAACCTGTTATTTGACATGCATTTTCCAAAAAAAGTAGTAGCTAGCATGTCGTATGTGGACCAATACATGTATAATGCAGGTTTACGAATAACACCCATAAGTATAATTAGACCAATTAGCCTGTAAATCTCATTGAGTGTTACTTCTGTCCACCTTTGATTTCTGCTCTTAGGCCCTAATTTACCTTTAGAGAGCAGGTCTTCCTTCACCTTACACGCATATACATTTGTTTCCGAAACAATGAGAGACACTAAGTCAGTAGTAAAAAATTTTGTAAAAATGTCAATTGGTTGGCTGTCAGAAGTCAGCTGAGCCTGGGATTGAACACCAGACCCTGTGCTCGTGAAGATGTGCCTGTTTGTATTGCAATTGTTTTCAGCACTCCACAATGCTGACTCTTCATGAACACCTGAAGGAAGTTGGTCACATTCTTCCTAACTGCTACTCGTACCTATATCCTCCACACCCCCCTCAAATTCAGAAAATTCGCCATCAATATCCAAATCGCTGTCACACAGCAAGAAGTCCTCCACATTATCGTGTGTAATTTCAGAAGCCCTTACACTTACACCACTCGCTAACCTTTGTGCAACACTGCTTGTTCATGCCATGTTTTAGCTCTGAGATGTAACACTCAAAAGCTTCTCACTTCAGCTACAAGCAGGAAAGTATACGTATGCATTTCAAGAAAGAAACAAACGGAGCCTGTAAGCTATATCCAAGTTACGAAACACGTGTAAGGAAAAATTGCAAACCTGCTTTATTCTGATGACTCATAAACCACGCATACAGTAGTGTTCTATTTCACATTGTGCTGTGATTTGCTGACGCATAGCTCACACATACAATGGGTCCACTACTGTTACTTTCCGAGATGCGTTCGACAAAGCAAAGTTAACTTCTTACCACAGTGAAACAAATAGTGCCATTTCAACGATTTGTAAATGCAACTCAACATTGCTGATGATGTATACTGCATATAATGAGTTTTATACCAGTTTTTGTTTCATTAAAATAACTTAAAATTTACGCAAAATACAGCTGTGTATTTAGGAAGCACTTTTAGCGCATTTAACAATTTAAATGCCCTGCGCTGGATATTGGGTATCTGTTCTCGGCCTGCAGAGCTTTTAAATGGCTGTCGCTCAAGAGGTTAAACATGCTGTTTTGGTGTATTTAAACTTTTAATATATGACTGTCCTGTAATTGAGGAATTTCTTGAAAATGTGATTAGTGACATTCTTCTGGATTAGCGTAATATTTTTAGGCTTTCTTTGATTCCTGAATTGGCTCAAGATAATAATACCTCTAACCACCAGGAGTCCCTTGGGAAACTTGTTTTGCTTTTCTTGATGGAATTGTAGTACTTCTTTTGCCTCATTGTCGGTAAATGGTATGGTGTTGATTCATTTTGTCAAGTATGCCCAAAACTCATTTAGAGAAACCAATCTTTACATGCTACTTTCCTCACCTTTTGTGCATTAATGATATGTCAGTCGTTCAAGGCATGCCCACATGCTTTATGGTGCCATTCTGCTTCAGATACTAATGGTGATGCCCTTTCACCCAGGACTTCTTAGTTGAAGTCTATGATACTCCTTAGCATAACACATACTGAGGTAGAAGTTTTAACAAAAGGAATAGACCTCCAAGGTTTAAAGTGATGCATAGGCCATTTAAATGTGTTTTAAAAAGTTAGATTTTTGAATGACCAGTAAATCATATATAATTATGAATGAGAGAATTACATTATTCTTTTCATTAAAAACAGAAAATGCCATATTGTGTTATTTTACACTTGATTTGTGCATAAGTAAGCAAGCCTTAACAGTGAGTTTAGGGCAAGCATTTGCATTGTGATTATGAATAAGGAAAATGCTCTGCCTCTACATTGATGGCTCTCTTCCTTCCTCCTTCCCTATCTTACTTTCACTTTTGATTCCTTCACCCTAGGCAGCGCCATGGTTGAGTGGTTAGATCTTTGCCTCTCACCAAAGTGGACCGGATTCAATCCCAAGAGACTGCATGTGGAATGTGCACAAGGTGGTGCAGGGGCAGGTTTCCTCCAGGTCCTCCAGTTTACCCCATCATCATTCCACCAGTGCTCCATTTTCATTCCATGCATCATCAGTGTCACTGCCTGCGGAGCTGCATGCAGTAAAAGCGGGTGTCAAACACTACCAAAAAAGACATTCCTCCACCTTCTCCCTCTCTCGCAAGCAAAATTTAATGCTGCAATTTTAGTTTATAAGTTTACAGGCTGCCTCTATCAAATTGTGAGCATAGAAGAAAATCGAGAGTCCATTTTTTATATTTTTAAGATTTTTCTATACAAGTCTTGCATTGCTTTATCTTTGATTATGAGAAGTCATATAGGTCCATTAGATATCAATGTTGAGGTAAGTCACAGCTGGTTATTTCTCTCTCTCTCTCTCTCTCAGTCAAAATAGGCATGTTTTATGCTCATGAGAAAGTTACTAGGTGCACTTAGTGGATTTTTGCTGTTTATAGACTTAAGGGTTTTCGCTCTGTGCCTACAAAATACAAATCAGATTATTATTTATTTATACCAACAAACTTACTGTTGGTGTTTTTAAACACACAAGCCATGTGTGGGCAATGTTTGAGAGGTAGAACTGGAACTTAAAAACTCAATGCCACAGCTGGGATTTGAACCACAGACCTTCCACTTACCAGGTGGGTGCTCTAACCATTAAGCTGCTGTGACAACCTGCCAGAATGACATTGAATTCTCAAACCAGTTCGTATTTTTCCCAGTAAACCACAAAGGCAGTCTTACATCAGAGACAATTACCCCAATGGTGACTTACTAATGCAAGTACTTTATGTCCTGGCATTGAATTTTTAAGTTCCAGTTCTACCTCTCATACAAATCAGATGTTTGAAAAACAAACACTCTAACTTCATTGTGTACATTACAACTATTTAATATTCTTTCCTTTTTTTTCTTTCTTTTCTTCTCCCCAGGACCGAACAGTCATAGAGACAACAGATGCAGAGAGGAAATGTGTTGCTCCTGCTGGTCTTCAGGATAGAATCAATGAACTGGTTAGCAACATTCCACAAGGAAGATCTTTTGTCAGGTAGATGAGCAACTTCTAACCAATAATTGCTCTATTTCAAACTCTCATCTATTTCACTAACGTATTTCACAAACCAATGTTAAAATTACTCTAACTTCTTGTTTATTAAATTTAATTTAAACTTCAACACAGTATTAAAACTCTTGTTTCATCAAGCTTTTGCTATCATCTTCTTAACATCAAAGACAACTGCAAATAATAGCTTTTAAGAAGGTGGTGACAAAACTTCATAGCTTCTGACTGCGCTCTGATGTACTTTGGTCTGTGTATCACAATGCTCTCTCTGTCAGTAGCAGACAATGGCCATTTGCCAAGCAATGTTCCTAATTATATAAGGTTAGAATTGCCAACAGATAACTCTAGTTGCAGAGGAACTAAATATTTGCATTATTTATAGAACTGATTATTAAGCATAAAAGTATTATTGAGTGTGAAAAATCTGACGAGGATACAGGTGCAGCCTGGGAGAAAATTCATGAGTAATTTAGTTGAAATGCACCCATTTCTCCCAGGTCCAGTAAGCAACTGCAGCAATTGTGTGTTAAAGTAAAGTGCAGCACCAAAAATACTAAGTGCGAAGAGAGTTTAAAATGGTTTAAAACTGGTGGTGGACACTACATTAAAACTAAAGTGGATGAAAGTATGTTATCCTGACTAAGGATCAAGCAAACATAAAAATCCTGTTTGCTTCTTGAAGCAATTGAAAGAGACCGAGATCACCTTCAAATATGCCCGGCCATTTCTATCACCCCATCCATCAGTGAAAAATAATGGAGAGCAAGAGGATTAATGACTTCATTGACTTCAACAGCAATTGTTTTGGAGACTTCCAAGTTTGACACACTAACAATAGCTTTGGAAATGCCAACATTATCACTTACAATTAAACGAAAAGTGCCACAAGTATAAAATCTCAAAAGTAATTGGCTCATGTAGTATAATTGAAACAAAGATTCTTGTAAGAGGTAGAACTGGAACTTAAAAATTCAATGCCACAACTGGGATTTGAACCACAGACCTTCCGCTTGCCGGGCGGACGCTCTAACCACTGAGCTATTGTGACAAACTGCCAGAATGGCATTAAATTCTCAAGCCAGTTCGTATTTTACCACGTTCTACCTCTTAAACTTTGCCCACACACGGCTTGTGTGTTTAAAAACACCAACAGTAAGTTTGTTGGCATAAATAAATAATAATTACCATGTGAAGGTTATTTAATCTTGGGATATAAAGTACTTACAATAGTAAGTCACCATTGGGGTAATTGTTTCTGATGTGAGACTGCCTTTGTGGTTTACCAGGAGAAATACGAACTGGCTTGAGAATTTAATGCCATTCTGGCAGTTTGTCACAATAGCTCAGTGGTTAGAGCGTCTGCCCGGCAAGCGGAAGGTCTGTGGTTCAAATCCCAGTTGTGGCATTGAATTTTTAAGTTCCAGTTCTACCTCTTAAACTTTGCCCACACACGACTTGTGTGTTTAAAAACACCAACAGTAAGTTTGTTGGCATAAATAAATAATAATTACCATGTGAAGGTTATTTAATCCTGGGATATAAAGTACTTACAATAGTAAGTCACCATTGGGGTAATTGTTTCTGATGTGAGACTGCCTTTGTGGTTTACCAGGAAAATACGAACTGGCTTGAGAATTTAATGCCATTCTGGCAGTTTGTCACAATAGCTCAGTGGTTAGAGCATCCGCCCAGCAAGCGGAAGGTCTGTGGTTCAAATCCCAGTTGTGGCATTGAATTTTTAAGTTCCAGTTCTACCTCTTAAACTTTGCCCACACACGGCTTGTGTTTAAAAACACCAACAGTAATTTTGTTTCACTGTGGTAAAAAGTCAACTTTGCTCTGTCGAACGTATCTAATATATTGTTGTTGTTGTTTTCTAGTGCCTTGCATCTGGCAATGAAGCCATTAGCATTCGTGCTTTCCAATACTTTTGAACTGTAGTTTCTTCTGATCTTAATGCTTCACAAGTCTTCAAGTGTTCTTCATTCATTTCTGCTGGATCGTTACACAGGACACATATCGGTGAGGCTGAGATACCTATTCTGTAGAGATGACTTGCCAAGCAGTCATGATTTGTCAATAGTCGGAAGGCTGCAACAGCTGTTTTCCTTGGTCTCTGGGGGATTATATCTGGATTGGAAAGTAGTGTAATCCATTTTTTATCTTTGGCATTTGTTTCTATTTCTTGTAGGTATGAATGACAAAAATTTTTAATGATCAAGCGTTTTATTGAGGAATATGAGAAATTGAATTTAGACTTTTGTGTTATTGTTGTGGCTTTCTTTGCAAGTGAGTCTGCAGCTTCGTTCCCCATGACTCCACAGTGTGCTGGAATCCATTGGAGATGAACAGTCTTATTAACTTTTTGGAGTTGTGTTAACATTTTGTAGCATTCTCTAATTTTTGTTGACTTCTTTGTAGTATTTGAACATATTCCCTGAATTGCAGCTTTAGAATCCGAAAGAATTACTGCCTTGTTAAATTTATTTAAGGGAAGATTTAATAATTGTCGGAGAGCAATGTATATAGCCTCTATTTCTCCATCATAATTTGTTGTGTCTCTGCCAACAGAATGATAAAAGGAAAAATGTGAACATGTAACTCCAGCTCCAGTAAGGTTTTCCTTCGAGGATCCATCAGTATATATGTGCAGCCATTCTTCTGTGGGATACCTAGTATTGATTGTTTCCAGAGCTAGAAGTTTTTGTATTTCTTTTGGTGTGTCTGATTTACTTATTTCCTCTATTAATTCCAAATTGAAGGTAGGTTGCAATAATTCCAATGGATTTTCTCTTATAAGTAGATTTTCTCTGGTGTTAGGAATGTTCAATTTGGATTTAATCTGTGTTACCTTTTCTAGGAAAGTACTATGAGTTTTAAGGATTGAATGGGGGAGGTTCTCTTCTTTCCATTTAGAGTTTGGCAGTCGTAACATTTTCTCGTGTTGGAGCAATGCTTGTTCTTCTATTTTTGTTGTTATTGATGGGGTCCGTGTTAAGGCAAGCATGGCATCAATAGGTGTGGATTTAACTGCTCCAGTGATTAGGCGAAGAGCCTGATTTTGTATTTGTTCAAGTTTATTGATGTTAGCATTTGCTGCTGTTATTAAAGCTTCAGAACAGTACAAGAGGTTTGGTTTAACATACATTTTGTTAAGGACTCTCCTTGAGCAGCCCCATTTAGCACCAGCTAACCTTTTCAGGATTTGCAGTTTCTTTTCAACCTTTTCTGAGATGTTTGTTATATGTTTTTTCCAACTTAGCTTTCTGTCGAAAGTGATGCCTAAGTATCTGGCATCATCAACTGCTTTGAGTGGTTTACCATTATAATTTATGTTAATATTAACTGGTTTGTATTTTAGTGTAAATAATTCATAATTGTTTTTTCCACATTGATAGTCATGAGGTTTTTGGAGCTCCATTCATGTACTTTGTTTAGGGCTGTTTCTATTCTGTCTTTAATTAATTCAGGTTTTTTTGAAGAGCCTGAAGTCCAAATGACTACATCGTCAGCAAATAGAGCAATTTTGGTTTCTAAAGTTTTTATTATTGATGGAAGGTCATTTATATATATGTTAAAGAGTGTTGTGCTCAGAACAGCACCTTGTGGAAGTCCTCGGTGTGTTTGTTTATATTTGGAAATGTATGTATTATATTTTGTGGCACAAAATCTTTGTGAAATAAACTGAGTTATCCACTTAAGCATGTTACTTTTCACACCTATTGATTGCAACTTCTCAACTAATTTATTTCTCCAGACTGAGTCATATGCTGATTTAAAATCAATGAATACTGCCAAGGTATCCTCCTTTCTATTGAAAGCTTCCTTGATGTCTTGGCTTAGTAGGAGTACATTTTCACTTGTACTATGATTCTGTCTGAAGCCGGTCTGTGAACTATTAATTAAGTTGTAATATTCTAGGAACCAGTTAAGTCTAGATGCCACCATTCTTTCCATCACTTTTGCAATAACACTGGTCAAAGATATTGGTCTGAAACTATTAATATTGTTTGAGGGTTTGTTTTTCTTTAAAATCGGGATGATAATGGCTTTTTTCCAGTCGGAAGGTACAGTCATTCTCCAACACGTGTTATACAGTTTAAGTAGGATTTCTTTTCCTTTCCTGCCAAGGTGTTTAATAAACTCTGGATGGATCTTGTCAGGTCCAGGAGATTTTTTGTTCTGTAATTGTTCTATTGCTAAATCCAGTTCTGTTTCATTAAAATCCTGAATAAAAATATCATTTCGTATACCTTTTGGCTTACTAGTTTCTCTGATAGTTTTTTGGATAGCCTTATCTTGTTTTTTATACGCTTGGGGTACTCTTTGTGACTGAGCATAAAACTTGTTAAGGGATTCTGCTATTTCCCTATCTGTAGTTAAGCTTTTGTTATTATATTTTAATGGTTCAGTTGTATTTTTTGATAATTTTGTTTTATTAAGGAATTTGTATATTTTATTTCCATCTTTCCTATAGTCCATATGTTCTACAAAATTTGTGAAACTGGCCCTTTTTGCTGTAATTAATTCTTTCTTAAAAATGGCTGCTTTTCTTCTCCAGTTTTGTACATCTTCTGGACACTTGGTTCTTTCGGCTTTGACTCTTGCTATATTTCTTTCGTGTTTTAACTTAGATAAAGATGGAGACCAAAAGTAGCTATATTTCTTTAACTTTCCTTTGGGGATATGTGTTTTGGCTGCTGTCAATAATATTTCACAAATTTTTTTATTCATTTCATCTGTTGACTTGAACTCTGATTCTAACAGTATATTACACTTCCCTTCTATCTCATTTTGGAAACTGGACCAATCTGCTTTTTTAAAATTCCAAGAAGTTTTAACTTTTGGTTTGTTACTTTTATTTATTAGACCTCTTACGGAGTTTATGGTGATTCTGTGGCCTGAACCTGGGTCTTCTATTATTTCTCTTTTTGTATTGTCAATTATGTCAGATGACACCATCAGAAGGTCAGGATTTGTACCCGAACCATTATAATGAAGGTAAGTGGGTGGATCATTTGGATTAAATATTAATTCCATTGTTGACGAGTTTAATAGGTCTTCTATGACTCTTCCTGCTGAATTTATATCTCTGTAGCCCCACCTAGGGGAGTGTGCATTAAAATCACCTATTAAAATACTTTTGGGTTCTATGGGAATAGAATTTAGATCTAGTGTATTGTCTGGAGGATTGTAGATACTGTAAATTCTATAGTGGTAGTTACTTTTCCATACTTCAATTTTAACTATTTCTGATTTATCTTGTTCTTCCATTGTTTTTTGGATTTGGATAGTAGCTTTCATATTTCTTTTAATCCCTGTAAGAATACCACTTGCTATTTGACGAGCCTTTGGAAGTATATGTGTAGTGTACTGATCCATTTCAAAGTATATTTCCTGTTCTTGTGATATATTGGCTTCTTGTACTGTGAAGACATCTATATCTTGGTCTTTTAATATTTTCATTAGCTCTTGTTTTTTAGGCTGGGACATGCCTCCTGCATTCCATTGTAGAATTCTTAAAGTATTGGAACAATGATGAAATTTGCCTAAAGATGTCCCCACCCGGAGATCCGATTGGGGGACAGTTTTAACTCCGGAATGACTCATATTCATGTATGTGGCTTTCATGTAACTGTTTTCTTAACGGGCACCAGTTTTACAATGTGGCAGTTACATCACCCGACTTAAACCCCCATTTTGCAAGGGGGACCACACCTATCGTTGGTCAACGGGTCCATCGGACCTAGCCGGGAGGACTAAATAGATGATATTTAGATCCACCGACCTTCCCCTCATGTGCCTCTGAGGGACGCTGTTGTGCTGTGATAGGGCAGCACATATGTAAATGACATTTCCTCCATTTTAGATGAAACAGTTATACCGCTGTGATTCGGTCCCCAGAGCCTCATCTGTTAAAAGCAGGGTGCACCACGGGCAGGATGAGGATGGGAATTGGGTAGGAGAGGCTATAGGAGGCGCATCACTACCCCTTACTACCTATTAGTTCTCAGAAAGATACAGTAAACGAACACCCATTGTATGTGTGGCTAATGCGTCAGCATACTGTGAAATAAATCGCTACTGCATGCGTGGCCTCTTGAGTCATCAGAATAGATCAACATTACAACTTTTGCTTACGCGAGTTTCGTAACTGAGTAGAGTCCGTGTCTTTCTTTGTTGAAATACATACGTATTCTTTCCTGCTTGTAGCTGAAGGGAGAAGTGGTATAAAAAGGTGTTTTTGCACCAACTGGATATAACCATATACAATTGTTTGGGGATTTGGACAGCTCTTTAAACCCACACAGGACAATGACCGACCTTGACTACCGACTATAAATAACTCGCAGCCTAATTGAACAATACCACGTTGGGGGTTGAAAATCCAAAACCCCTGCACCCCTCAGACTTCAAGGAAAACATTATCTTAAAAGGATACCACCAACAGCAAAGAAGACCCGCCCATTTCGAAAGTGTTTCGTGTGCCGCAAGAAGGGAATTCGCGAATGTGGAGATGTACGTACCCTTGTGTATTTATCCCTGTTTTGAGGTAAATCACTGCAGAACGAACATATTAAGGTAAGCCAATAAAGTATATAGACCTTACTAAAATGTTTCATAAAGGGAAAATTATAATAAGTTGAGTTGGATAAGGGTTAAATGCTTAAACGCACAGGACGCCCATATCGCTCATCCGCCATTTTAAATTGACGTGATTTCACGTCGATATCCCTCAAGAGGTTAAAAAAGGCGAAAAAGTAAAATGAAAGCATTCACCATTAGATTCGAACACATGCCCCAACTGAATGAGCCACATGTAATAATGAAAAATGGTAGCTCCATTAAAACTTTTAGTTAACAATGCAATATTTAAATTATGTTTCAATGAATAGCCTTGAGGGTTAACTCTGTAAGTCAATCACCCACTTTTTATTGTTATTTAGAAGAATTATTTATAAATAAGAGCTTCTCGGATTACCAGCCATGTGATGTTGATAAAGTCGCTCAAGCTTTTGGCCATCTCACTCTGCAGTCTTCTTCAGGAAATTATATGTTTTCCCTGCCCAGGCGGTGTATATATTCCATCCAATGGAGAACCTATGCTCTCTGATAGGGCCAGCGGAGAGGTGCTGGCAATATATAAGCTGTTTTCCCCAGTTCTCCAATCTTTGAAAATCTTTGTCCATGCTGTGCTCAGCCCTAGGACGTTATCTCTATTAAAATTATTTGGCTCTAATTTAATTTCAATTGCTTCTTTAATAAACCTGCCATAATATTGGTCACTATGGTGTAAAACCATGGCCTCATCAAATAAACTCCTGTGGTCATTGTCCAAGTCAGCTGACTCGTTTGATTGGAGCTGTCTGAGGTTTCTTTTATGTTGTTGTTGTTGGTTTTTTTTTTTTTTCTTTTTTTTTTTTTTTCCTTCATGATTATCAACATGGTAGGTTTATTTCTCCAATTGTAAAAAATTTTACAAGGATCGTCAAATTCTATGTACATACAATACAAGTATACAGTATTGTAGTAGATGTTCTGCACATCTCTCTTCAATCGTGCAGCCCGTCTGCCCTATATAAATATGTCTTCCCACATTGGCAAGGGATTTTATATACATCAGAAGTTTTTAATCCCAGTTGTCCTTAACTGGTCTCATATATTGTCTCAGCATGGTAAAAATACGATTTTGATATTATGTCCTTTTAGTATCTGTGCAATCTTATTGGAAACTGCGCTGTAGAAGGGAAGGAAGAGTTTTGCTTGTGGTTTTTGATCCTCCTCTGTGTTGTGGTTTCTCGTGATGTGGTTCCTGTTGTTCACGGCTTTCCGGTATGCATGACAGATGTCTTTGTTTGATTACCCATTCTTCTTAAATGTGTTAATCAGGTGACATTTCTTGAGGTTATATTCTTTCTCTGGTATTTCGTAGGCCCATTGGAACAGGATAGTGAGAACAGTTTTCTTCTGGGCCAGGTGCTGATGGCTGTGTGCATCCAAGTAGCAATCTGTGTGTGTGTGTGTGTGTGTGTGTGTGTGTGTGTGTGTGTGTGTGTGTGTGTGGGGCTTTTCTGTACACTCTGTGTCCCAATGTGCCATCTTGCTTTTTATGAATTTGAACGTCTAGGAATGGAAGTGAGCCTTGGTTTTCAGTCTCCATGGTGAACTTGATACTTCCATGAATACTGTTAATGTGTGAGAGAAAGATTTGTAGCGCTTCTTCCCCTTGTTACTGGATAACAAATGTGTCATCCATGTACCGGTAAAAAACCTTAGGCTTAAGTGGAGCAGACTGCACTGCCCAGGCAGGGGAAATGCATCACTTCCTAAAGAGGTCACAGAGTGAAGATGACCGACAGCTCAAGCAACTTTATCGACATCACATGGCTGGCAACCCGAGAAGCTCTTATTAATAATCACTGCCATGAAAGCTTCAAATCCTGAATTATTTGTAATTCATCAAAAAATTTGAAATGACCTCCCTTGCAAATACTTGAACTAGATGTTGAATTCCATTTGTCATGCCTGCAGTTCTGCAGCCAAATTGTTCTGGATTTGTCAGAGGGGAATCGGAATAATCAACATCCAGCAGTACTGTTATTTGGACACTTTGGTGCAGAACAACACATCATTACTGAAAAAAAGCACATATGACTAGCAGTATACAGCATACAGTAAGATCACTTGCACCTGGACCAACATGGCCGATGCTCCTACCCAGTCTTTAGAGTGCCTTACTTGAACTAACTAAAGCGCAGGAATTAACAGATATGACTAACTGATATAAGAGAATGAAGCCAGGTATGTGAACCATTTGGTTAGCACACACCAAATCAATAACCTTCTTCAATTGTGTATGGCGGTTTGTTTTTGTAGTTAACAAGTGCTTATTTTGTGAAACCCCACTATAGGTAAATACAGAACTTATACTACAGGTTTTAAACTAAGAGTGATTGCATTTGCGGGACAGAATGGTAATCAAGCTGCAGAAAGGGAGGTAGACAAATTACAGCTTTATCAATTAAACTAAACTAAGCCCCTAGCGCAACAGCCCATGAAGGGCCAAAGCTTGCTGCCCAGCCGCTGCGTGCCCCACCTTTGCCCCTACAGGCGTTATTGGTGGGGTGCAGTACTGGAGGGTGGGACGTGGTCAGTGCCCTCTCGGCCAGTTATACGGCCTTCTTGACCTGGGGCCGCTACTTCTCCATCAAGTAGCTCCTCAATTGGTCCCCCCAGGACCTAACAAGGCTGAGTGCACCCCATGCAGCCTTATCAATAGTCTGATAATATGTTGTTGTTAGCTAATGCTGGATTTCTGACAATGAAGTCATTAATCCTCTTGCTCTCCAATATTTTTCACTGATGGATGGGGCATTAGAAGTGGCCGGGCATATTTGAAGGTGGTCTCGGTCCATTTCCCCTTGCAGGTCACATAGAGGACAGAGTGGTGAAGAATATATCCCAATTCTGTTTAAATGTTTTGCCAGACAATCGTGTCCTGTAATCAACCTGAAGATTGCAACTGCTGTTTTTCGAGGATACTCAGGAATCACTGTTTGAATGTTTGGTAGTTCCCATCTTTTATTCTTTGATTTTTCATAGTAATATTTTGCAATAATTTTTTTGAGTTCAGAGTTGACTAATCTTTTAGCTGCATAAAATGGTAGATCAACTATAGATTTTTGTACACCGCTGGTACCCTTTTTTGCAAGAAAATCAGCTTTCTCATTACCACTCAGTCCACAGTGAGCCGGTATCCATTGGAAGACTAGGTGTTTTTGAAGTGCTGTTAGATGGCTAAGCATCTTCCAACATTCTATAATAGTTTGGTTTTTTGGTGACAACTTGGAAGTAATTGCTATAATTGCTGCCCTGGAATCTGAGAGAATAACTGCTTGCTGAAAATGTGAAATTCTGTACAAAAGATTTTGTAGGGCCATTCGAATTGCTTCAATTTCTCCATCAAAGTTAGTAGTTCCATAACTTAAAGATTTGTAATAGGAAAAGAGGTGACATGTGACTCCAGCACCTGCTCCATCTTTGTTTGATATCAATGATCCATCAGTATAAATATGGAGCCATTCGTGTTCTGGAAATCTAGTATGGATTGTCTCTAATGCCAATAATTTTAGAACACTAGTTGGAGAATCACTTTTTTTAACTTCTTCTGTCAGGTGTAAATAATATGTCATGTCTAATGTATGTGTTGGATTGACTTTAGATATGAAGTTTTCCTTTGAATTAGGAAGGTGTACATCCTTCTTGATGTCTTGAATTTTGGAAAGAAAGCTCTCCTGAGTCTTTAGTGTATGTGTAAAATTTCTCTTGTGCCTTTTTAGAGAGCACCATATTTTTATGTTTTGGCGGTCACATCGCTCTCTCACAACCCCCAGAATTTCTGGGGAACCACACCTGTCGTTGGTTTACGGGTCTCACCGACCTGACCGGGAGAATTATCAAAATAAATTCACCGACCATATCCTCTGATTACCAATCAGAGGACGTATTACATGCCATGACAGGTCAGCATGTTAGGGGTTAAGGTTTTATAGAAAAATTAGAGAAATGGAGAGGTTGGAAAAATAAGGACTCCCTAGCCCTCAGGAACCCTAATAGCATCGGGGTCGGAAGAGAACAAGAGATGACCAAGGTAAGGTCAGATAGGAAAGTTACAGTGAGGAGCAAAACACCAGTAAGTGGAAGTAATGTTCTGCTCAGCTTGGGTACCTTGTGGTTGCCATTCACATATCCCCTAGACGGAGACCCCTGAGGGGAGTCTGATAATATTGATTCCAGTTAAAAAGTATATGCAATTCAGTGGTATTGTAAGTGCTTTCCTAAATAACGGACAAGTCTTAATTCAATAAATCCAAAGTCAGATTTTTCTTTCTTTTTTTTAATATAGAATATAGGAGACATGGGTCAGTGTCACTTTTGTTTCCCCTCCTTTCTGTCTTGTTTCTTTTCAGCTACAAACAATGTAGTTCTATACGCTGAGACTTGCTCTTACTCCCATTACTCTTCATTAGTCCTGAAAGTTAACACGGTTAGTCTTAATAATTTATTCTTTATATAGTGGTTGCGCTACATATTTTTACTTTGTGGAGAAAGCATAAAAACTACAATGGTTATGTGATGAAATATAGTACTTCATCAGTGGAAGAAAGAAATCAGTGTACCAGCCATCAATTAAAACAAGGATATTATAAAGAAAATACAAAATACAGACACATTTTATTGATTAAGGAAATTGAAGCTATTAACAGTGAAGCAACAAAATTCTAAAGTAAGAACAAATTAGAAACTAAAATCTTCACTTATCTTAGTAATGTTGTGGTTGAAAAAAAATGTTGTTGTTAGCTAATGCTGGATTTCTGACAATGAAGTCATTAATCCTCTTGCTCTCCAATATTTTTCACAGATATTGAAGAGACTTAGCAGTAAATGTAACCGCTTTTTAGAGAGCACCATATTTTTATGTTTTGGCGGTCACATCGCTCTCTCACAACCCCCAGAATGTCTGGAGGACCACACCTGTCGTTGGTTTACGGGTCTCACCGACCTGACCGGGAGAATTATCAAAATAAATTCACCGACCATATCCTCTGGTTACCAATCAGAGGACGTATTACATGCCATGACAGGTCAGCATATTAGGGGTTAAGATTTTATAGAGAAATTAGAGAAATGGAGAGGTTGGAAAAATAAAGACTCCCTAGCCCTCGGGAACCCTAATAGCATCGGGGTCGGAAGAGAACAAGAGATGACCAAGGTAAGGTCAGATAGAAAAGCTACAGTGAGGAGCAAAACACCAGTAAGTGGAAGTAATCTGATGTAAATGTCTCCATTTACTCTGCATTAAACAAAGAATTAAAATATTTACTATTTATATATTTATATATATAAAGCATTTTAAGAGCAAGCTCCTTGTGTGTGTGTGTGTGTGTGTGTGTGTGTGTGTGTGTGTGTGTGTGTGTGTGTGTGTGTGTGTGTGTGTGTGTGTGTGTGTGTGTGTGTGTGTGTGTGTGTGTGTGTGTGTGTGTGTGTGTGTGTGTGTGTGTGTGTGTGTGTGTGTGTGTGTGTGTGTGTGTGTGTGTGTGTGTGTGTGTGTGTGTGTGTGTGTGTGTGTGTGTGTGTGTGTGTGTGTGTGTGTGTGTGTGTGTGTGTGTGTGTGTGTGTGTGTGTGTGTGTGTGTGTGTGTGTGTGTGTGTGTGTGTGTGTGTGTGTGTGTGTGTGTGTGTGTGTGTGTGTGTGTGTGTGTGTGTGTGTGTGTGTGTGTGTGTGTGTGTGTGTGTGTGTGTGTGTGTGTGTGTGTGTGTGTGTGTGTGTGTGTGTGTGTGTGTGTGTGTGTGTGTGTGTGTGTGTGTGTGTGTGTGTGTGTGTGTGTGTGTGTGTGTGTGTGTGTGTGTGTGTGTGTGTGTGTGTGTGTGTGTGTGTGTGTGTGTGTGTGTGTGTGTGTGTGTGTGTGTGTGTGTGTGTGTGTGTGTGTGTGTGTGTGTGTGTGTGTGTGTGTGTGTGTGTGTGTGTGTGTGTGTGTGTGTGTGTGTGTGTGTGTGTGTGTGTGTGTGTGTGTGTGTGTGTGTGTGTGTGTGTGTGTGTGTGTGTGTGTGTGTGTGTGTGTGTGTGTGTGTGTGTGTGTGTGTGTGTGTGTGTGTGTGTGTGTGTGTGTGTGTGTGTGTGTGTGTGTGTGTGTGTGTGTGTGTGTGTGTGTGTGTGTGTGTGTGTGTGTGTGTGTGTGTGTGTGTGTGTGTGTGTGTGTGTGTGTGTGTGTGTGTGTGTGTGTGTGTGTGTGTGTGTGTGTGTGTGTGTGTGTGTGTGTGTGTGTGTGTGTGTGTGTGTGTGTGTGTGTGTGTGTGTGTGTGTGTGTGTGTGTGTGTGTGTGTGTGTGTGTGTGTGTGTGTGTGTGTGTGTGTGTGTGTGTGTGTGTGTGTGTGTGTGTGTGTGTGTGTGTGTGTGTGTGTGTGTGTGTGTGTGTGTGTGTGTGTGTGTGTGTGTGTGTGTGTGTGTGTGTGTGTGTGTGTGTGTGTGTGTGTGTGTGTGTGTGTGTGTGTGTGTGTGTGTGTGTGTGTGTGTGTGTGTGTGTGTGTGTGTGTGTGTGTGTGTGTGTGTGTGTGTGTGTGTGTGTGTGTGTGTGTGTGTGTGTGTGTGTGTGTGTGTGTGTGTGTGTGTGTGTGTGTGTGTGTGTGTGTGTGTGTGTGTGTGTGTGTGTGTGTGTGTGTGTGTGTGTGTGTGTGTGTGTGTGTGTGTGTGTGTGTGTGTGTGTGTGTGTGTGTGTGTGTGTGTGTGTGTGTGTGTGTGTGTGTGTGTGTGTGTGTGTGTGTGTGTGTGTGTGTGTGTGTGTGTGTGTGTGTGTGTGTGTGTGTGTGTGTGTGTGTGTGTGTGTGTGTGTGTGTGTGTGTGTGTGTGTGTGTGTGTGTGTGTGTGTGTGTGTGTGTGTGTGTGTGTGTGTGTGTGTGTGTGTGTGTGTGTGTGTGTGTGTGTGTGTGTGTGTGTGTGTGTGTGTGTGTGTGTGTGTGTGTGTGTGTGTGTGTGTGTGTGTGTGTGTGTGTGTGTGTGTGTGTGTGTGTGTGTGTGTGTGTGTGTGTGTGTGTGTGTGTGTGTGTGTGTGTGTGTGTGTGTGTGTGTGTGTGTGTGTGTGTGTGTGTGTGTGTGTGTGTGTGTGTGTGTGTGTGTGTGTGTGTGTGTGTGTGTGTGTGTGTGTGTGTGTGTGTGTGTGTGTGTGTGTGTGTGTGTGTGTGTGTGTGTGTGTGTGTGTGTGTGTGTGTGTGTGTGTGTGTGTGTGTGTGTGTGTGTGTGTGTGTGTGTGTGTGTGTGTGTGTGTGTGTGTGTGTGTGTGTGTGTGTGTGTGTGTGTGTGTGTGTGTGTGTGTGTGTGTGTGTGTGTGTGTGTGTGTGTGTGTGTGTGTGTGTGTGTGTGTGTGTGTGTGTGTGTGTGTGTGTGTGTGTGTGTGTGTGTGTGTGTGTGTGTGTGTGTGTGTGTGTGTGTGTGTGTGTGTGTGTGTGTGTGTGTGTGTGTGTGTGTGTGTGTGTGTGTGTGTGTGTGTGTGTGTGTGTGTGTGTGTGTGTGTGTGTGTGTGTGTGTGTGTGTGTGTGTGTGTGTGTGTGTGTGTGTGTGTGTGTGTGTGTGTGTGTGTGTGTGTGTGTGTGTGTGTGTGTGTGTGTGTGTGTGTGTGTGTGTGTGTGTGTGTGTGTGTGTGTGTGTGTGTGTGTGTGTGTGTGTGTGTGTGTGTGTGTGTGTGTGTGTGTGTGTGTGTGTGTGTGTGTGTGTGTGTGTGTGTGTGTGTGTGTGTGTGTGTGTGTGTGTGTGTGTGTGTGTGTGTGTGTGTGTGTGTGTGTGTGTGTGTGTGTGTGTGTGTGTGTGTGTGTGTGTGTGTGTGTGTGTGTGTGTGTGTGTGTGTGTGTGTGTGTGTGTGTGTGTGTGTGTGTGTGTGTGTGTGTGTGTGTGTGTGTGTGTGTGTGTGTGTGTGTGTGTGTGTGTGTGTGTGTGTGTGTGTGTGTGTGTGTGTGTGTGTGTGTGTGTGTGTGTGTGTGTGTGTGTGTGTGTGTGTGTGTGTGTGTGTGTGTGTGTGTGTGTGTGTGTGTGTGTGTGTGTGTGTGTGTGTGTGTGTGTGTGTGTGTGTGTGTGTGTGTGTGTGTGTGTGTGTGTGTGTGTGTGTGTGTGTGTGTGTGTGTGTGTGTGTGTGTGTGTGTGTGTGTGTGTGTGTGTGTGTGTGTGTGTGTGTGTGTGTGTGTGTGTGTGTGTGTGTGTGTGTGTGTGTGTGTGTGTGTGTGTGTGTGTGTGTGTGTGTGTGTGTGTGTGTGTGTGTGTGTGTGTGTGTGTGTGTGTGTGTGTGTGTGTGTGTGTGTGTGTGTGTGTGTGTGTGTGTGTGTGTGTGTGTGTGTGTGTGTGTGTGTGTGTGTGTGTGTGTGTGTGTGTGTGTGTGTGTGTGTGTGTGTGTGTGTGTGTGTGTGTGTGTGTGTGTGTGTGTGTGTGTGTGTGTGTGTGTGTGTGTGTGTGTGTGTGTGTGTGTGTGTGTGTGTGTGTGTGTGTGTGTGTGTGTGTGTGTGTGTGTGTGTGTGTGTGTGTGTGTGTGTGTGTGTGTGTGTGTGTGTGTGTGTGTGTGTGTGTGTGTGTGTGTGTGTGTGTGTGTGTGTGTGTGTGTGTGTGTGTGTGTGTGTGTGTGTGTGTGTGTGTGTGTGTGTGTGTGTGTGTGTGTGTGTGTGTGTGTGTGTGTGTGTGTGTGTGTGTGTGTGTGTGTGTGTGTGTGTGTGTGTGTGTGTGTGTGTGTGTGTGTGTGTGTGTGTGTGTGTGTGTGTGTGTGTGTGTGTGTGTGTGTGTGTGTGTGTGTGTGTGTGTGTGTGTGTGTGTGTGTGTGTGTGTGTGTGTGTGTGTGTGTGTGTGTGTGTGTGTGTGTGTGTGTGTGTGTGTGTGTGTGTGTGTGTGTGTGTGTGTGTGTGTGTGTGTGTGTGTGTGTGTGTGTGTGTGTGTGTGTGTGTGTGTGTGTGTGTGTGTGTGTGTGTGTGTGTGTGTGTGTGTGTGTGTGTGTGTGTGTGTGTGTGTGTGTGTGTGTGTGTGTGTGTGTGTGTGTGTGTGTGTGTGTGTGTGTGTGTGTGTGTGTGTGTGTGTGTGTGTGTGTGTGTGTGTGTGTGTGTGTGTGTGTGTGTGTGTGTGTGTGTGTGTGTGTGTGTGTGTGTGTGTGTGTGTGTGTGTGTGTGTGTGTGTGTGTGTGTGTGTGTGTGTGTGTGTGTGTGTGTGTGTGTGTGTGTGTGTGTGTGTGTGTGTGTGTGTGTGTGTGTGTGTGTGTGTGTGTGTGTGTGTGTGTGTGTGTGTGTGTGTGTGTGTGTGTGTGTGTGTGTGTGTGTGTGTGTGTGTGTGTGTGTGTGTGTGTGTGTGTGTGTGTGTGTGTGTGTGTGTGTGTGTGTGTGTGTGTGTGTGTGTGTGTGTGTGTGTGTGTGTGTGTGTGTGTGTGTGTGTGTGTGTGTGTGTGTGTGTGTGTGTGTGTGTGTGTGTGTGTGTGTGTGTGTGTGTGTGTGTGTGTGTGTGTGTGTGTGTGTGTGTGTGTGTGTGTGTGTGTGTGTGTGTGTGTGTGTGTGTGTGTGTGTGTGTGTGTGTGTGTGTGTGTGTGTGTGTGTGTGTGTGTGTGTGTGTGTGTGTGTGTGTGTGTGTGTGTGTGTGTGTGTGTGTGTGTGTGTGTGTGTGTGTGTGTGTGTGTGTGTGTGTGTGTGTGTGTGTGTGTGTGTGTGTGTGTGTGTGTGTGTGTGTGTGTGTGTGTGTGTGTGTGTGTGTGTGTGTGTGTGTGTGTGTGTGTGTGTGTGTGTGTGTGTGTGTGTGTGTGTGTGTGTGTGTGTGTGTGTGTGTGTGTGTGTGTGTGTGTGTGTGTGTGTGTGTGTGTGTGTGTGTGTGTGTGTGTGTGTGTGTGTGTGTGTGTGTGTGTGTGTGTGTGTGTGTGTGTGTGTGTGTGTGTGTGTGTGTGTGTGTGTGTGTGTGTGTGTGTGTGTGTGTGTGTGTGTGTGTGTGTGTGTGTTCTATTAACGATATAACAACGAAAAGTCGGTTAAATATCAAGCTTGGTACTTAAACTCGACATCTTCCAAGAATGCGACACGAGGATTTTCAAGAATATCCCCTCACTCTAGGCTATACTTTACATGGTACAATTTAAGTATGCCTTTAACTCAGTGGATCAAGATAGAATAGAAATAATTAGGTAAGTCCAGGTGCAGTGATTAAGACCCTGACCCCTGGTCATCGCCTGACGTGTCCTAAGCTAGGTATCCGCAAGTGACTTCACCACTAGCCTACTATTTGTCTTATTGGTTACCTTTATATAGTGATAACCCCCCCCCCCTCCCATCCCGGGAATCAGAAAGTCCCCGCGAGAAATTCATATCTATTTGTAAATGTATATATCATCAACATCCCCCCCTCCCATCAAACTTAATATCCCCCCCCCCCCCCCCGCCGGAGGAAATTGGCTGTATTCATCACTGCCCTTATAGAGGTTCCAATAGACCACTAAAGGGGAAACAGCTTATTGGCAGTTTCCAAGAATTCAATATGGCCAACATTACATTAAACTTCAGTGGACATTACACCAAAGCGCAGTTCTGCTAACCTACACAATAAAAGCATTATTTCTAACCTCACATACCACCAGGGTTAAAGTAGCATGCTTTCAAACTATAATAATGTTTGAACATCGTCACCACGCCATGAACGTCGGCAAACTTTTTTCCAGGGGGGGGGGCAAATGTTAGAATTTTGCAATCAGATAACATTGATTCATTATTTTGTTGTCAAAAGTTATAGTATTTGTTGCGGATAACCGTATAAATTTGTGCTAAATAGAAATTGTTCTTTACATAAAAATTAAAATAATAGTTAAGTAGTCAGCACATTAAGTTCATTAATTTCCAAGGGGGAGCCGCGGCTCTCCCTTTCCCCCCCTTCGCGACGCCCATGCACCACACAACACATGATGTACCTAGTCACCTTCGGAAAATCTTGTTCTGCAATTACACTTTTGGATAGAATCACTTCCGAATGCTAAATATCGTAATATATTATTTATTTATGCCAACAAACCCACTGTTGGTGTCTTTAAACACACAAGCCGTGTGTGCTTCAAATCCCAGTTGTGGCATTGAATTTTTAAGTTCCAGTTCTACCTCTCAATTGTAATATATATTTAATGCACTACTGTGTTGCGAACACATAAGTAACAAAAACAACAACAGTAACTATAACTTCATATGATACTCTAAAACAATTCAAGACAGAACCACGCACACATAAGCAATACCATGGCACAGATTAATTAATATGGCGTCTAAACAGAACCTTGTTTTGAAATCTATTGGCTTCTTCTTCTTCTTCTTTTTATTTTACGACGCTCTTGAATACAAGTACTTATTCATTTAGTGTCCTCCTCCAATGTTTATACTAAATGACTAATTTGTCAATTTAGCATCCTTTAATATTTTTAAATGAGCTGCTTTTTGGAGTACTATACTTTTTAGAGTTTAATTTTACATTTCCTAATATGTTTAATAATTTTGTGGAATACTAATTTTGGATTATAATTTAATAAATTTGTTATTTTAATAGGTCCCAGTATGCCCAAATTATAAATAGAACTCAAAAACTCACTAATTTCATTTTTATATAAGTTGCAACCTAATAATTTATGTTCTAAATTTCCATATTCATTTATGTTCTAAATTTCCATATTCACCACAACTGCAGTAGGGAGAGTCTTTCTTCATCATCTTAAACAAAAATGCAGGTGTTAATGCAATATTTAGCCTTATTTTGATTATGTTGCACAAGTCTTGTCTAGGATAGCATATATTTTTGAACCAAGGATTATATTGTTTGTAGCTAATCCAATGGTCTTCAGGATGTTCCTTTAACCATTGTGAATTGAAAAAAAATAACTTACAACATTACTAAGATAAGTGAAGTGTTTGGTTTCTAATTTGTTCTTACTTTAGAACATTTTATTGAATCACAGAGAGAAACATAAGAACATACATAAATGAATGTAATTGTAAAAGGAAAGAAATTATGTAGAACTTATCCAAGGAAATGTGCATATGTAATTTGTGGAATGAAGAGGATTTGGCCCTGTTTAGAAGTTTTCTTTAACATTCAATATATGTAAGTTTTATTTGTTATGCAAGCTATGATACAAAAGCAGAATCACAATAAAGCCATTTGCAACAGTATGTTTGAATGAGTTCATGTTTGGAGAATAGGCATATTTGTGTTGTTGTTAGCTAATGCTGGATTTCTGACAATAAAGTCATTAATCCTCTTGCTCTCCAATATTTTCTCTGATGGATGGGGCACTAGAAGTGGCCGGGCATATTTGAAGATGGTCTTGATCCATTTCCTTGCAGATCACATAGAGGACAGAGTGGTGAATATATCCCAATTCTGTTTAAATGTTTTGCCAGACAATCATGTCCTGTAATCAACCTGAAGGTTGCAACTGGTGTTTTTAGCATGTTTTATACTTCTTATACAGTGCTCAGCACTACACCTTTTAATATATTTATTAAAACATCCCCACTTCATTCCTTTTAGACGTTTTAATAGTGAAAGGCACCTCTCTGCTCTTTGTATTACATTTTCTATTTGTTTGGTCCATGTAAGTTTGGTATCAAATGTAACTGCTAAATACTTTGCTTCATTTGTTTCTGGTAATTTTTTACCCTCAAAATTTAGTTTTATTTTTAGTGGTTTTTTTCTTAGTGAAAAGATTTGGTAGTTTGATTTTGTTGTATTAACAGTCATTAAATTTTCTTTGGTCCACCTTTTTAAGTTGGTTAAGGATTGTTGCATGGTTTTTTCTAGTTCTGTACTTTTGCTTTTTGGTTTTGAAGTCCACATTACTAAGTCATCAGCAAATAGTGCACACTTCACACCTGATTTTTGTATTTGTTGTGGCAGATCGTTAATAAATATATTAAAAAGTGTTGTGCTGAGCACTGCGCCTTGTGGTAAGCCACAGTGTACTTGTTTGTATTTAGATATATTTCTTCCATATCTGGTTGCAATAAAGCGTTGTGTTAGGAAATGACATAGCCATGAAAACATTGGACCTTGTATCCCTATTTTTTTACTTTCTTTAGTAGTTTTGTTCTGCATATAGAATCATATGCACTTTGGAAATCAATAAAAACTGATAAATTATCTTCTTTTCTATTGAAGGAGTCTTTGAGTTCTTGACTGAGAAGTAAGACTTGTTCATTTGTAGAGTGGAACTCTCTGAATCCAGCTTGACATGGGGATATTAAATTTTGTGATTCTAGAAACCAATTTAACCTGTTTGACACCATTCTTTCCATCACTTTTGCTATTATGCTAGTAAGAGCTATTGGTCTATAATTTTTTATTTCTGATGCTGTTTTGTCTTTCTTCAAGAGTGGGACAATTATTGCTTTTTGCCATTCAGCAGGTACAGTGGTTTGAACTCTGGATGTATGTGATCTGGTCCAGGAGACTTTTTGTTTTTTAGGTTATTTATTGCAATATTCAGTTCTTGCATATTAAAATTTTGAAAAAAGATATTGCACTGAGTGTTAGGATCACATCCTCTTTCTTGTTTCAAATCTTTCTTAAATTCTTTACGTTCCTTTTTATTATTTCTTGTTACTTTATGTGAATTAGCATAATATTTATTGAGTGTTTCGGCTATGACTGCATCATTTACTAACATTTTATTGTTGTGTATGATAGGTGTGCTGTTGTTTTCTTTCCTGTCCTTGACATTTTTTATGAACTTATGAGCTTTGTTACCATCTGTCCTATAATCCATTTTTTCTAAGAAATTATTAAAGTGATTCCTTTTAGCAGTATTAATTTCTTTTTTTAGTGAGGCACATTTCTTTCACCATATTTGTGTATCCAATATGTTTTTTGTTTGTTCAGCTGTATTTCTAGCTATATCCCTTTGCTTTTTCAGTTCTTCTAACTGGGGGTCCCAAAAGGGTTTGAAATTTTTAATTCTTCCACGAGGAATATGTTTTTTTGCAGTTTCTAGGATGACTTTACAGAAATTTTTGTTCATATGATCTGGTTGGTCATGCAGCTGTGAGTTTGTTTGTTCTAATTCAGTTTTATATTTGTTCCAATCTGCTTTTTTGATGTTCCAATACAGATTCGTAAGACCTTGACTGTTATTTGTATTCTCTAGTTTTATATCAGCAATTAATGCTCTGTGACCAGAACTTGGATCTTCTATAACTTGTTTTTTAATTTTTGAAACAATATCTGTTGTAGCTAACAAGAGGTCTGGGTTACTGCCTGCTCCAGAGTAATGTATGAAGGTTGTGGGATCTTCTTTACTATAAATCAGTTCAAAAGTTGTGGTATTCAAAAATTCTTACACTATCGTCCCTGTAGAATCCACTTTTTCATAACCCCATCTTTTGGAATGGGCATTGAAATCTCTAATTACGATTGTTTTATTTAATTGGTCAATAAGTGAGGGAAATGAAAGAGAAATGAATAAGAGAATGAATAAGAGAAATGAAAGTATCCAGTGGCAGTAGCACATAATTTGCACGATGTTGGAATTGTTTAGTTGGTAATGTGTATAAGATAACAATGGAGGTAACCTCTGGCTGCACTATACTGGACGAGGACTGCCGTGCTCTATGCCAGTGTTACGCATAAAGGACAAACAAGTAATGGGTAAGGAACACTAACTGCTGTACTAACTTACATTAGGCTTACCCACATCACAACAGATGTTGAAATTGATGACCTTCAATGTGAACACATTGCCTATATCTCCAAAAACAGTTCTGGTTTACTCATAAAAATTCTTGTTGGCTGGTTGCCTGTATTTCTCTCATGATTTTGTCCATCAATTATTTTAGCACTTGTGGATTCAATGCATACACTTTATTCTTTAATATTCCTCAAAAATAAAAATCACTGAGACGTAGAGCACAAGAGCTTAACATTTCCAAAATGTGAGCTTTTGTGGCAATAAAACTTCTGAAACTTAAAAGTTCATGCTTTACAACCATAAGGTCCTGTAAGTAGGGTTAATTATTGCAGTTGGTTTTAACAGTCCATTCATGATGGCGATGTGGACCCACCTTTAACATTCTGTACTGATGAAGCAGTATCTACTCAGAACAATTGATACTGGGCTACCGAAAATCACCATATTATTCATGAAGTTCCTCACCACACATAGTTATCAGTCTCATATTTACAATACAATAGTTGATTCACATTTAACATAAATTTTATTTTAAACATTTTTTTTCTGCAACTAACAATAGATTGTATGGCTGGCGTCAGCAGGGTTCAGCTATAGCACATACTGCAGGTAATTCTATGCATGAATTGCGAAGTTGGTAAGGTGACAGAATAATTAGTTGAGGATTGTGGCCTCCTCGTTCCCCTGACCTTTTATTTATGGGGAATGTTAAAAAAATAAAGCGTACGCATTAAATTTGTATGCATGTTAAAACAGTTGGACAAAATCATGAGAGAAATACAGGCAATCAGTCAATATGAATTTTTTGTGAGTAAACCAGAATTGTTTCGGAGATATAGGAAATGTGTTCACGTTGAAGGTCATCAATTTCAACATCTGATGTGATGCAGATAAGCTTAATGCAAGTTAGCACTGTAGTGTTACATACCCGTGACTTGCCGGTCCTTTACATGTAACTCTGGCAGAGAGCGTGCCTGTCCTCGCCCCCTCTCTTGCCACAGTGGGGCTGTCCAGCTGGTTTAAGAACACACTGCATTTGCCTATTCATTGATAGCAATGTTTGTGACTTAGGATAAAGACACACAGAAAAAGGAAGTCAAAGCCATATTATAAAAGTGAATAACTTACCTTGGAAAGATACAGATAGATGAATTGTTCTTGGTAACTATGTCAACAATTCAAAAATGCTATTATGAAATTCTACAAGAGGCACAGGCTTGTAGAGATGTAACTTACATCAAGAGAATTTAAAATATGGTTTAGATTAAAGCGAAAATGCAAAATTATTGTAAAAGTTAGTGTGTTACATAAGTATAATTGAGCTTTGATAATTAGAGTTCCCATCTGCCAGATTAAGCCCCATTGGAAAACTGTAAAGACCCTGCAGATAATATACATTATCAAAAGAACTGCAAAATAAATCAAAACATAAAATAAGAGTAAGAAATATTTCAAAAGGAAAACAGCATCAAACGCCATTGCAGATATTTTGTACTTCTTTATAATATGTCTCTCTTTAATTGCTGAGATGCAGGTTATTGCCTTTTTGGAAAGATTCAGATTCAGCTTTATTCACCGGTTGTAATAACAATTTTACAAGGCTCGTCAAAAGTAAACATACAATGAAATACAATTAATATATAAATATATACAGTTTACATTACATCAATTTGTAGATTGTTTGCTACCTGTATATAATGTTAATACATAATGTTTTATTATAAATCTATCTATTTGTTGCTGCTATTTTGTATTCTTCTATACAATAGAAGGCATTTTAATGAGATAACATTTAATTTCTCTCAACTTTGTTGCTTCTTCCTGTATTTCCTTAATTGTGAGAGGCAAGTGGTTGTACAGGTCCTTTGCATTGCTTTCTATACGTACATTTATTTACAAGGGAGCCTATTAGCCTATTTTGTAATAGTTGTGCTTTGTTCTGGTATTATGGTTATGTACATTTGCATTTTTTTCTTCTTTATGAGCCCTAGCTACATATTTAAGACATGCATATATACACAGAGAGGGTGGGTTAATAAGTTCAGATTCTTGAAGGCACTTCTACAACTATTTATTCTTGGTAATTTTTTTATGATTCTTACTGCTCTTTTTTGTAACCTAAACATTTTCATAAGAAGTGTTTTCTCTCCTGTTCCCCGTAAGATGATTCCATAGTTCAGGTGTGAATGGACAAATGCATAATACACTTGCATTATATTTTCGTCATCCATTATTTGTGTTACTTGTTTTAGAATGTAACAACCACTGTTTATTTTCTTTGAAATTTTTGCAATGTGTTTGTCCCATTTTAAGTTTCTATCTATGGCCAATCCTAAAAAGTTTGTTTTTGATACTTGTTGATTTTGTTTATTTTGTATGTCTAGTGTGGTGTTTGTTTGTAATTTGTTGTTCAGGCTAATCAGCATCCATTCTGTTTTACCTATGTATTTAGTGCCATTCCTAGTTCTGCTAGATGGGTATTTACTGTTTCTAGGATGACATTTGCTTTGTTCTGCACCTCTGTTTCTGTAGTGCCAGTTATAACTATTGTGGTGTCATCTGCATATCCAATGATGAGTCCTCCTGCTTTTTGTATATTTTTAAATAATGAGTTTATATACAAGATGAATAAATATGGACCCAGTTTTGAGCCTTGTGGTACTCCATGCTTTGTATATTTAAATAATGAATGAACTTTTTCCAGTTTTCTTTCAACATTGTGCATTATTTCTACACACTGCTTCCTATTTGTTAAGTACGAATTTACCCAATCGGATGCAATCCCCCTGACCCCATAGTTTTCTAATTTTTCCATAAGTTCTTCTCTATCGACACAGACAAAAGGCTTTGATAGGTCCAGAAAGATTGCTATTACCAGTTCCTTTCTGTGTAGTGCTCTGACAATCATATCATTTCCTTTACTAATGGTTGATTTCTTTTTTTGAAAGCCATACTGACTCTCTGCTATAATGTTAAATTAACTGCAGTATTTCTGGAGCTGTTCTAAGAATATGCCTTCCATAATTTTCGAAAACCCTGAACATAAGGAAATTGGCCGATAATTTTCTATCATTTGCTTGGAGCCCTTCCCTTTATAGATTGGTCTTACTACTACTTGTTTGAGCTTATTTGGAAATATACCTGATGTAAGACTTTCATTTATTAAGTGTGTGAGGACCCCCGCAATTTCATACTTGCAATGTTTTATCATTTTGTTTGAGTACTCGTCCAGACCACTGGACTTTTTACACTTTAGAGCATTAATTTGTTTGATAACATCCTCTTTTGTGATCTGATTATCATGGAGTTGCATACAGTTGTTTCATTTGTTATTTGGGCTTTAATTTTCGTGATTCCAATATTTGCCACAATATTTACGTAGTGTTCGTTAAACACATTAGTTACTTCCTCTGGTCTTATTATCAATGTGTCTTTTTGTGTAATATTTATGTTTTCTGACCATTTGGCGTTGTTTTCTTTATGCACTGTGTTTATTATGCTCCATGTTTTCTTTATTTTATTATCAGTCTTTTCTAATAATTCTCTGTTATAGAGTTTTTTTGCTTCATTTGTTACCTTATTTAGAATACTTCTATAGTTCTCAGTATACACACAAGATTTTTCATCTAGTGTACTATGTTTTAGGCTATTTAGGAATATCATTCTCTTTTTTGCTATATTTATACCTTTCGTGGACCAGTTTTGAATTTTACTTTTGTTATAAGGCATCTTACAGTTTGGTATTGAGTTGTCTAGACATGATTTTAATGTGCTTTCAATATGGTATTTATTTTATTTTTTACAGACCTTCAGGAACAGAGGATATTGTGAGAGTGTATGCAGAAGCAGACACACAAGAAAATGCAGACAAACTTGCTAATCAAGTGGCAGCTGCTGTGTTCGAACTTGCAAGTGGTGTTGGGACAATACCAAATGTCCCAGTATGAACACAATGTCATGTAACATATGAAGGTGAAGGTGCTCATAGCTTTGGTATTGTGGATCCGTATTTTAACCAGTATTTTATGCAAAGGTGATAAGGGAAAACACTGCTTTGAAGCTATAGAGAATTAACACACAACTGTTGTCACCGTGGTAAATGCATTGAAAGGTAAGCAAAGTGCTACTAGGAACACTAACCTGGGTTATCATATAAATAAGTTACAATACACTTTTTCCTCTCTATCTGATTTCAGAGGCTCTATCATTGCTTTCCATGGGATTTTGGATTTTATCATCCATAAAATCTTTGACCCATACAATAGGAATACAGAAAAGTCAGACGATTTAACATGGGAATGGCTGGCAACTTGCAATGCTGTCACGGTCTGGACTACGCACAGCATCTGATGTAACTGAACAGAAGTGATGCTCTGACATATTCATGATTTCTATTAAAAGGAAAATAAATATACCAATTTATGTATTTTCCTTGCAATGTAGGTTACAAACAAGGCTGCAAGCCTTTCAAGTCTGAATCAAATTAACCTTTACAGGCTGCACAATGTAATTGTTTTTATTAGCCTTTATTCACGCCTGTATTAGTGGAAGAGTATCAACTCCAGTAATAATAAGATATGCTTTGAAGCTTAATGTATGATCATTCATGAGTTTTTGTGGTTTGGATGGGTCTGTTGGTTAGACTGTCCCAAGGTTGAGAGTTCAAATACAGCCCAGAACAATGGTTTTTAAGTATGCTCTCCATGTCAGTAGATTTATTGGCTTGTAAAACAGCTCCTGCAGGATGAAATTCTGGCACACTGACAGCACTGGTAAGATCCTGGCAATTGACAGTACTGTTAATAAACAAAATAATTTAATTTCATGTTTTGTGGTGCTGTGAAACAATTGTAATTTTAGTGCAATTGTTTTGAACTGAAAGTATGAATATCAAGAGGTGCCAAGCTGTATTTCGGAGAAAAATCAACTATGGCATAGAGAATCTGTGAAAGCTAAGAAAGTTAAAATTGATGGTATGTGCCTTCCAAAGACTGAGATTTTATTTTTCTCTCCTCAGAGCCCACAAAAGTTTCTGAATGAAATGCTGTTAGGCCTACATTCCATATTCATTTTGGAATGTGTCAGAATACAGACTACAACTTCATTTAGAAATTACCTGTAATCTAAGATAAATATTACAAATAAAGGAATAGTTTGACCAATTTATTCTAATTATACAAATATAAGCTTAACCTACTAAAATGATAAAATGAAACAAATGTAATTAATTCTAATAATATTTCCCACAATCATCTTGGCTACTGAAAGCCAGTAGCCATTCGAACTGGATGCCAGCTAGAAATTTACACAATTTATTTGTCCCTCTTGGAGTTGCTTATTTCTATTACTTCCCCTTATATTTAATATATAGTTTGACTATAGTGATATGCAAATATTTTTTCAAACAGTTGCAACTCACTAAAGAATGAAAGTTTTTTTGAACAAGTAAGGTTAATCACAATAATTGAAAATGGGTAATGTTTACACTCTATCTCTCTTACTTTCGAAAATTAGGTTATGTTTCAGGAAACTTTGTTCCCATCCTCAGCTTTCAACAGGCTAATTGATATAGTTGTATAATTTGATATACTATTGATGGTCTCTGGTGGTGTTGATATAAACTTTCTGAGGTGGTCCATAGGTAGGAAATCTAAATTCATAATTCTGCCCTTATTTTTTGTGATGTGGATGTTTTTCCAAAGTGAGAGCTCAGTTGAGTATCTTGCTGTGCTGATATGGCTGATGTTTCGGTCTGTTTGTACTTTCTGCAAATGGATGTGTTCTTTTAATCTCAGTTTCAAATTTCTTTTAGTCTTGCCTCTATGTATTTAATCATATTCTGCACAATTAATCTGACAGAATGCCTGATCTTTCAAAGCAAGTGATTCCGTCTTTTAAGGATGTGCAGAGTAAGGAAGGGTGCACACCAAATGGTTCAAGTCACAGCAGCAACAATCAATAATAACAGCGCCATAATGCAACATAATAGAGTACAATGCAAACCAATGGAAAAACTAGAATCACTACACACCAGTCTTATTGTGACATGTATCATGCTATTGACACATGCACAGGACATCACATGCTGCAGTTCTGCTCATCAAATCTTAACAAACAATGTTCTGGTAAAGCTTTGTTTGCGTATTTCTAAGCATGTAACCTGCAGAAGTGTCAGTAAACATAAAACAAGATATGTTCAAGGACTTACGTCAGCATGTGTGAGAATCAGATCAACATTAAGTTAGTACAATTGGTGAAGAAATATCCTATAATATATGATTATCTAATAAAATTAACATCAAAATAGTTAATAACAGGTTATTATTTATAGTCTTAAAGTTACGTTAGTATTATAAGTACGAGGGGCGTCTGAAAAGCAACTTGCACTATTTTTTTAAAAAATAACAAAACGTTTAAATATTTTAAAAAGGGTATATTTTGAAAGCTATATTCAGTACTATTTTTCCACATAATTTCCTTGAACCTAAATACATTTTTGATACCGTGGTAACAGTTTTTTTAACCCAATGTCAAACCACTCTCCCACCAAACTGGATAGCCATCTTTCCACTTCTTGTTTCAGTTCCTCGTCATTTACGAAGCGCCTTCCCCCAAGGTGTTGCTGCAACTCCAGAAAAAGATGGTAATCACTCGGTGCAAGGTCAGGTGCACTAGATGGATGACCGAAAACATTCCATCGAAACTGCTCAAAAGGGCTTGAGTTTCACGAGCAGCGTGCGGGCGAGTGTTATCGTGGACCAGAAAAACTGTTTTGCTCAACTTTCCCTTCCTTTTGTTTTGTATGGCTCTTTTGAGTTTTCTCAGCACCTCACAATAGCGAGCAGCTGTCATCATGGTCCCATGGAGCAGGTAATCGATTAACAGTACTGCCTTCGAATCCCAGAATATCATTGTGATGAGCTTGACAGCCGATGCAACAACTTTTGCCTTTTTTGGAGTTGCCTCATCCATTCGTTTCCACAACTTGCACACACTTTCGATAGACACAGATCCTTAGAAATAATCCTGTGAAGCGATGCTTCAATATATGGAGGAAGTTGAAACAAACCTGCATCAAGTGTAAGGTGCTGATCAGTGTTCACGACTGCTCGAACCTCATCAACAATATCCGGAGCGAGGGAAGTGGAGGGTTGGCCGCTTCATTGCTCATTGTGTAATGTTGTTCTCCCTTCAATGAACGATTGGGGCCAACGAGAAACCATTTGTCTTGACAAAACGTCTTTTCCATAAACACTTCACAACTCGCAATGAATTTCAGTCGCACATTTATTTTTTCCCATCAGAAAACGGATTACAGCGCGAACTTCGCAATTTGCAGTAGGAACAAGTGGAGTCTCCATTGTTACTGCCGTTTTAGTATCCAAGCAATAAACATAGGTGCCTAGGAATTTTACGGTGCTGCTACTACACCCATACCTATATACCCTGGGACTTTCAGACTTTTTCCGCCTACCGCACGGATTTAAAAAAATAGTGCAAGTTACTTTTGAGACGGCCCTCGTAGTTTTTCATCAGAGCTTATAGCTTTCCTGCAATTTGTGTTTTGCTATCTTAATAATGGAGAAGCCATCTGAAGCAGTTCTTTGTAGGTTTCTGGGTACATTCGATAGTATGACTGGAATTTTACCGCATGTTTTAATAAATCATGTGCTAAGACGTAAGCACCATGACAAATTAAAAGCAAAAACCCATTTTCTTTTCTTGCTGTTGTGCAATTTCAGTTTCAGCAACATATACATCAAAACAATCTGCACTCGAGGAGGTCATGTGAACAGCTGATAATGCATAACATACTGATGCTGACATGTGCTTCTCCAGCGTGCAAGCACAAGTCTGCATCACAAAGGTGACAAACAGGGCCTCTTATTTCATGTTGTGTTGCAACTGCTGATGCATTTGTTGTGCAGCTTCTCTTAGTTTTGTACGTTGTATCTGTTTTGCAAGGTTAGAATGATGTTCGTTTTCTGAATATTTTCTTAACCCTTTAGTCTGCCCAAGGATGGTATGTGAAGTTATTGTATTGGAGAGTTGGACATGAAAGTAGTAAGATTGGAACTAGGTAAGCACTACGCAAAGTTAGAATCCTTGGACCGAATGCACAATATGTACTCAAACTCTGAAATTTTGGGTTATATCTTTTGGCAAAATGTTGAAGATAACATACTCTCCAAATTGAGTATGAAAATCAAAACAGAAATAGATTCACAGAAAAAACATCTGTAGAATCGCCATCCAACAATGTAATACATGTAACCAAATATATTTTCACCAAACAAGAAATGGAGCTACTTAACAAAGGACTAAAATTTGCATCAGGTTTTCCAATAACAACCAGTTTATAGAAGACATGAAATTGCAACCGGCAATCTTAAAGCACCAGATAAAACCCTAATTGAAAACCAATACACAGAAATGTTGCAAAATATCAGAAAGCTCCTTAACAACATTTCATCAAAATTTACTAAATCATTACAAAAGAAAGATGATATACAGATACATAAACGCTGACAAAGGCAATAAAATTGTTATATTAGAAACAGATTATTTAAACAGAGTATTTAACTTACGGGAAAATGGAGAGTATCTTGAAATCAACTACAATTCACTAAAAGTTTGCCTCAACAATCTAATGAAAGAAGTAAAACCACCCCAGAAGATGTCAAACAAAAACTCAAACCCAATAACCTAGTGTTGGCCAGAATTTATGCTTTGCCCAAGATACACAAACCTATAAAGATCATGAGACCAATAGTTAATACTAGGGCTCAGAAGTTGATGACCCAAAAATCAGAGAAAAATGGCCAGTAAAATGCCCTTAAATTTGGGGGAAAATGACATTAAAATTTTTAAAAATCTGATGTGTTGCACTCACATGACTTTCTCTACTCTTGTACTAACCATTCTAACAAATTCTTATTCCTATATTTCCATGTTAGTTAAGATAAACATTCGTACAAATTATCTTATTGCTTATTTCCTTGTAGGTGCAAGGGAGATATTAGAATACAGAAGGCTTTGTGCGACACTCAAATCTTTTTGACCTTTGAGATTCCGTTCTCTTTGCACGATTAACATATAAAAAAATGAACAACGTTGTTGCACTTCGCTTAAGTTCTAAGTTTTCCGAAACTCACACATATAACAAGGAATATCTCCGAAATGGTTCACCCTTCAAGAAAATTTATTGAGGTATAAATTGTGTATTTTACCAAGATCTACATTTTTTGTATAGTATGATTTGGTCTATCTCTTTGGTCTAACGGTTTACGAGTTATGCAAAAGTCATCCAGAGTAAATACGACTACAGGGGCTATAGCCAGAAAATTCAAGATATACATTTCATTTGTCATAAAAATATCTCAAACATATGGCATTTTAATCAAAATCGTTAGAGCCATTTTCAAGAAAATAAAAATTTTCCATGTAAAGGGTAGTTTAGGGTGGGGCTGTTTTCTTCAAAATCTTCGTGTCACATCATTGAACGACATTAAACTTAAATACCAACTTTGGTTTTTAACCTAATTTTCGTTTTTGAGTTATGCTGTCCACAGACTGACACACAGCACACACACGTACCTTTTTCTAAAAATGCTTTTTTTGGATTCAGGGGACCTCAAAACATATATTTCCGGTGAAATCTCGACATCAAATTTTTGGGTGGAATACAATACTTCCCCTACTTACCAGTAGAAAAAAGTAAAAATGGGTGTACATTTTTTGTAATTTTAACGTTCAAGATTTTAATAATATGTATCTTTTTATTAATTATTATAATTAGAAAAATTATGCAATGTATCTTATTCATATTTGTGTACTAGGAAATATGTTGTTGTTAGCTAATGCTGGATTTCTGACAATGAAGTCATTAATCCTCTTGCTCTCCAATATTTTTCACTGATGGATGGGGCACTAGAAGTGGCTGGGCATATTTGAAGGTGGTCTTGGTCCATTTCCTCTTGCAGATCACATAGAGGACAGAGGAAATATATATTTAGGCATACCTCTTGTTCAGCATTGCAATAAAGAATCATTGCCATTCATAGGTACTCGAATTTGAAGGATCACTGGTTGCATTGAAGAACACTCTTATACTTTGAAAAACTCCTTTCTACTTCAACTGACGTCATGGGCATATGCTTGAAGTGACCAAGGTCCCACGGTGAAAAACCTAACAACTAAAGTAAAAATCTTTACCTTGCAGAACTTTCTCAATTTTACACTACTGATACCCATTGTTCTTCTCTAATACATTTTTTATTTTCTTACAAACTTCTTCACCAATCTTTCCCACACATTTTTGCAAATGTTCCACCACACCTTTAATATTTTTGATAACCACATGTATACTCTCATCTCTTTTTTCTAGCCATATTATTGTTTCTGCAAAAATTGAAAAGTTTGCATTGATAAATGCCAAACTCCCCTCTTGAGCAGCTGCTATAGATGCAGCATTTTTCTATTAAAGCTGTCAACCACTGACTTTGCTACATCAAAATGTTCGCAATAATAAGCACATGCACTGGTCCATGTACCTCAACATGTTACTATTGGTTCAGGAGGCAATGGTAGGTTAGGTGCAATTTCACAAAAATATCTTATTCTTGAAGGAGCTTTCAGAAACATTTTTTTTTACATGTGATATAAGTTTGTTAACTTGAAAGTTTTTCAAGCATTAATTCACAGACTCCATGAAGGGCATGCACTATGCATGTTATGTGAACCACTTTACTGTAAAATATGTATAACTGTGGTTTCTGATTTTACCATATATTTGGCTGTGTCTGTTATAAAAAGTAAAATATTTTCATGCTTTATGCCCTATGGCCACAAAAAAAACTTGGTTTGATCAAATAGCTTGCATATATATTGATGGTTAACCTTCTCAATTTCGTCTGCCATAAGAAGAAACATTTTCGAAGGGGTGTCAACTTTTAATATATAACAACATTTGCAGTATAACACCCCTTTTTATCACTTGTCTCGTCTATTGAAATAAATATATTCTTATTTCCCACAAAATTGCACATTCTTCTTATTGTGTCTTCATAGCAATCCTGTAAGTAACCTTTTCTAAGGGTAGGTTCATTTGGTATGTTCTGTCCCATATATTGCTGCAGAAATTGTGGTAATATAGCATTATTTATTTTTGCCAACGGAATATTGGCAGAAACCAATTCTCCATAAAATCTTTATTAACCTCTTCAGGGATATGGACGTGAAATCACGTCCATTTAAAATGACGGACGAGCGATATGGACGTGTATACACGTCCTGTGGGTTTGTGCATTTAACCCTTATTTATCCACTATCTAACTCAACTTATTTTAATTTTTCCCCGTTATGAAACATTTAATTAAATTCTATATGCTTTACTGGCTTACCTTTATATGTTCCTTCTGCAGTGATATGCCTCAAAACAGGGATAAACACACAAGGGCACATCTCCACATTCACCACAGATCATCCCAGTTTCCTTACGGATTCCCTTCTTGCGGCACACGAAACACCTTCGAGATGGGCGGGACTTCTTTGCTGTTGACGGTATCCTTTTAGGATAATGTTTTCCTTGAAGTCTGAGGGGTGCAGGGGTTTTGGATTTTCTACCCCCAGTATGAAGAGGCCTCTCAACCTGGTATTGTTCAATTAGGCTGCGAGCTATTGATAGTCGAAAGTCCAGGTAGGTCATTGTCTTGTGTGGGTTTAGAGCTCTCCAAATTACCAAACAATTGTATATGGTTATATCCAGCTGGTGCAAAAATACCTTTTTATACCATTTCACTGTTTTTCGTAAAGAGGGATAAGCTTGCAATACCTGATCTACTAGATCGACACCGCCCATGTGCATATTGTATTCCTGGATAACGTCAGGCTTGAAAATGCACATTTTGGTATGGGCATCTGTTTTTCCAGTGTCAATCATCAAAATCTTAGAGCTGCAATTGGATAATGCCGTAACTACCCTCCTGTCCTGCCGGGCAAGGTAGGTCAAAGGTGGGAGCTGACGCACCTCCATTTCCCCTCTCCTTAGAGCCTTCGTATTCACATCTTTTGGCAAACCAATATGATTTGAACGTACTGTTCCAATTGCATTAGTCTTTCTTTTGTGTAAGGCCATGAATAATTTAGGAGAGCTGTACCAGTTATCTAAGTACACAGTCCTACCCTGATCAAGCACAGGTTTCATTAGGTGCATTACTATGGAGCCAGATAAGCCCAAATCTTTGTCTCCAGTATTGTCAGTCCCTTGACCAGTGTAAATGCAGCTATTGTAAAGATATCCCGTTTTACTTTCACAAACATCAAAACTCTTTATGCCAAATCTAGCCCTTTTTGTTTTGATGTATTGCTTCCAACCTAAGCGGCCCTTCCAAAGCATTAGGCTTTCATCAACAGTGACCTTTTCACTAGGCACATAATTTTCTTTAAATTTTGAAATAATATAATCGAAAACAGGCCTAATTTTGTGGAGTTTGTCATTTACATTCTCTGTGCAGGTGAAATGAAGGAACTGCAAAATTGACGTAAACCTGTTATTTGACATGCATTTTCCAAAAAAAGGAGTAGCTAGCATGTCATCTGTGGACCAATACATGTTTAATGCAGGTTTACGAATAACACCCATAAGTATAATTAGACCAATTAGCCTGTAAATCTCATTGAGTGTTACTTCTCTCCACCTTTGAATTCTGCTCTTAGGCCCTAATTTACCTTTAGAGAGCAGGTCTTCCTTCACCTTACTCGCATATACATTTGTTTCCGAAACAATGAGACACACTAAGTCGGTAGTAAAAAATTTTGTAAAAATGTCAATTGGTTGGCTGTCAGAAGTCAGCTGAGCCTGGGATTGAACACCAGACCCTGTGCTCGTGAAGATGTGCCTGTTTGTATTGGAATTGTTTTCAGCACTCCACAATGCTGACTCTTCACGAACACCTGAAGGAAGTTGGTCACGTTCTTCCTCACTGCTACTTGTACCTATATCCTCCACACCCCCCTCAAATTCGGAAAATTTGCCATCAATATCCAAATCGCTGTCACACAGCAAGAAGTCCTCCACATTATCGTGTGTAATTTCAGAAGCCCTTACACTTCCACCACTCGCTAATCTTTGTGCAACACTGCTTGTTGATGCCATGTTTTAGCTCTGAGATGTAACACTCAATAGCTTCTCACTTCAGCTACAAGCAGGAAAGTATATGTATGCATTTCAAGAAAGAAACAAACGGAGCCTGTAAGCTATATCCAAGTTACGAAACACGTGTAAGGAAAAATTGCAAACCTGCTTTATTCTGATGACTCATAAACCACGCATACAGTAGCGTTCTATTTCACATTGTGCTGTGATTTGCTGACGCATAGCTCACACATACAATGGGTCCACTACTGTTTCTTTCCGAGATGCGTTCGACAAAGCAAAGTTAACTTTTTACCACAGTGAAACAAATAGTGCCATTTCAACGATTTGTAAATGCAACTCAACATTGCTGATGATGTACATGTATACTGCATATAATGAGTTTTTGATTCATTAAAATAACTTAAAATTTACGCAAAATACAGCTGTGGATTTAGGAAGCACTTTTAGCGCATTTAACAATTTAAATGCCCTGCGCTGGATATTGGGTATCCGTTCTCGGCCTGCAGAGCTTTTAAATGGCTGTCGCTCAAGAGGTTAAAAACAGATTTTTTGGATGATTCCCTGGTTCTTTGACTAAGAAGTAACTGGGTTGTCTTACTTTCCTTTGTACATGCAATAGATGGTATTCCAATAGAAGTTATACATCATCTACAGCCAAAAATTGCTCCATTATTAAGAGACTTATTTAATGAATGCCCTATACAACAACGAGTACCCTACTGTTGGAAACAATCAAAAGTAGTCATAATAAGGAACGGCAACAATAAGGATCCATGCCAACCAAAATCTTATCGACCGATATGCCTCTTAAATGTCTTAGGCAAGTTGCAAGAAAAATTACTTAATAAACGATTGCAAGAACATCGCAATATTTTTGGAGCAACTAATAGACAATATGGTTTTAGAGCTGGAAAGTCGATGGAAGATGCCATAATCAAAGCACTTGAAAATAAAAATTCTTCTCATAAATATGTCACTGCTATATTTTTTGACGTACAAGGCGCCTTTGACAATCTCTGGTGGCCAAGCCTTTTTAAGAGATTAAAAGATATCAACATCCCAAAATGTCTATATGGCACACTCAAGGACTACTGTACGAACAGATCAGCGTATATAGACGGAATTACCCATAGGATATCAAGAGATTTATCCAAAGGCTGCCCTCAAGGATCTATACTTGGTCCTATCTTTTGGGATATAGGAATAGAACCTCTTATTAACCAATTGGAAGAAGATGATGAAATAAAAGATGTCATTGCATATGCGAACGATTTAATGGTCATTGTTGAAGCTGACAATAGAGCAGAGCTTGAGCGCAAAGGAAACTTTGTTGCCATGAAAATACAGGAATGGTGTAAGCTAAACAAACTAAAAATAGCTTCAAATAAATCTATGTATATGCTAATCAAAGGAAAATTAAAACGAAACCCAATTATAAAAATAAATGGCATTAATATACAGAGATCACGTGTTACAAAATATTTAGGTTTCCACATAGATGAAAAAAATAATTTCAAACATCATGTGGAAACTGTACGTACTACAGCCGAAAAAATAATGATGCAAATCAGCAACATCGGACAAAATAGATTTCATCTACCACTTCTTCACATTAGAGCATATAATAACGCTATAATGTCCGCCATCATGAGCTACGCAGCAGGTGTATGGGCACACTGTGCCAAAAATGAAAATATAAAACGTTTGTTAAGAAGAACACAAAGAAAAATACTACTAAGATTCACAGGTGCAACCAATACCACCCCAACTATGGCATTATTAGTAATTACGGCAATATGGCCAATAGATTTACAAATTCGTAAAAAGGGAGCCATATACTGGTTGAGAAAAGAAAAATCTGAAAAAGTAAAGGATATAATAGGAATAAATTGTCAAACCAAAGTAGACATAAAAAGAGCTCTTTTAAGAGATTGGCAAAACGAATGGGATAACATCAAAGAAGGGAGAAGAGTCTACAATATATTCCCTAAAATAAATAAAAGATTAAAAATGAAACATCTGAATCCAACAGAAGGACTAATTCATTTCTTGACTGCACATGGCCCATACAACACCTATTTTTACAAAATAAATAAATCTCCTACGAACATGTGTGAGACCTGTGAAACTATAGATACGCCGGAACACAATATATTGGAGTGTGTAAAATTTTCAGAATTAGTAGAAAACGAACGACTAGCAATACAAGGCTATACTTTGCAAGAAATACTATTAAATAAAAATTTATTGAAGAGCCTACAAATTCTAACTAATAAAATATCGAAACAAGCGATCACGGAATACAGAAGATCAAGACCATTACACATCCAACCTATTGCTGCATCAAATACTCCAAGAAGATCCTTAAGGCTGAATACACCTAAAACAACTAGAACTAATCTTTAACAAAGAGTCGACACCCCAATAGTTGAAGGAAACACTATGTAGTTTCTCTAAGAGGAAGAAGACAAACTATATAAATATCATATGAACATTATTAACTTACTTGTTTAGATTAAGTGTTATGTTAGTATTTAGTTTTCATTTTCTGCAACATAAATATTGTTAAAGGAATGTTAAAAAAAATTTTAAAATGTGATGTAACCAATATAATAATTAACTATCCTGATGTAAGAAATTAGGTATCAGGATTAATAAATGCAGATTATCTATCTATCTATCTATGTACATGCAATAGCCTTTGTGTTTTTCGCATGCAATATGCTGCTGTACAGTAAAATGCTTATCTGCATTCACTTTAATTTTGCACAATTTGCAAAACCGTATTTTTCATCAGTAGAAAACAGTCACCAAACTCAGTCACTAACTTTCGCAAGAAACTTTATCTACTTTCCTTTACTTTTGACATTTTTACAGCTTCATTTGTGAGAAGTAAAATGTTGATGGATGATAGATGCAGTTGCAGTAGTAGGTGCAAGTGTTTTTTTTTCTTAACACGGTAGAAACACCATCATTATCTATATTGATAACAGTAACTGCATAAGCACATATCCAATGACTCATTAAGAGACCATAAGAATACTACACACAACAGAATTCGGTAAGCAGCTTCAACAATAACTATATATGTGAACAACATAAAAATGTGTATTTAAAAGCAAAAAACTGAAGAAAATGGAACAAAAAGTATATTTATCTAAAGTAAGAACAAATTAGAAACTAAAAGCTCCACTTATCTTAGTAATATTGCAAGTTTTTATGCAGCTGATACGTTTCAAGTTAACTCCAGCTCATTCTCAAGGCTATGCAAAGGTACCATGTTACTGATGCTCATTTTAATCACCAATCTCTGAAAACAAAAACCTATAAATACAATCTATTGAAGGTATTTCAAAATTCATAATATGGTTCCTGTTTTTTAAAATAAATATTTTTTCCCAAACCATTAAATCTATAGGTCCACTTAATTGTTTTAATAATTTAACCTCTGGATTAATTTCATGATTAAATGATCTGCCACAGCTGATTTATCAGTTTGTTTATATTTAATATTTCTAAAATGCTCTTTTATTCTGGTTTCTATACTAAGTTCAGTCTTAGGTTTGTCCGCGTCAAAACAAACCCATGTGACCAGTGCACCGTAGTAAATGACGTTTGGTTTTACCAATATAAACCCTATCACAATCCAAGCAGCTAAATTGATAAATGCCAGATTTTTTATAATTTGGAATTTTATCCTTTTTAGAAAAATTTAGTAAATTTTGTACATTAAATTTATTTTGAAGGACCAAATTTATTCCATATTCTTTAAACATTTTTGTAAATTTTTTATTGGCCCACGGATAGTGAGTAAACTTTTTAAAAATACAATTATCTTTTTTTTTTTTTTTTTTTTAGGGTAGAAACCTCTTTAACAGCCTTTTGATACCTAAATTTTTGTATCTTTTTATGTATAAAATCTGTATTAAAACCATTTATTACAGCAGTGTTAATAATGTGTTTATATTTTGTGTCAAATTCTTCGTTATTAAGGGGTATATTTATTAGCCTATAAATTAAACTATTCAAAGCAGCTTTTAGTTTCTAATTTGTTCTTACTTTAGATTCTTCTTGCTTCACTGTTAATAGCTTCATTTTTCCCTATGTTAAAAGTATATTTCCTAAAAAATTACCAATTGACACTAAAACCCCCAAAAATGCAAAAAGAATGCTAAATAAAAATTGTCAATTTTGGTTCATTTTTAAGAAAAATTAATTTATATTTCATTCTGCATTGTCTGTGATGAATTGATGATTCAGAAAAAAGATATTTCATCAAGTTCCGAGCCCTATTAACCCATTCGCATCGTTCGATGACCAGGGCTCGCATGCATCTTATTGGCATATAAATCGTATGACGAGTTCAGCTCGCTATGCTGCATTGCTCCATAGAATTCCACATAATATAGGTTCCTTCTCATAGACGTGATTTGTATACTTGTGGAATGAAGTATTAACGCATGGTGTTTGTAATTCTGATCAGCATGACAACCACCTGCTTTCAATAAAGGAAAAACAATTTTATCTTAGCATTATTTTACTTGCCTCAGTAGCCACCTTGGCGGGTAAAAAATTTGTATACCAATGACAAGAAAGGTTTGCGAAAACTAAGGCAAAATGTATTAAAGAGTGAAAGTAGTGATTTTTCTAAATATGAAACAGAGTCTGAAGACTCTGGTGACAGTGATAATGAATCTAGTGCAATGATGACACACCAGGCCCTTCAAAACGCATTCACGTTATGACACAGTAAAACCAGTGTAATTAGTATTGGACTAAAACTGACATAATATTCTGCCCTTTTACTGCAAGTAGTGGTATTTGCAAATACTTACTGAATAAGCATGTGTCACAGATGCCGTCTGCACCTTAAATTTTTTTCAGCTTACATGGAACCTTTGTTTGACAAAATATGTGACGAAACAAATGCTTGCACAACAAGGTAGTTGAACTATTCCAACAGAAAGTGTTGAAAATGAAATCTGGGCCTATATTGCTTTAGTTATTTTGACGTCTCAAGTGCGAAAATTGCTATTCAATCGTACTGGAGCAAAACCTGATACCCTGATACCCCAATTATTCGTGAAACAATGAGTAGGGAGAGATTTTAACTGATTTCCCATTTCTTTCACACACAACAGCAGTATTAGGACAACAGTATTGGTGAGTTTATGCTTTTAACTGTACACCCAAATTTTGAACAAAAAGTAGTTAATGGCTGATTTTAAATTACTTTTTTAGGCATTAAGCCATTACCGCCCTCACAGCTAGGGAATTTAAATCTAATATCTTGTTTAGTTGTCAAGGCATTTAAATATGATGCGATTAGATTAATAACAATGACACTCCCTGGGTCGTAATGACCTAGCTGTCAACAGGCCCTTAAACCCAACTCACTCATTCACTCACTCACTTACTTGATGCTTCCATGTACACTTAGCAAAATGGTATCAGATAAATACAAGTCATTTTCAAAATTTGAAAGTCTTACTAGTGTTATTAACTGTTAGCTGTTTTACAACAATGCAATTGGTCTCGTCAAATACATAAATTTGTTCATAACTTTACAATATTTACAATATAAGGATAATATTAAACAATGTTAGGAACTTAATATATAGATGTGCATTATTTACAATTTAATTGCTAAATTAACACTGACATTACTGATTTAGATATCTACTCATGTGTGTGAGAATTGTTGCACTCATAGAATTAGTGTATTAAGTAAAATGCTTTATTTTTTAGCCATTTACCTAGAAATGTTTTGAATTTATTAATGGATAGTGAAGTAATATGATCCAGAATTTTAGTATACATATGTAATCCTAAATATTTGTAACCATTATGTATTTCTGATAATCTTGAAAGAAGTTTTTGAAAAAATTGTTTGCAAGGATGGTTATAATGTAAATTAGCAATACATCTAATTGCCTTTTTTTGCCACTTGAAAATTTTTTGTGCTCCTGTGGAATTATCCCATAGATGTATACCATATGATAGTGTTGATATGTCTTTCATAGAATGAAAGAAGGCAAAATACGCATACATAAGTAATTTTTCACTAACATTATGACGAAATTTGTATAACAGGGGTTAGCAGTTTAAGATATATTATCTTGATTCTTTGAATTTATTTGAAATATAACCTCTTCTGTTTTTGCTGTGTTTATCTGTGACATGTTTGTATTAAGCCACTTAGTTGCTAAATCCACCATATTCTTATTTATATTACAGAGTGCTACTATATGTGTGCTAGTTGTTACCAAAGTGGTGTCATAAGCTTGTGGTACTGTTTTACATGGGATATAATTAGGGAAATTATTTGTGCATATAATGAGCAGAAAGGGACCTAGTACAGAACCCTTAGTTATTGGCATAGTATGGGATGTTTCACCGTTTATTTGTACCATCTGAAGTTAGTTTTTTAGGTATGAGGTATGACTTGATCTCGTAGGTAAAACAAACGAGCCAAAAGTTTCAGCAGAAGATGCCCTGGTCCATTTTGATGTAACAGTGCAATTTTCCAGCATTCCAATAAACTACTCTTATGAATAAAGAAACTAGCTCATCTCTATCAACTTCACACCTGATCTAGATAACTAAATAAAATTAACAAAATTCTGTATAGATCAGAACTTTCCAACAAACAATTATAACTAGCTATGAGTAACCCACTGTCACCTTTTTTGGTGGACCTATACATGAGCTACTTAGAGAAGCATGTCAATGGCACGTACCCATTAATCTTCAACATATGGCAGAAATATATAGCTGACATGTTTGCAATAGTACAAAGGAAATTATTGGACAACATTCAATACAGTTCAATACAGTTCACAATGGAGATTGAGAAAGATGGCTACTTGCCTTTCTTGAACCTCAAAGTTGTCAGACAGAACCAGCTACTCACTTTTAGAATTTATAGGAAACCCACACGCACAAGCAACTACATAAAGAATGATAGCCTCAATCCAAAATCCCACCAACTTAGAGACAGCAGTTTAATGTACAGGCTAGTTAACACTCTGCTCAGCAAAGAAGAATATGACAAGAAACACATACTTACATTCCACATAGTTTCAGTCCTAACACTATACAATAAAAGATCAGCAAATGGAAAAAACTCAGACCATCAGCGAGATTACCACTTAAAACCCCCAAGAAAAATTCTCCAATACATGAAACTCACAATCATCCTTGACCAAAGATATTAGAAAATATTCAGAAAACATAACATCACTGTGGCATTGCAAAACAGGTACAGCATACAAAACTTACTGTGCACATCCTTAAAAGACAGGATCCCTCACCAGAAGGATCAGCTGTTCATCAGATTAATTGTGCAGACTGACCAAATATATGTACATAGGAAAGACTAAAATAAGTTTGTAAACTAGATTAAAAGATTGCATCTGTTTGCAGAAAATACAAAAGACTGAAAACAAAGCCATAGCAACACATTTTTGGAATAACCACCAACCTTCTCAGAACAACAAGATCCCCAAATGAGCTCAGTTTAGAAAAACGTCCACATCACAAAAAACAAGAATCAAATTATGAATTTTAATTTCCACCAACAGAGAGCTTAGCATACAGACTTGCTTTATTTGAAAGAAAAAAAAATCTGTTCTATGCAGGAGTAAAAATTTATAATAAACTGCCAAAAAAGTATAGAGAGATTAAAGACAAAAATAAATTCCTTAACACACTAAAAACGATCCGTACTGAAAAAGCATACTATTCAGTAAAGGAATATATGGAAGACAGTCTCTAAGGCTATATATTATAGTAAGCAGTTATGCATAAATAAAATATAAGCATAGCTTAAGCATGAATAAATAATGTAGATATCACTGTACATATATAGTTTGTATGCAGACATGTTTTTGTAAAAGGTGACGCATATTCATTTTTACTTTACCTTAGTTGGTATGTAAATATGTTTTGTCAATGGTTACACATTGTTATTGTTACATTAGCTATATAATCTGACGACTCACCAGTTTACTGAGCCTATGCCCAATATGTAAATGTATGTGATGAATAAAGTGTATTATCTTATTCATATCACTACCACCTGAGACCTCCACCATCAATTAGTCGGTTGAAAGCTGAAGATGGAAACACAGGTTCCTGAAACATGTCCTAATTTTCAAAAGTAAGTTAAGTATAGTGTAAACAATAACCAATCTTCAATTAAGCGGCTACGATTTTCCACCTCATACATAATTGAAAAGAGAATTACAAATCACCTCAAAGATGTACTAGTGCTGTAAAACATTTAAGTATTCTATTAAATATTTAAGATTTATTCCCTGATGTTTATTGTTATGTGTTAGTTTCAATGTATGGTAATCTGTGGGAAAAAAAGAAGATATAGTAATAATGACTTTACAATCTACAAGATGGTGCAGAAATAAAAACAATTTAAAGCTGACTATTTTCACATTTATGTTTATGCACCCACATAATTGGTAAAACAACAGTTAAGGTAGGTATAAAGATTCTGCCATTCTGGGTTCAAAAGGTGAAAATTTGTTCTATTTTTGTAAGTGGAAACCTAATTCTCTTTTTCAAAAGTAACCAAAGAAAGCTCCAAAATGTAGCTATCTAGTTTCTCAATTTGAATCTAAGGACCTGTGCATCAGTATCCGTTAATGTCTAACATCAGCAAAAGGTAGTAAAATGTGTATGCTCATTAATTCAAAATATTGTTGCACCAAAGTTTAAGACCACTTATTGATTCTATTTAGCTAACATGTGCTCACAATGGTGTGGACTGCTCAGGAGCTGAAAGAAATGCACTTTCATCTAGTTTCAACAATCAGTTTGTTTTGTGATTGTGTGGACTACCCAGGCTGAAAGTATTGTGGTTATGGAATTAAAAATGGAGCCTGTTTAAAACAAAGAAAGGACCCTGAATCTTACAGCTTTTGAACAAGTATTGTTCAGTGAACTTGTTTTGAAATACAAAAACAGTGTAGAAAATGATAAAACAGATAGCTTTTCCATACAAAAAAAGGATGCAGCGTGGTCGCAGCTGACTAGAGATTTTAACTTAAGTTCAGGTCAATATGAATTTCTGCTTTGCTACTGTTACAATATACAATAGTATAATTTAAATTAAACAAGTAATGATTATGCTTATTCATTACACTGCTTTACTACAGTACACAGCCTATGTGCCCATCAAAGCACTTTCCTTAAGTAAGTACATGAATTGAATATGATACAGTCAATTTACATACGAGGACATCTTTTTAAGTCCATGACTTTGATGAGAAATTGCACATGAATCACAGGTTTCTTGTTGCCACCGAAGTTGTCCACCAATTCTGTGTATAATGCCAGAAATTCATCATCATTGAGCATTGAGTCCGTAAAAGCTCTAGTTTTGTGATGCTTCATAGAAAATGGAGAAAAGTTGATTTCTTATTCACAGAAAGCATTATTTTTGGGATGGTAAGGCAATGAAGGAAATGAAAGAAATGCTGAAAAATTATTAATCTGCTCCATATGACATGGTTCATGAGTGATTCACAGAATTTTGATATGGCTGTTCGAGCGTGAGAGGTGCTGAGCATGCACAACAGCTGGTTGACATCATGACAAAAAATGGTGAGCAAAGTTCTGGATATTGTGGCAGAAGGGCGGCGAATGAAAGTCCGTGAGATAACCAAGGTCCTATACATCTGAAATGAATGGATAGGTAATATCATGTACAAATATTTGGGTATGAGAAAGCTGTCCGCAAGAGGGGTACCGCAACTGCTCCCAGTTAGTAAATCAGTTTATATATTAAGATATTTTAAACCATTATTAGAAGAAAAGTACCTAAAGCTAATATATTATGGAGTCATATATCCACATATGTTGTATAGTATAGAGAACTGGGATGGTGCTGCTGAAGGACATATTAAAGAATTATTTGTTTCTACAAAAAAAAGGGTGCATAAGAATAATATATAATCTCACATAAAGAGAATTGTTTATAGAAACATTTATTCAAAAAAACATGTTAACATTGCACTCATTGTATGGATATTGTGTGATAATAAATTACCTGCAACATTAAAAGTTGTAAACGGCACAATATTTAAATGCTAACTGAAAAAATACCATGTATGTAAATGTCTGATAAATCTTTAACGAATTGTAAATATTATTTAACAGTGGAGTTTTTATAGAATTAGAGCATTGACTTACATCAAGATATACCTATGTGTATTTAATCTGTACTGATTAAAATCAAAATTCTGTAAGAATCTACAGCAATAAAATTTGAATTTTAACAGTTGACAAGCAGAACTGTGTGACCATTTAATAATAATAATAATAATAATAATAATAATAATAATAATAATAATAATAATAATAATAATAATAATAATAATAATAATAATAATTTATTCACCATTTAGTAGCTACAAAAGTTACAATAGCCTTCGTCAAAAAAAGAAAGAATGCTTAAAACTTATACAATATATATATATTAATATATTACTTATAACTAATGATTATAGCAGCGACATCGGGGCCGGAACGTGCGGATATCGTATAGAATAGGAAGGGTCAGGTTGTAGGAATAAGGGTTGGCGGACACTGACGCGGCATGGTAGTGTCCAAATGACTATACAGGGAGAATTACGCATGTCTTATGCATATGTACTTTATTTCTGCAGTACTGTTTATAGCATTTCTGCTAACTTAAATAACTGAAACGTCTTTATTAAATAGGTAACGCAAACTTTAATTCACAATTTGCATATTGATTAATTGCAATGTCTATTTGTTGCAATGAATTACAACCCACATCTTCAGGTTTTCGAACGAAAATGACTGTCTCCTATCCAACAACACTGACTTATAGGCAGAAAAGCTGCGTTCCACATCTGCTGAAACCACAGGTGCATATGTAAAACATGTTACACATCTTTTGTCTATATCTGGGCATTTTGAAGCACTGCTTTTGTCTTTAATTACGTTGGCAATTTTACGCAGTTTATGGTATCCTTTGTTTTTCTGTAAAAGAGTTTGCAGTTTCGCAGCTATTCTTTTCCCTACGCTATCCTCCATAGTATTCAGCTTGTCGGTAACTTCTTGCATGACGGTTATTTGCTTTACCAGTTCTTCTCCAGACCTTTCTAAAGATTGAATTGCAGAGGTAAGAAATCCAAAATTCGATGTAATGTATGACAACTGACGTTTAATATCAGGGTCACGTAAAAGGATTTGAGCTGTTTTTATTGCGGTTGCAGCGTTAATGTCAAACTCCTGCACCACGTGTTTAACGGCATCGAAATTCGTACAATAGTACTCGCATGCTTCCAGCCATGCGGGAGGAAGAGCAACTCCTGGATAAAGATTTCGAAATATTGCCACACGTGAAGGCGATTTTACAAATACCTTCTTGACAGTCCCTATAAGCTTACAGCGGCAGGAAATTGAGATCGTACCTCTTCTGCTAGTCTGTGGCAGGCGTGAGCAAGGCACGTGACATGTATTTTTTTTTATTTTGTTATTTAACGACGCTGTCAATTGCCAGGATCACATCAGCGTCGCCGGTGTGCCGGAATTTTGTCCCACAGGAGTTCTTTTACATGCCAGTAAATCTACTGACATGGAGCTGTCGTTTTTAAGCACACTTAAAAACCCTCGGCCTGGGCCGGGTTTGAACCCGCGACCTTGGGATCAGTAAGCCAGCGTCTAACCAACTGAGCCACCCAGACCGACACGTGACATGTATTACGTTTTTGTAAGTGACTTCCAAATGGGTTCCTGCGTTTACCATATAGGTAGCTGCATCGGTAACAAATAGTCGTACTCTATTGTGTTGCGCACCTGATGGCCATAGTATTTTCATGGCATTGTCAAACACTGCACTTATAGTAGAATAATTTGCAACACTGACTACGTCACTTGTTAGAAGATACGGTCCAATGGGGCCTTCTGCGTCCAGTGCTCCAACAACTACATTGACCACAAATCGCCCAACGGCATCCGTTGTTTCATCCATTGAAACCCACATGTTGTGGTTATTTAGGTTCATTCTTATACAATCAATGCACTTATTATAACATTTTCGTACATAGTACTTACGTAAGGTCGTAGGATGCGGAATTGGTTTGCCAGTGTACTTTTCTAAAAACGCACGCAACTTCGGATCCTGTAGTTTATGTAGAGGAATATCGGCAGAAATAAATGCCGCGCATAGCTCTTCATTAAATGTTTTATTTGATGGAAGTACGTCTTGTTGTAGCGATGGATCCTCACATTTTGCGACACAAAGCTTATGTGTTGCTGTACTGACATGTCGTAGCACATTACTCGGTTTACTACGAGTAATTGTTTTATTGCAAGGTTTACAATAAAGTTTTTCTTGAACAACAGAGAAAACATGTTCCCCATACTCAACTATATACTTTTGTAAACCTGTGGACGTTCGTAACCTTTCCTTTGGCATTGTGTCTGCGTGAACTCTGTGTGGCGAATACTGTGACTCAACGTAAGGTGTACTCAACCCTCTCCTTGAAACCGAATCACTACCGGGCGCCTCTCAACAAACGCAACCGCTCCAACGTCCCTGCCCTACTAATGATACATTTACATATCACATTTATTTTGTGCATCAAATTGTTGTATATTATATAAAGGATGTGTAATTAACCATTTGTACAATCTCGCTTGATACACTTGAACATCTGCAGTAGTTATTTTTGTTGGAATTGAATTGAAGAGTTTTATGCCTATTACTTTGTAATACTTGGAGGTCTTATGCATATCGATTTTATTACTACTGCATGCATTGTGTTCATCTATATCACTCCTGACATCGTAGGTATGCGAATTCTCTTTTATATGGATCAACGCTAAATATATAAATTAACAACGTAGGAATTTCTAACTCTATGAATAATGGTTTGCAGTGTTCAAGTTTCTTCGAGTTAGTCAAAATTCTTATGTCTTTTTCTGAATTCCCAATACTTCTTGTATACATGGACTACTTCACCATAATACTATTCCATATCTAAGTATGGACTGAAAGAACGTGTATGTTACATGTTTGAACAAGTTCCAGTGTAACCCAAATGAGTTTTTGATTCAAATGATGAAACCTAGATTCGTTACTGTCAGCCTGAGACAAAGCAACAATCGAAGCGATGAATTTCCTTCAGCAAATATACAGTAAACTCTTGGCTTAGCAGACCTAAAGGGGCCAGGAGCTGTCCGGAAAATTGAAAGTCTGTTAAATCGCAAAATGAATGAAAATGAAGCAAAAACAATTGAAACTGTTTTATTGGTGCATACCATTTACTCTTAGAACATTCCCTGTGAAGTTGTGGGTTTGAAAAAAGTGTCAATACCCATTTGCTTCCCACTTGAATATTGTTTCTTTGTGATTAAGGAGCTAAACTGTCTGAAATGTTCATAATAAGTGTCACTTTTGGGTCTGAAGATCTATCCACGTAAGAAATCACATCATCCATGTGGTCTCTTATTACAGATAATTTAGGTACAGACTTCAAAAATTCATCATCACTGTCGACATCTTCATCCTCTTGTTGAACACTTGCAGCGATCTCTTCATGACTCAGAATCTGGTAACCTGGGAATGCCCAATTCAGACTGAAGCTAAGAGTCATGTGAGCTCTTGAGCACGTGATACGTACACGGACTTTTACGAATGTAGCCGAAGACGCGTAAACTAGGCTTCTCAATCAGACAAACAGCAGAATGCCACAATTTAATCATCACAGATCTTCTAAATTTCATTTAACTTTATTTTATAACCAACACCAAATTTAGTCCATTAAATCTGAAGTCTGCTGAACAGAGGTCCATTAAACCGAGAGTTTACTGTACTCCAATGAAAGCAAAAACGTCAACAGGAAAAATCATGGCAGCCATCTTTTGGGATTCCCAAAGTGTGATACTCATTCACTACCTTGAAAAGAGTAAAGTGATCACAGATTCATGTTATGCTATAGTACTAGAAGAATTTCTCAATGAACTGAGAAAGAAAGGGAAAACAAACTCCTACCTCTTCCGCTTTGTTCTCCAGGTTTGTCTTCAAGCTACTTCCTCTTTACAAACCTCAAAAATTGGTTCGGTATTAAGAAATTCACATCCTATGAAGACTATCATGTCAGAAACAAACTGTATTTTATAGACTTTCAAAAATCGTATTTTATGTAGGGTTAACAAAATTGGAGAAACGTCATGGACTTGTCAAACCATCCTTGTACTAAAGTGGCAGATAAAATAACAAATAAAAAAGAAATGGAAGCAACATATAAACATACAAAGTAAACATAACCTAGAAAAGAATGAGAGAATTGGCTTAAAATGAAAGGGTTTGACAAAAATGAATGTACAGGTAATTATTTAAATATCATTGAAATAGCAGGACTATTTGAAGAAAAGGTTAATGATGGTAATGGTGGTGGTGATGATGACAACAATGTTAATTATTAAAGTGCTGTAATACCTGAATAAACCGCATAGAAAACTATAAATATGAGAAAATGGATAAGTACTGTGAAAGTGAAGCATTATAAAAAATGACCATTTCTTTATTTTATAGGTGTTATTTATAGAGCAAAAGAGAAATAAACTTTTTATGAAAAGAAATCTAATGTGCTGCATTTAAAAGACTCTCTACTCCTGTATAAACTATTCTTACAAACGCTGATTACTCTACTTCATGTAAATAGATAAAAATTTACAGAAATTACCTTATTGCTAATATTCTTATAGGTGCAAGGATAAAACCGAAATACAGAGGGCTTTAAGGGATAGCCATCAAAGCTCTGATGTCTTTGAAATTTCATTCTCTTTGTATTACTGAGAGATAAAAAATGAATAACGATTTCCTAGTTGTTGTATAAGTATTGAAAAATTCAGACAAATAACAAGTAATATTTCCAAAATGGTGCACTTCACAAAAGGCAAAAAAAAAAATGTAACTGACAAATTGTGTCATTTAGCAAGATCTACATTTTTTGTGTAGTAGGATTTTGTCTTTGTCTTATGGTTTACCAGTTATCCAAAAGTCAGAGGACTTCTGAGGACATTTCCCAAAAATTCAAGATATTAATTTCAGTTATCATCAACATATGTTAAACATATATTATAACCAAAATAATCAGAGCCATTTTAGAGAAAATCAACATTTTTTACAAATTTTAAATAGGGTAGTATGGAGCAGGAGATTTTCTTGAAAATCCTCATGTCACATCCTTGGAAAATGGATACCTAAATACCAAATTTGGTATTTAACAGACTTTCGGTTTTTGAGTTACGCTGTTCAAGGAACAGGAACAAGTGCATACACACAGACCTTTTTCTAAAAATGCTTTTTTTTTTTTTATATTCACCAGCTCCCAAAACTGTTCCTAGTGAAATCTTAATATCAAATGTTTGGGTGGAATGCAATATTTTCTCTGCTTACTATATGTACTAGAGAAGGTAAAAGGCCAAGCAGGATGCAGTTTATGACAGAACTGAAAGCAAGAAGATGAGTGCTGAAAGTCGATGACATGACTCAGAAGTTCCAAGTTTTAAGGCCAGCAGCAAACCTCTTTCAAACCCCTAAGAATATGATACTGGACATCATAAAGATGCTATTATTTTGAACATTCCTTGCATCACTTCATTCTGGCCCTGGAGTACAGACTATAGTGATAGATATGACATCGGTTGCTGCGGATTCCACTGCAGATTGTGCAAGGGAAGCTGTACCATTACATGATGCTCCAGATCCAAGGGAAATTTCCACGCCAAAGACCCCGTACCACTAAGGGCTTCCCAAGTAAATCTCTGAGACTCCATCTGCATCAATCCAGGCATCATGTAAATGAATAGAGTTCCTTAGCGAAGAACTTAAAGTCAGAAGAAAAAAACAAATTAGACATTGGGAATAAAAGAGTTGAAAAAGGAAGTGTTAACAGAGAAACTAAAATATTGGCAGACTCAAAATCAAAAGTAGAAACAATATTTCTTTATATGCCTTACAAAACAGTTTAGATTAAAATCCTTACATTCAATAAAATTATCATATAAAAATAAAGTTACATATGTAGAATCACCTGAGATATTAAAATGGTTGATCAATGCTTCAAGAACAGCCCTTCCTGTTTTGTCATTTCTATACACAAGTGATCTAGATTTGGTGGTTCATGCACTTCAATATCAGACTTTATGATCTGCCTCGGTTCCTAGGGTATTCAATATCATCAATTGGGTTATTTTCTGTAGCAATAGTTATATTATGTAGCACAGTAATGGCTAAAATTATCTATTGTTAATGGTTTCTCTATCTCACAGCAAAGATCAATTGACAGGAAACTGTCTGTTCCAAACACCATATCTTCTGCTTTATTTATTATTCTTGCAGCTGCATATTTGTATGTGTTCTTTCAATCCAAGGAGAAATGAGCAAGTATAACCTCCATCTTACAAAAATCCTTGTGTAATTCTTCCATTGTGAAACTGTGCCCTTTTCTCACGATTTCTAAATATGCTGCTATCATGGATAGAGCCAGCCCCCACAATGTCTTGTATGTGTAAATTGCTGTCACTTATTGTTTGACAGTTAATAGAAAACAAAGCTTTTCTATTCCAGAATAACTCTGCATTAACACCACCAGGAGATTTTATTCTTATATGGGCACAGTCTATTGCATCTATAACTAGATAGAAACCTTTCATCACTTCTCTCTGGTTCAGCTTGGGTCATTGCAAATTTTATATATCACTCAAAGACGCTACTGTAGCAGAAACACTATGAATAATGTGTAGTGCAGTTGTTCTGTCCATTTTTTTAGCAACATCTATTACAATATTAAATGCTCCTATAGCATAATATTGTAACACTATGAGTACTCCATTAATTGGAAATTGGATAATTTCTTTGAGTAGAATTCTCATCTAATTATTTGATAAGTGATAACACTATTGGTTTAAATTATTTGTATCTTTCATGGCATTTATGCTTCATTATGCTGATTTAAGTAATTGTATAATGGTTCATCTCTTTCAAATAACTCTGCCATCTTATTCAATGCCATATTTGTTTAATGCTTGTAAAGTTCTGAATTTGCAGCATATCTCTGTTTAAAGTTTACGAGTGTAAGGCATGCATTAGGGAATTGTTAGGATGGATGCACCAAGGAAATGAGTTTTGCACATTTACAAGAATATGATGAATACCTTGTTAATATTCATTTGAAGTAATTTTGCTTGAAATCGTGAACTATATTGATACATAAACAGGCATCCAGAGTACAAGAATAAAAAATGTGTAACCAGGATATGTATAAATAAGAGACTGTTATTTATTATTATGTTCTTTGGTTAGTAAATGTTAAGATACACTACACTGCCATAAACTCCATCCCCAATGACAAAGTCAACATATTTATGAGAGAAGTTAACTCATCTACCACACCTTTAGACGTAAGCGAAGGCTAGGTGTCACCATATGCAATGCTTGGATCTGTGTGATTTTGGGTGCTGATTTTTGAGGCTTCATTGAGAAACCCTTGGATTCATGTGGGAAATGTTTATCTCTAAGGATGAAAGCTGATTTAAACCAGTCCACAGAAATGGTTTCTTTACAATTTGGAGTTTCTACATTCAAGTGTTTGTCTTTATGGAACAGGATATGAAAAGGGTCACCATACACTAATTGTAGCAGTTATTTGTCTTTTGTGTTGTTAAGTCTGACATAAACATGGGGACACTTGATTAGTTCTGGGTATATGAACATTTTTTGTTGGTGTGATATTAGCAGCAACCTACTACTATGATTTAGCAAGCTTGCCACATGAACAATATGTGAGTAGTGTTGATGCATGCCACAGTGGCGCTATTATGCACTCCACTTTTAGCTCAATGCTCAATAATGCAGCAGGTATAAACAGTCCGAACGAGGGGATTGCCACCCATGCAGGCTTCCCAATCCAGCCACAGGTCAATATAGCTCAATGTGCTAACGACATGCTGCAGTTCTGCATCAACAAACACATTCTCAGAGCCTTCAACCCAATGGGGCGACGCCTCCTCCTCATCCAAGAGTGATGCCGGCTTTGGCAAATGTCTATTAGTGCAGACAAGAGTCATGACATCCCCTGCAGACTGCCCCACATTTCCATTCCGAGGCCAAAGAATTGAGTGGGAAAACTCCATCACCTAAGCTGGACAAAGGTCCAACCTTCTTCAAGCACACGAGAGACCTCTCCACATGGAGCCATTGCCTCACTGTACCCATGCTGAGGTCTGAGATGCCCCTTTTCCTAAAGCTGCAGCTTTTCCGATCCCTTATTATCCTCATGCTATATGCCTGCGAAATCTTGGGCATGGGCACAAACTGCTGGAACAGTTGGGTGTAGAACAGAGGACTTTGGTCTATCTTTTCTGTCCCCTCCGCTTTCCCATGGGACTACCTCACGAAACGTCATCTCTTCCATACGTGAAGGATGAAATTAGACACAGGACAGCAAAATTCTAAGGCAAATTACCATCACACCAAAGTGTCCTGATTTGGTCTCTTGGGAACTACAACCCCCAGAACATGCCACTTCAGGCGATATAGTGTTCCCTACTTGGCTTGTGGGTTCACCAAATAACACTGGAGCAATCCCATCAGCAGCTAAAGCGGAGCTCCATACTAATCCCAAACAAGAGTTACTCAGCTCTCAAAAGTATCCCCAACATCTAAATTAAATATTTAAAACCTTTTTACTTCTGCTAGGGTGTAGAAACTCCAGCAACCTAAAAGACAGTTGTCAAGGAGAAAAGTTTCCTTCTTAAACTCGAATCTTCCTAAATTAAAACAAGCCACCCTAAATCACCTATCTCATATTTTCTACCTGCGGTTACTACCCATTGCGGGCGGGTACACAGCAAATAGCATCAAGCTGAAGCTCAGCCTTCCAGCAGCATCATGGTCACGTTCACCACCTATTCCCCAGCCCCTCTTTACCCAGATGTCCTCTCAGTAGAGCTTGTTCTGTTTATGCCCTGCTACTGGGCGGCTCGCAGACTACCAGCGACACCGCATGCCACACCATCTAGCGCTTTTAAGCATCTTGGCCACGAAGTCCCTCCGACTACGTGAGCACAAGGTGCGCGCTTGGAAGGAAACGACGTCTGGCTTGAATCTCGAGGACGGCGACGTGTGGCCACATACCTTCCCCATCCAAGACACGCATGGTCTAGCCGATGAACTCCAAGCCAAAGCCGATGTGTTCGCCGAATACATGGAAATGACTGAGGCCACGAGATGAACGGCAGGGCCTGGGTTTCTTAGGCGTGTTCTTCGGGAGATAGGTCGATACTTCTGACGACCCCTTGGCGAGGTGGAACGTCTTCCGGGCATTAGACCAAGTGAGCTCCAAGGCAAACTTCGACGTCTAAACCCCAAAAAGGCCGCGGGGCCTGACGGGCTAACCTAGTCATGCTCCGCCACCTTCCCCTCAAGGCCATGATCTTCCTCACGAAGGTCTTCGCCCTGTCCCACTTTCAGGCGGATGAAGGGAGGCCCGGGTGATCCTTATCTTGAAGCCAGGGAAGGACCCGGCATATCCAACTATCGCTCCATAAGCCTCATATCTTTCCCCCCTTTGGTGGGATATATACAAGTTATCCCAGCCCATCAGTTTGGGTTTTGTCCTGGTCATGTATGCACTGCAGCAGTATCTCTAGAAGTGGTGAAGGCCTCCACAACTTGGCACGCGGGTCTCCTGCATAGACTAATCCAATTAGAGCTACCCACACACATAATACACCAATTACATTCATATCTAAAACACAGAGCCTTTGTGGTCTCACTTGCGGGAAGCAAATCCACACGAAGGCCAATTAGAGGTGGAGTCCCCGAAGGTTCTGTTCTGCCCCCACGCTTTTTAGAGTCTAGGTGGCCGACACACCAACAGAGCAGCACGTCAACATAGTTCAGTTAGCTGACGACATACTGCTGTACACAACACCCGGAGAAAAGTCATGCCATTCTCTTCAACAAGAGCCGCTTTTCCTGAAACATTCACTTATCTGAGGAGGATAGAATGGACGAATACCATCACATACGAGTGAAACTCGATAAGGTTCTGACCTTTGAGGAGATATCAGACCTGTCGCATCGGGACGAGGTCACAGCCTCGTTGTACCCTAAGCTAAGGTCCGGGATGTCTATTACCTTGAAGCTACGCCTCTTTCGGGCTCTCGTAATCCTACCTTGGAGTGAAGCTCGATAAGGGTCTGACTTTTGCGGGGGCCATATCAGAGACCTGTCGTATCGAACCAACGGGCACAGCCTCATTGTACCCTATGCTAAGGTCCGGGATGCCTGTTACCTTGAAGCTACGCCTTTTTCGGGCTGTCGTAATCCCCGTTATTTTATACGCCTGTAAGATCTGGAGCATGGTCGTAGGCTCTTAACCTTCTGCAGCGAGTGCCAAATAGGGTTCTTCGAATTATCTATTTTCCCCGCGAGAACTCATCTCCCGCGTATGTGGAGGATGAAATTAGGCGCCGTGCTGCAAAATTTTACGACTCATTTCCACTCCATCGCAACGACCTTGTTTAGACCTCTTGGGGATTATAACGCCAATTTAGGCGTCACCGACTTCACCGACTGCGGACATATCAAATAACAGCAGAGCCACTCCACCAGCAGCAAAAGCTGAGTTCCCATACGATCTTACCAAGAGGTGCTTAGATTTCAGAATTTAATATCAACCCACCATTATTTGGAGACACAACGACCATTGCACTCTGACCTACAGCCGTTGAGGAGCAAATTTTGCTACCTCCTTTCACTACCCCAACCTCATTACACCCGACACCCTGCAAACCTCACATCCCGTCCCAAGTCAGACAGATGCAAATGATCAATGAAATGCAGCAAAGAAATAAATATTTACCGCTGCATCAAATTATGCCAGAACCTAACCTCCTACATAATGAAAATGACGAAATTGTGCTAGGACCTAACCTCCAACATAATGAAAATGAAGAAAAAAATGTTTCAGAAGAATCTGAACACTCTCTTGAATATGAGGATGCCCCTCATGCTGAATTGTATGAAAGAAAAACAGCGATAATTATGGGAGACTCCATGGTGCGGCATGTTGGGAAATACATAGATGCTGACGCAATAGTATACTGCTATCCTGGATCCAGAATTCAACATCTTGAAAAGAAGTTACAAGAAAACAGAGATGACCCAGATATTGTAATATTGCACTCGGGTACAAACAACCTAATTTCATCCAGCTCACCGGAAGATATCATGGACAAAATGAACCACATTGTGGAAGTGACAAAGGATTTATATCCTATGGCAAAAGTGTGTGTTAGTGGAGTGTTGCGCAGAAGAGACCAGGACTTACGATATGTGGACGCTGTGAACTCTACACTGGACTGGGTATGCCAACAAAAGAACTGTATATTTGTAGATGGTAATGTGTGGATCGGGGAGCATGATATTGGGTGGGATGGCTTGCATCTAAACAGAAAGGGAACTGAGAAATTTGGTAAACTACTGAATAGGATGATACACCATATTAAACCAAAAAACTAGATTTTACTTACAGCGGTAGATCAAAAGCAGGTGAGACAATAACAATAAATCAATCACTTTCAACTAATAGATGTAGTGAAACTTCTAATAAACTCAGGATCTTTCATTTAAACATTCAATATATACATTCAAAGCTACTGGCTTTAACTCAAATACTAAACGACTTAAATGTGGACATTTGTGTTATAACTGAACACGGTACTAGGAATAATGATATATGTAAAATTGATAATTACCTAGTTGGTTCAAAATATTCCAGATACACTTATCGAGAAGGGGGAGTCATTATATATGCAAGGAATGGAATAAGAGTGACTGAAGTAGATGTAAATAGTCATTGCACAGAAAAGGTCTTAGAGGCAGCTGCAATTAAAGTTGCTACAAATATAGGTAATATACTTGTGTTCGGAATTTATCGGTCACCCTCATCATGTGTCAGTGAATTTCTTTTACATCTAGATACAATGTTACATGATCATGTAGATATTGATACAAAAGTTATTATTGCTGGTGATTTTAACATTAATGTAGATCCTTGTAACCGAACATACAAAAATGTGAAGGAAATTTTCAATTGTTATAGTATTAAAGATATAATTCAGGAACCAACTAGAGTCACAAATAGTAGCTCCTCTCTCCTTTCTTTTCAACTTCGAATATCATAACGTGGACATGCTTGAATACGCTCAGACAACTTCTTACTCCAGTAACACTAGTCGCTAGAAATTAACACTGCCAATCTTAAATAATTTATTCCTCACGTAATGTCGCACTGTGTGTTTTTATATAAAAAGCATATAAAATGTCACCAATATGCAAGAAATGCGGTACTTTATGCTACACCATAGTAGCTTCATCATTATAATGGGTCTTTCAACAAGAGCGTCCTATCTTTGTTATTGAGTTACAGCAATCATTTTTATGTGGTTATAGTTGTTATTGACAAATAGTCATGGAACGTTACAGCATTCAGCAGCGCATAGAAATTGTGAACATTTGTTATCAAAATGGATAATCTGTTCGCCAAACCTTTCGTGTATTGCGTGAAGTTAAGGGCGTGCACAATCGTCCCTGCGAGAGAAGGATTCGGCGTTTGGTCGATAAATTTGAAAGAAGTGGCTCTATCAGCAATCAAAGAACGCCTTTACGTAATCGACTTAAGCGCTCCAACGAAAATATAGGCGCCGTTCGTGAGAGTGTACGCGAGAGCGGAAACAAATCAATTGCTCGTCGAGCGCAAGAATTGGGGCTTTCACCGACCACAACTTGGCGAATTCTGCATCTGGGCTTGAAGTTGCATGCTTACAAAATGGTGTTAACTCAAGAACTAAAGCCCAAATACCATAGGTTGCACCGTGTATTCGCTGACTGGGCTATGGAGCAATTGGAAACTGAGCCGGATTGTTGTGGAAAAATCATCTTCAGCGATGAAGCCCACTTTTGGATGGATCGTTTTGTTAACAAACAAAATTGCCACTATTGGAGCAATCACAATCCAGTGCAGATTCAAGAGCGACCACTTCATCCCCAAAAGGTTACTGTGTGGTGTGGATTTTGGTATGGTGGAATTATTGGTCCTATTTTCCAAAATGAAGATGGAGAAGCTCTGTCAATGGAGAAAGATACCCAGCTCTTATAAGGGATTATTTCTGGCCTCAGATTGGATGGCGTGGATCTCAAAAACATCTGTTCCAGCAAGATGGTGCCACATGTCACACTGCTCTCGAAACTATCTTTTGAAGTTCAGGGGTTTCATCATTTCCCGCGGTGGTGATGTTAACTGGCCCCCGAGTTGATGTGATTTAACGCCATTGGATTACTCCTTGTGGGGTCTTGTTAAATCTCGAGTTTATGCCAACAACCCAGAAACAGTAAATGATCTCAGGAATAACATCACGCGTGTTATTCGTGTAGTTGGACCTAATTTACGTTCTTCTGTCATTGAAAATTGGGTCAACCTTATACGCGCAACCCAACGAAGTCGCGGCGGTCACTTAATGTTGATGTTCTCTTCCACGTGTACAGTTCGTTTGGTTTATGTTGAAACATGGGAATTAGAGAGAGAACGCACTACTGCCCGCGCTTTTGTGGGTACTCCATGACTGCCTAATCTCAATTTGCATCGGTTCCATGCAACATGCAACGGTGAGATTGACTGCCTGACTATATCGCAGCTATCAGAGAGCAGCGCTCTAAGAACTGCTGTTAGATAGAAACAGTGTAGAGATTCCGTCCATGAAGGGTTACTTGGAGGGTCCCGGTAAGCTGGTAAGATCTTCGGCTTCATGGATATCGGATGCTGGATCACATCCGCAGTCTTCACACGCTTCTTCCAATTCAGAGTAACTCTCTTCTAAATTTATGTTGAAACTGTCCAATATATCGTCCATTAATCCGTCTTTTTCCCAATACATTTCTTCTACGCGCTTCACATACAGACAGCTTTCCAATTTTCGGGCAAGAAATGCGATGTGTACGACCTATAAATTGTACTACGAATAGCCGCCTTTGTAAATGAAGCAGCTGTTGTGCTTGTTGGTTGACTATTTGGTCGTTTCCTTCCTGGTGTTCTAACAGCGGTCCCATTTTCGTCTGCTTTCTTCTTTCTTGCAAAATTCTGTATATTGAAGTGCGAGATACATCAGTAACTGCGGCGGTTCTTTCCATGACCTGTGTCACGGATATTGTTGGTTTACCCGATGTTAACGCCTCCAGTTCATCAGCAAAGAAAACTTATGTACCAAACATACAACTTCCCGTGCGTCAGATTGAAGAGGTTTCCCTTACTTCCAACACCAGCTTGGAACAATACGATTGCCAACACAATGAGCAGGACTAAACACATCACCAGCATTTCCATATTTCACTGTCAATGTACATAAGCAGCCCGTACACTCGTCGAAACACCTATTACTGACGGACGCAGACTAGGCAGTCGCGGGTAGCCGCGGCGATGTGTTGTCATCCCTCCCCTATCACAGGGAGGGGTAGCGCTAAGTAGGTCATGTTCCAACTTAGCCCAGACGGACTATAATGACATTAATTATGTAATTATGTTCCAAAATAAAAAAGAAATAAACCTCTATCATTGGTAGACCGTATTTTATTTAAGTTCAAAGATAGGATACTCTTGCTGAAAGACCCGTTAATAAACTTTAACTGGAGCAAGATCATCACAACATTCAAATTAATGTTTGTTACGACGGCAAAGTCACATTTATTTGGTTTTGTTAAAAAATCTGATATGTTGCACTCACATAAGTTTCTCTACTCTTGCACTATTCTTACACACTCTTATTCCTCTGTATTCAGTTCAGTCGAGATAAACATTTGTAGAAATTATCTGATTGCTCGTTTTCTTGTAGCTGCAACGGGAATGCGGAAATACAGCAGGCCTTGAGCGATAGGCAAATCTTTTAAAGCTTTGAAATTCTGTTCTCTTTGCACGGCTAAGATATAAAAATCAGATGAGTTGCACTCACATGACTTTCTCTACTCTTGTACTAACCATTCTTACAAACTCTTATTCCTATATGTTCTTCGTGTTAAGATAAAACATTTGTACAAGTTATCTTATTGCTTATTTGCTTGTAGGTGCAAGGGGGATATTACAATACAGTAGGCTTTGTGCGATAATCAAATCTTTTAAAGCTTTGAGGTTCCGTTCTCTTTGCACACTTAACATACAAAAAATGAACAACGATGTTCCATTTCACGAAAGTTATTTTCCGAATCTCACACACATAACAAGGAATATCTCCGAAATGGTTCAACCTACAAGAAAATTTATTTTGATATAAATTGTGTATTTTAGCAAGATCTACATTTTTGTATAGTATGATTTGGTCTATCTCTAATGGTTTACCAGTTATGCAAAAGTCATCAAGAGTAAACAGGACTACCTGGGCTATAGCCAGAAATTTCAAAATATACATTTCATGTGCCATAAAATATCTTAAAATGACATTTTAATAAAAATCGTTAGAGTCATTTTCGAGAAAATAAAGATTTTCGAAAAAAATTCCATATAAAGGATAGTTTAGGGTGGAGGAATTGTCTTCAAAATCTTAGTGTCGCATCCTTGATATACTTAAATACAAACTTTGGTTTTTAACAGACTTTTCGTTTTTTAGATATGCTGTTCACAGGCGCGGGTGTTCTCTCTTTCTCTCTCTCTCTCTCTCTCTCTCTCTCTCTCTCTCTCTCTCACACACACACACACACACACACACACACACACACACACATGCATACTCATGGACCTTTTTTCTAAAAATACTTTTCTTTTGGATTCAGGGAGTTTCAAAGCATTTATTTGCGGTGAAATCTCGACATCGAATGCTTGTGTGGAATGTAATACTTCCTCTACTTACTATACGTAGTAGAGAAAGTAAAAATATAACATTCTTTAGCCTTGTTATTTGAGGCACTGTCCGTTCACAGTCTTATTGCAATTATGAGCAGCAAGGAAATAAGGTAAAACTTTTGAGCAAGAATATGATCCCGGTTCACCCTTAAAATCATAGAGTAGATGTGTTGAGATAGAAAGATTATAAAAGACTAAACAATAAATGTTGTATTTCAAATGAACACAAATTTAAAAACAAGAATTTTATAACACCTCTACTTATGTAGCAATTTTTCGTGGCATATCTAACACATTCCATACAATTTGCAGTTTCATTTTAATATCAGTTGAACAATTAACTAAAATATTAAAGTATATTGCTGGAAACCTGTTCTGATTTTTCTACAAAGAGAATGAAGAATCAAAGTCAGAGCTCTTCAAAGTCCAACTCTTCTTTGGACAATGCTAAAGTATACCAAACTATATAGTGGACACAATTAGGCTTACGGAAAACATAGACACATTTAAAAGTTTTAAAAATTAAAAACTGATTGACTCATGTTTAAAATAATCATCCAAACTATAAAACGCATTAAGCTTAGCCGGTTATAAGATCTCTCCACGATTGAAACTTCAACACTGCGGACGAACGAGCGTCATCTTTACTTCTGCTTTTGGTACCTAATATTTACGTGCGTTTGGGATCTAAACTTATGTGGCTGAGATGCTTGCATCCTATCACTCTTTAGTTCTCTAAGATGGAAGCTGATGTAGTTGCTCTACTGGATTTTGCGTATCACGTATTAAACAGAGGGAATTAGGAAGAAGGCGATGTATACATCTTATTAACTGTGAAAGGCAATTGCATGACAATTTTTAAACATTCTATCCTTAAGTCCGTGAAGATAGTGCAAGTTTTAAAATTATTTTCGAATGTCAGCTTGTTCATTTGAACTTCCTTCAAATATAAAGGGACGAATAATCTGTCAAAATACCTGAAAAATTGGAAATCTCACCAGAAGAAATGTTGACTATAGTTCTAAGGTGAGTACTATTTGTGAGATATATTTGTAAGCTGTAACAACGTTACATTTATAATTCTTCGTGAACTGTAAGTTAATATCGTTATAGGATGATTCAGAATATCACCGAATCATTTTGAGGAGTGATTCAGGGATTTTAACTCAATATTTTTTATCGGCAATGTATGTGCATAAATGTGTTGTTATCGAGTTAGTGAGCATTAATGTTTTTGAAGCACCGCGTCGGGTTAAATGATATTCCGGCAAAATGTCGCCACGCGCTTTTATTATAAGACATAAGGAGTGTTTCGAAAGAAGCATAACAGCGTATCTTTAATTTTAAACAATATAATATTATATAACTCTCTTGTAAATCCTGTAGTAGGTCAAACATTTTTAGCCGATATATAGCTTGTCTAAAACATCGTGACACTTGTATGCGCACATGAGGAGAATTGCGGAGAAGTGGTGAGAGTGGCATGGGAGCAAGTGTCAAGAAGGTTATCAGAACTTGGAGGCAGTAAGGTGTACAATGCATAAACTTGTCACTCTCATCTCAGCTGGAAGACTGGCCCCCATTCTGCTATTAAGCAAGTGGACTGCTCAGTGCTATTACGCATCTTTGCTTCGGAAGCGGCGAAATGTCAGGACATTTTAGACAAGCTGTACAATATAAGCTAATGTTAATAATATGCAGATACTACCATTCTCCAACATTGAAAAGCTTCAAACAGTTAAAATAAGAATGAACAAGAATTGATAGTGTTTATAAAACGTCTTCAAAATGACCTTAGAGTTTGGAGCACAATTTATAACGTCAGTCATATGCTTGCTGGTTCTTTAAAAAATATCTGGCATATCACGGATAGCATAATGTGCTTAAAATATCCTGGCTACTAGCTCCTCTTCACTATTAACCGGCATTTCGTACATAACAGCCTAAACATGTCCCCCCCCCCCCCCCGCCCAAAAAAAAGTCCAAAGGGTTTAGACATCGTGAAAGTGCTGGCCATGGTATTAGTGCTCTTGTACCAACCCAACGATCAGGATACGTTACACTTAATAAATCCCTTACACCACCGGATGATGCACAGGTGCCCCATCGCATTGGAACCACATTAACTGGCGCAGGATTGGCGTATTCCTAAAGAAACATTTTCCATATGTTCTGGCCACGTTCTGGCAAAGTATGTGGTAAAACTGTTTGTAAATGTGGCCCGTCAAATGTAGATTTAGTAAATAGGCCCTATGAGTGTGTCATTCACAATACCAGCCCAAATGTTCACTGAAACTGGTGTTGATGTTTTGTAACTGTAAAATCTCTAGGTCTTCCTGTGACCAAACGTGACTGTTATATTCGTTAAATATGCCCTATCGTGTAAACAATTGCGATTGAATTCATACGAAAGATACAGTTTTATCATGATGATACATAATGTTAATCATGTAGCAGACTACCATTACTACCACAGAACTATGTACTATGTACGTAACTCCGATTCGCAACTATTTTTTAGCCACGATACAAACAATTTTATTGTTAAACACAGAATGCAAGCGGTATCTCAATACTGAAAGGGAAAAAATGAGTATGTTGTGACAGAATTTCATCCAACCTGACACGGTATTTGACTATCAAAGCCTACTTCATTCCCATATTCTCGTTGCATGTGCAAGAAAACGAGCACCAAGATAAGTTCTGCAAATTATCAACTCAACACGATGATAGAAAAGTAAGAATTTTATTGTTAGTACAAGAGTAGAGAAAGTCATGAGTGTGCAACACATCAGATTTTTCTTTTTGTGATTTGGGGTTGGAAGGGAAGAAGTGGATGCATTGATGTCAGTCTGGGTGGCTCAGTTGGTTAGACGCTGGCTTACTGATCCCAAGGTCGCGGGTTCAAATCCAGCCCATGCCGGTGGTTTTTAACTGTGTTTAAAAAGACAGCTCCATGTCAGTAGATCTACTGGCATGTTAAAGAACTCCTGCGGGACAAAATTCCGGCACACAGGTGACGCTGATGTGATCCCGGCAATTGACAGCGTCGTTAAACAATAAAATATTTTTTAAAATTTTTGAATGCATTGATAGGATACGTAATCGTACGATTTAAGTGGGGTACCTCACCTGTGGCTGTATCGTCACCGTCGACAATGTCTTCCATTTCCACAACTTCAGTTGCTTGAACGGATTTTGAAATGCTCATGCTCGTTTGTCTCATTTCCAAATTTCTTTTCAATAGCTGCTCCTCAAATACATATTTGGTTACCGTTTTTGCAGCACAACCAGATTTACTAACCGCGGTCTATCCTGTGCGACAGCGGAAGTAATATCCTTACACTCTTCTACTTCGATATAATACCTTGAACTAAAAAAATAAGAGCAATTAATTTCCTTCATTGTATTTTTACAGGTATCTTGGGAGATAATTCAACGCAAAGAAATTGAACTATAATTACGGAATTGGACAATCGACTACGAGTAAAATCATATGGCAGCTTGTACAATTATTTGGGTGGTGCGAGTAGGCGGCGCAGGACCGAGAGGTTAGACCGTTCGCCTACCATCTAGGTAGCCCGGGTTCGATCCCAGGGACCCGCTGTGGTATTCGTGGTGGACGAAGTGGCGTCTGGGCGAGTTTCCTCCGGTTCCTCCACCAAGGACTCCATCACATTTCCATTCACTCATTTCACCTGCATTTCATATCACCATCCTCTTCCTCACTCTCATACCTGGTGCTTGCAGACCACCCTCTTCCAGGTCTTCCCTCTGTCAGATCCATAGGTTCGTCTCCTCCCCTATAGGCATCAGTGGCGGCTCGTGCCTTACAAAATAGGTGAAGAACTTCACTTAAGCATGCTGAAAATACAATGCAAAGCCGGTGTACCACGGTCCAACATTTTTTACCAAGCTTTTAGTATACAATGGAGCTATACACAAAAGAAACTGTCTGTCACACTATGATTTATTTTGGTCCAATACATATGACAGTTCGCGTAATAAGTGAGAGAAATAAACATGGCGGATGCAAATATATACAGTTTTGTTTTAAAATCAAATTTAAACGGTGAGCCAAACAATGTACAAAAACTGCCTGAGGAGCATTGTTCTTGATTCTTTTTTGAATTCCATTCAAATGTCCTGACATAACTCTCGCTCCATCGTAACATTGTGCAACTAATTGACGTTCATAATTAAATTCTTTAAGAACACCATGCAGCAAAAGGAACAATGTTTCTGCGGACCTGTCAACACTCACATCATGAAATCCGAAAAATCGTTCAACCAATGTGCTCTCTGTATTCACGTATCTTACAATGATAGAGCACTGAGACTATTGACAAATATCTGTAGTGTCGTCAACTTCAACAGAAGAAGAAAAAAAAAAAAAAAAATCTGAGACATTAATTTCAGGTTTTTAAGTATTCCAAAATACATCCAAATACCTCATTTTGTATAGATTTATAATCACCGCTGAATATACTTTTAATTTTACTATAGTGGTTTTAGATTTCTAATGGAGTTTCAGTACACAAGCTCCTTGAAATTTCCCCGACTTAGCGAAAGCGCACTCTCATCATGACCTCAGAATGCAAGCTCTTGTTTACCTAAATACAATATTGCTTTAATAATCAACTACAGGAAAAGTCTATTTAATGCCACGTTTCCATTGAAACGCACATGAAATGGTCTGCTGTTTTCCTGAAGAGCGTCAACCATTGTGTTTCTATTTTTTTTTCAAAAGCGTTTAGTTGTAATTTACTTTTAAATGTCCCGCCGAATCATTGTGCTTGTGAAGAGAACGGGTTATATTAATGAAATCTGTGAATCTTTCTTTGTCCCACACGTTACTTTTGTTGCTGAAAAGTAAACAAGGCCAACAGAATAGCGATTGCAAACTACGGCTACTGCATAACCAAAAATAGTTATCGAGCCAAGAGCTTTTGAATTTAATAAGTCTTCCTTATTTTCTTATTCTCTCTTGTAAGGGCTACATCAATGATATCAGTGGGCCGCCCAAAGTTTAAAACATCCTTCTTGTCCTCATCTTTCCACCTGGAAAATGGGGTTTCTAGCAAATTGCAAACTATATGGTTCATTGGATTCATAACAAAAGTTATATTCCGTAATTTAAATATTAAAAATACTGGAGTCTAGCAAACTCGTAAATTATACCTACCGTTCACAGTTGTCTAAAACACTACGTTTTAAGTTTACCGCCAGTTCTTCCTCGAGGTAAACGAATACTATCTTCTAAGCGCGCGAAAACAGAAACCATCCCCTCTACCGTGTTCTGTGCCTCTACCCAAGTGAAAATATTTCTTGCTTGCTCGAAACATGTGCATGCCCGTGTTATTTCCCCGTAGTTCATCGTTTCGTGACGTCATGTTGCCATGGCAACCAAGCTGTTTAGTGCAGTAGTTTCTTCCGTAACTGTGACTTTTGCACTTGTCCTTGTAACCGATCAGAGGGCGCGTTCCCACCAATTTTCCCTGCCGGCTGCCAGGCTGTAAGTTCCAAACAAAAGAAGGGTTGGTCACTGACCCTGCTACAGCTGCTAGCAGTTGAAATTTGGGACTAAACTGTTAGAATGAAAGTAATAATGCCAACATTAACAAAAATAGAATACTGCTATTTTCAGGTGAAAACCTCTTCACCATGCTTCTACATCACTCCCCCTCGTGATCTAACACGGAGTGTTATGCGAAGGTTAATCGGGTCCCGCATAAGCACACCCGTTGGTCCCGTAATGTGTGTTGCTTTTATGCAGTGAAAACGAGCGCGCCAAAAGTGAGGTTCCAGGCTGCAATCATGAATAAGTCCTGAGTTCAACCAGGGGGATTTGTGGTGATGGCATGAGAACTGTTGACAGATTTTAGTTACCATTAATATTTGGGTTACATGCATTTGTTAATACCTACATGAGATTAGTACGGAAGGAGTTGCGTTGTGAGATGGTGGGAGCGATGATTTATTATTCTATGCGTTGTCCCCTCAATAGGAGCCGTGGCATTGCTGACGAGTGTGGTTCCTCTCAGGTCCATGTGTTGCCATGTCGTCCTGGTTGGAGCGCTCTGCCCGAATGCACACCATTTCTTACTGCATGTAGATAGTGGGGGTTATCACCCGATGAGGAGCATAAATTTATGCTACCTCCTAACAACCCACAATCCCCATTCTTCACCAGCCATCCTACAACATCCTAATCCCGTCATACAGTGGTTAAGCCCTAAAAGGGCAGGTACACGAATGACACACCTCAGGCTGTTCTCAGCCTGCCATCTGGTAGTCTAGTCTAGAAAGTGGGTAAGTTCTCTTGGGGGCGTTTGCTTACTGGCTGTCATCCCCCATTTTGCTGTTCTCTGGTACATGTGTAAAGGGAAGAACTTCCCCTTGCTCAAGCACAAGAGATAGGGGTGAACTGCGCGCATTCCAGGGAAGTCTACAGCACCCAAAAGCAACCTCGTCGTACTGGAGAAGAGCATCAAAATATTAACTGACGCTAACAGTATCGTCATCCTCCAGGCAGACAAGGGGAACGCTGCTGTGACGTTGAAGGGGGCGTACAACATGAATATCTCCGAACTGCTTGACCCAAGCAACTGCAGAAAGCTTCAGAAGGTTCCAACCACTAACTTCCTGATAAACTAGACTTGAAAGTTTAAACATAACTCAGAACTGGGTGACAGGATAACCCCATGCTCCTTGAGTAAAATGGTATCAAGTGCCTCGGTAAAAACCTTATCCGGATACCTCATCCTAAGTGAGACCTTGGACGTGATGCAGACACATTACTACCATGCTACAAAGGCAGGCATGAAGCTTGGAAGAGAGAATTTTCGCTCAACCACATTTTACGATTTTAAAAGAGCGTTAAACCAGCGTCAAACCCTTGCACGTTTGCAACAGGCTCTTGAGGACATTGCTCCTTCCTATGCCATGGTTTTCCTTGCTTTCAGGAATTTAAAAGGAGGCTGAACATCTTAAAAGTAGATGAGAAGTGCGTGTCCAACATCGGCAGTGACTGAGAAAAACATTGCAACGTTTAGAAAATTGCTTCACGAAGATAATCGCCTAACATTTAAAGAAATTGAGGCAGCATTGCAGATTGGAAGGGGCAACAGTTTTGAAAATTCTACATGAATTCCTTCATGAGAAGAGGATCACATTCTGATAGGGCCTCACAACTTGACAGAGAATAAAAGCACGCCCATGTTGGATGATCAAAAATTGCTGATAGGATCCGACGGAGGGGACTCCAGAAGGTTTTCGACCATGTCACACATGATGAAACCCGGATTTATTAGTTTAATCTGGAGACCAAGCAGCAATAAGCGGTGTGGATCTTTTCTGATGATAATCCATCGACAAAAGTGGTGTCATTTAAGTGTCCAAAAATGGTGGCCTCATGTTTTCTAGAGGTGGTCTTGAGGCAACCATTTCTCTTGAGGAGCAAAACATAGTTACCGCTAATTGGTACACAACAGATTGCTTGCCTAAAGTTTTTGCCAAGCTTCAAGTACGGCGGCCACTCACGTGACTGTGAGGGACTCTTCTCCATTATGGTAATGCATCCGCACACGTGGCCAACATCACCATTCAGTTCCTGGAATGTACAGAGGTCAGACTTATGATTCATCCACCATACGGTCCCGACCTGGCCCGAGGTAACTTTTTCAATTGTTCCCGATAGTAAAAAATCTGATGTGTTGCACTCACATGACTTTCTCTACTCTTGTACTAACCATTCTTACAAACTCTTATTCCTATATCTTCTTCTTCTTCCTATTTGTACAAATTATCTTATTGCTTATTTCCTTGTAGGTGCAATGGGAATATTAGAATGCAGTAGGCTTTGAGCAATAGTCAAAATTTTCCATAAAAGGGGTAGTTTAGGGTAGGGCTATTTTCTTTAAAATCTTTGTGTCACATTCTTGAAAGACATTAAACTTAAATACCAACTTTGGTTTTTAACTGACTTTTCGTTTTTGAGTTATGCTGTCCACAGACTGACTGACACAAACACACAGACATTTTTCCAAAAATGCATTTTTCAGATTCAGGGGGCCTCAAAACATATATTTCCGGTGAAATCTCGACATTGATTTTTGGATGGAATACAATACTTCCTTCTACTTACCGGTAGAGAAAATAAAAAGCTTATGTGTTGCACTCACATGACTTTCTCTACTCTTGTACTATCATTCTTACAAACTCTTATTCCTGTATCTTCTTCTTATTCCTATTGTACAAATTATCTTATTGCTTATTTCCTTTAGGTGCAATGGGGATACTAGAATACAGTAGGCTTTGTGCGATAGTCAAATGTTTTAAAGCTTTGAGATTCTGTTCTCTTTGCACACTTAAGATAAAAAAATCTGATGTGTTGCACTCACATGACTTTCTCTACTCTTGTACTAACCATTCTTACAAACTCTAATTCCTATATCTTCTTCGTGTTAGTTAAGATAAACATTTGTACAAATTATCTTATTGCTTATTTCCTTGTAGGTGCAAGGGGAATGTTATAATACAGTAGGCTTTGTGTGATAGTCAAATGTTTGAGATTCTGTTGTCTTTGCACACTTAACATATAAAAAAATGAACGATGATCCATTTCACGAAAGTTCTAAGTTTTCTGAAACTCACACACATAACAAGGAATATCTCCGAAATGGTTCACCCTACAAGAAAATTTAATCAGACATAAATTGTGTATTTTAGCAAGATCTACTTTTTTGTATAGTATGATTTGGTCTATCTCTTAACGGTTTACCAGTTATGTGAAGGTCGTTCAGAGTAAATACGACTACATGGGCTATAGCCAGAAAATTCAAGATATACATTTCATTTGCCATAAAAATATCTCAAACATATGACATTTTAATCAAAATCGTTAGAGCCATTTTCCAAGAAAATCAAAATTTTGAAAAATTTTCCATGTAAAGGGTAGTTTAGGGTGGGGCTATTTTCTTCAAAATCTTCGTATCGCATCCTTGAAAGACATTAAACTTAAATACCAACTTTGGTTTTTAACCTGCTTTTCGTTTTTGTATTATACTGTCCACAGACACACACACGGACCTTTTTCTAAAAATGCTCATTTTGGATTCAGGGGGTCTCGAAACATATATTTCCGGTGAAATCTCGACATCGAATTTTTGGGTGGAATACAATACTTCCCCTACTTACCATTAGAGAAAGTAAAAAATGAACAACGATGTTCCATTTCACAAAAGTTATGTTTTCTGAAACTCACACACATAACAAGGAATATCTCCGAAATGGTTCACCCCACAAGAAAATTTATTTAGACATAAATTGTTTATTTTAGCAAGATCTACATTTTTTGTATAGTATGATTTGGTTTATCTCTAACAGTTTACCAGCTATGCAAAAGTCATCCAGGGTAAATATGACTACAGGGGCTATAGCCAGAAAATTCAACATATACATTTCATTTTTCATAAAAACATCTCAAACATATGACATTTTAATCAAAATCGTTTGAGGCATTTTCAAGAAAATCAAAATTTTCCATGTAAAGGGTTACTTTGGTTTTTAGCTGACTTTTCGTTTTTGAGTTATGCTGTCCACAGACTGACAGATACGCACACACACACACACACACACGCACACACCTTTTTCTAAAAATGGTTTTTCTTTTATTCAGGGGGTCTCAAAACATATATTTCCGGTGAAATCTCGACATCAAATTTTTGGGTGGAATACAATACTACCCCTACTTACCAGTAGAGAAAGTAAAATTGCATGGCTGAAAAGAGCAAAAATACCCTCTTCCAAGCTCCTGGTACCTCTGTGCCATAGGTTATCCTTGCACTGCTGGAGTTCCTGGACTGGGAGTCACAACCTGATACCAGTTTACTCACAAGGGATTGGGGGTACCCCATTTTGTACAATTCGAGTAGATCAACTTTCATTTTCTCACATCCCAAAACTTTTGTAATTACCCTTATAATATTAATGTTGTTTTCTTAACACTGTAATTACTTTCTTACGACCAAGTTTAGAGAAATGAAATTATATTTTCTTTAGAAGTGCAAGCGTATTACATCTCTCAAACTTGCAGACAGATGTGAGTTGGCAAGTCTACCTTTGAGTTCACCTGGCATAACTTTATAAGTAGGGTTAGGAAGTTGATGCATTTGCATGTTTTGTTTTATATTGTTATTGATATGCTGATATATTATCTATGTTTCACAACTTTTGTAGTGTTCAGATAGATTTTTATTGTGCATATAAATGCATATTTGTGCCTTTATAAATTAATATGTTATATTTTAGTAAATTTGTGCTTATTTGGACATACTTTAGCTCTTTTTTACTTTCTCTACTAGCATTTTTACTTTCTCTACTGGTAAGTAGAGGAAGTATTGTACTCCACCCAAAAATTCAATCTCGAGATTTCACCGGAAATATATGTATTGAGACCCCCTGAATAAAAAAAAAAGCATTTTTTAGAAAAAGGTCCATGTGTGTTTGTCAGTCTGTGGACAGCATAACTCAAAAATGAAGTCGGTTAAAAACCAAAGTTGGTATTTAAGTTTAATGTCTTTCAAGTATGCAACACGAAGGTTTTGAAGAAACTAGCCTGCCCCCCTGAACTACCCTTTGCATGGAAAACTTGAAAATGGCTCTAACAATTTTGATTAAAATGTTTAAGATATTTGTATAACAAATGAAATTTATATTTTGAATTTTCTGGCTATAGCCTATGTAGTCCTGTTTACTATGGATGACTTTTGAATAACTTGTAAACTATAAGAGGTAAAAAAATCTTACTATACAAAAGTTGTTGTTTGAAGATGTAGATCCCGCTAAAACACACAATTTATGTCCAAATAAACTTTTTTTGTAGAGCGAACCATTTTGGAGATACTCCTTGTTATTTGTGTCGGTTTCAGGAAACTTGAAACTTTCTTGAAATGAAACATCGTCGTTAATTTTTTTATTTATTTTTTTTTTTTTATTTTATTTTAAGCATGCAAAGAGAATGGGATCTCAAAGCTTTAAATAAGATTTGACTATTGCTCAAAGCCTACTGTATTCTAATATTCCCCTTGCGCCTACAAGGAAATAAGGAATAAGGTAATTTGTACAAATCTTTATCTCAACTAACATAAAGAAGACAGAGGAATAAGAGTTTGTAAGAGTGGTTAGTGCAAGAGTAGAGAAAGTCATGTGATACATCAGATTTTTAGAAAAAGGTCTGTGTGTGTGTCTGTCTGTCAATCAGTCTGTGGACATAACTCAAAAAAGAAAATTCGGTTAAAAACCAAAGTTGGTATTTCAGTTTAATGCCTTTCAAGGATGTGACACAAAGGAAAATTTCTCCACATAGACTACCTTTTACATGGAAAATGTTTCAAAAATTTTCATTTTCTTGAAAATGGCTCTAACAATTTTGATTAAAATTCCATATGCTTAAGATATTTTTATGACAAATGAAATGTATATCTTGAATTTTCTGGCCATAGCCCATGAAGTCCTATTTACTTTGGATGATTTTTGAATAAACTTGTAAACCGTAAGAGATAGACATACAATCTTGATATACAAAAAATGTAGATCTTGCTAAAACAGACAATTTATGTCTGAATAAATTTTTTTGTAGAGTGAACTGTTTTGGAGGTATTCCTTGTTATTTGTGTGAGTTTTGGGGAACTTACACTTCTATTAAATGGAACATGGTTATTCATTTTTTATATGTTAACCGTGCAAAGAGAATGCAATTTGAAAGCTTTAAAAGATTTGACTATCGCTCAAAGGCTACTACATTCCTATATTCCCCTTGTACCTACAAGATGACACACAATAAGATAATTTCTGCAAATGTTTATCTCAACTAACACGAAGAAGATATAAGAATAAGTATTTGTAAGAATGCTTACTAGGAGTAGAGAGTCATGTGAGTGCAACACATCAGATTTTTAAAATTCTCTTCTATTTTTGACTGAATGAAAGATTACATTAAATCAGTGACTCAGGTCTGTTGATCATGTGAATTACGAATGTAAAACAAGCTGAAAAATGCACACAGGTCAGCTGAATTAGGGAGTTTCCCACCTTACTGCAAGGCAAATTTCACAAGAAAGATATATGTGTTTCTGAAGTTGAATCAGAAACTGAAAAATTCAATGCCATAGCCGGGATAGCCGCTCGATAAGCAGAAGATCTGTGGTTAAAATCAGAAACTGAAAAATTCAATGCCATGGCCGGGATAGCCGCTTGATAAGCGGAAGATCCGTGGTTCAAATCCTGGCTCTGGCATTGAATTTTTCAGTTTCTGATTCAACCTCTTAAACATTACCCATACACAGGTTGTGTGTTTAAAAACACCAGCAGTAATTTTGTTGGCATAAATAAATAATAATCTGTGTTTCTGTTAGCCATAGTCAGTGAGGGTGCGAATCTAATATGCCAAAAACTAAGCAGTGTTGCAAGTAGGTGTAAAATTTTAGAGTGAATTTTCTTGTGAACTTATAAGGAAAGTAATATATATTTAAGGCTCATGAAAAAACTATTGGGAGTGAAAAATGGTTTCAGATTGTCCAGCATATTACTACTGCGAAACATAAGGAACTACTGGCATCAGAAGTGCATCAGACAGAAGTGAAGGTGTTCAAAGTCTATTAATGGAGTGTTTGGGAAACAACTTACTCAATTTTCATATGATCTTTGTGAAGCATTCCTAACAGTTGACATTTCGTTGTGGAAAATAAGTAATCCAGTTCTGTGTAGGTTTCTAGATAAATATACAAAGCAGCATGTACCCGATCAAAGTACTCTACGTAAAACATACATCACTCATTGTTACAATAATGTAATGTCTAAATCGCAAGGTCAGTTAAAGTTTCTTTGGGTGTCAGTAGATGAAACTGCTGATGTAGAAGGGCGTTTCATGACAAATGTTGAAGTGGGTACCTTAAATCAACATAAACCAGATGTACCATCCTTTTAAATTGCTGTCAGATTGTACTAACAGTATCAGTAGTATCAGTAGTATCAGTTTATTCACCAATGTAATAAAATTTACAAGGTTCGTCAGATAAAAAAATAAAAAAACATACATTTTACAATTTGAAGAATTTTGTACATAAGACAAGTGAATACATTTACAATTTTCATAATTTTAAGAGTTTCATGAGATTACAATTTTAGTTAAGTATACACAAGTATCAGATTTTAACTTCAGAGCTACTCTTAAAGGAGAGGTAAACTAACAGCGTACATTTCTTCCTGCCTTATACTCTTCTACAGAATAAAATACATTTTTGATGAGATAGGACTTTATTTCCATTTTCATTTTCACCTCATTCTTTATTTCCTTAATTTCACCAGGTAAGTGATTATATAAATCCTTTGCATTACTCTCAATACATTTCTTTCCAAGGGAGCCTCTTAATCTACTTCTAAAATAGTTTTGCCTAGTTCTAGTGTCATGACTGTGTACATTCATGTTTTTATCGTCTTTATGTGCCTTTATTACATGCTTGAGACATTCATAAATGTACAAGCAAGGTAGTGTTAGTAAATTTAATTCTTTGAAAGCGTCTCTACATGAGATTCTAGTCTGTATTTTTTTTATTACCCTTATTGCTCTTTTTTGTAGCCTGAATATTTTCAGTAAATGTTTCATATTTGCTGATCCCCATAGTATCAGCCCATATTTGAGATGCGAATGTACAAAAGCATAATATACCTGTATTACACTATCCTCTGCCATAATTTGTGCTACCTGTTTTAATATGTAGATACCACTATTTATTTTCTTTGAAATCCTTTCTGTATGTTTATTCCATTTTAAATTATTATCAATAATTAATCCCAAAAAGTTAGTTTGATTTATCTGTTTGATTTGTTTATCTTGTATTACCAAGGTAATATTTGATTGTGTTTTGTTGCTTATACTAATTTGCATCCATTGTGTTTTGTTTATATTTAGTGCCATCCCCAGTTCTGCAAAATGTGTATCTATGATTTTTAATATTTTATTTGCTTTGATCTGCACATCAACTGTAGTGTTGGCAGTTACAACTATGGTAGTATCGTCAGCATATCCTATAGCTAGACCTCCTGCTTTGTGTATTTTTTTAAACAGACTATTTATATACAGGATGAATAGGTATGGTCCCAATTTTGAACCCTGTGGTACGCCATGTGTTATGCGTTTAAATGGAGATCGAACTTTTTTAAGATTTCCATTTGTATTGTGTACTATCTCTACACATTGCTCTCTATTTGTCAAGTAAGATTTTATCCATTCTAGTGGTACACCTCTAACACCATAATTTTCTAATATTTCTATCAATTTTTCAATATCTACACAGTCGAATGCCTTCGAAAGGTCAAGAAAGATTGCAAGCACATATTCTTTTCTGTCTAATGCCTTAATAATTATGTCGTTTTCCTTGCTAATTGCATGTATGGTCGATTTCTTTTTTTGAAAGCCGAACTGATACTCAGATACAATGTTGAATTTGTTACAGAATTTTTGCAGCTGTTCTAGAAATATGCCTTCCATAATTTTTGAGAATCCAGAACATAAAGATATTGGCCGGTAGTTTTCCATCATTAGTTTGGAACCCTTTCTTTTATAAATTGGTCTAACTATTGTATACTTTAATATATTTGGAAATGTTCCACTGTAAAAACTTTCGTTTATTAGGTGTGTTAGAATCTCTGCTATCTCATGTTTGCAATATTTGACTATCTCATTTGAGTACTGATCTAAGCTATAGGATTTTTTACACTTTAATGAGTTTATTTGTTTGATGACTTCTTCCTTTGTAGTTTCTCTTATTACTAAAGAATTGCAGATTACTGTTTCATTTGTTGATTGCATTTTCATTTTCTTTATTCCCAAATTTGTTACAATATTTATATAATATTCATTTAGTGATCTGGTTATATCTTTTGGATTTAATATTAGCTCATTATTTGTTTGAATTTTAAGATTTTCTGCCCATTTTGAATCACTTTCTTTATGAATGACTTTTATTATATCCCATGTCTTTTTTGATTTGTTTTCAGCCTTTTGAATGATTCTTCTGTTATGTAATTTCTTTGCTTCATTTATTACTTTATTTAGTGTGTTTTTATAATTTAATATGTACGTGAGAGACTTCTCCCCTAGCGTATTACACTTTAGACTATTTAAAAACTGCATTCTCGCTAAGGACCTATTTATGCCTTTTGTCAGCCAGTTGTCAGATTTATGTTTATTACAGAACACCTTTCGTAATGGTACTGACTCCTCTAAACATGATTTTAATATATTCATAAAGTGCTCAAACTTATCATGTATTTCTGTTGTATTATATATGTTTGTCCAGGTTGCCTGTTTAATATAGGCTCTTAGAGAATTTAATGTGGTATTATTTATGATTCTTTTGATTTCTACTAGCGATTTAGTTGTCCCTCCTTGTATATTAATATCACTACATTCTACTAATTGCCCATAATGATCGCTAAGCCCACCCATGATTATTTTTACCTCTACTGATTCCCTTTTTAGGTTTGTGTATATGTGATCTATGCATGTTGATGATGTTTTCGTCACTCTAGTTGCACACGTTTTTATTTGAACTAGATTATTTCTTTGCAAAAGTTCCAGCAACAATCGTTTCTTAATTCCCTCTGTTAAGATATCTATATTCACGTCACCTATAACTATAATTTTGTTGTTTTTTATTGTATTGGTAAGGCATGTATCTAGTTTTGCTAGAAAATTAGTTTTGTCTGATATTGGGGGGCTGTAAACTCCCAAAACTACTAGCTTTCCTTTTTTAAAATTTATTTCAATACCGCACATTTCACTACTCATTTCCTCAGAATATTCTTTGCAGTCAATTTCCTTATATTTAGTACCCTTTATTACATAAATTGCTACTCCCCCACTTTTATGGTTTTCTCTACAATAGCTACTTGCCAACACATAGTTTTCATAGCAATTTACCTTAATTTCCTCATGTTTTAGCCCATGTTCAGAGAAGACCAGTATTTTCGGTTGAACTTCCATAATTATTTGTTCCACCCTTGCTCGTTTATTTGCAATATACTGTATATTTTGGTGAAATATTTTAAAATGTTTTGTGTTATTTGAATTTTCTTTATCTATATTTACTTTTGAACTCTTTTTTGCATCTATAATGTTATTATTTTTAGCTACCTGTAAGCAAGGATTTACATAGTCACTCACCTTACCTATTTGTGTCTGTCCTTCATGTCTTTTGCAGCCTTGTATTTCCTGTTTAGCTGTAGCTGTACCTCCCCTGGTCACTAGTTTCCCTGCCCCATACACAATTTTATTACACTATTTATTATATTTCCCAGTTTGTAAGTTCCCTTCCTATTTAGATGTAAGCCGTCTCTTCCTAAACAGTCACTGCCTATCTGCTTATTTACATCTACAAACACACTTTTAACATCACAGGCCCAACGTATATTTTCATTTACAAGTTTGATGTACCTGGGGCTTACATCGTTTCTGTTTAAGATTCCATTTACTACCACTCTAGATTTAGGGTATTTGTTTTTGACACATTTTATAACACTGTATATCTCGCCCATAACCTCTTCTGGACACTTCCTAATGTTTATATCATTTGTGCCTACGTGTAGATAAACGAGTTTTGGTTCACTTTTTGCTGGTACACTGCTGTTTAGTATCACGTTTTGCATCTGGCTTGCTTTTATGCCCCTATACACTTGCACTTTGGCTACTTCACTCAGATTTACATGTTTGATAATCGAGTCGCCTATAAGCATAATTTCTTCAGGTTTCGCACTGTTTGTAATTTTGTTTTCTCTTCTTTCATCTTGATGTGATCCATGGTGCTTCCTTTTTTCCTTTTCCTGCGTTTCCGTGCTTTTTTGCGTTGTTGGTTTTGAGGTTTCACCACGTGTCGAAATTTTCGTGGTAGCAGCATATGTCCTTTCTTCACATTTAACTTTACTTTTTAGTTGCTCATTCTCAATCCGTAACGTTTTGAGCTCTTCTTGAGCCCTTTTTAGATCCTTGTTGAGAATTTCGATAACTTTTAGTGACTCAACTGGTGATTGATTCAATGAAATTAGCATGGTCTAGTGGTATTAAATATGACCATGCACTTTTGTTTTCAATGATGTAGCAAGTTATATGGTCAAATCAGGGAATACACTAAAGAAATTTTTCCTAACAGCATTCACTTAACTTGTCTCATTTGTGCTTTATATCAAATTGCAGAAACAATTAGACTCTGTTTTCCTAAAGTAGACAAACTAATCTATAATACAAAAAAATTTTTTTAAATCTGCATATAGGATTGAGCAGTTCAAAACAAAATCACCTAATACTCCATTACTACCTGCAGCTGTGTTAACGTGTTGGGGGAGTTGGATTACAGCTGCATTGTATTATGCTAAACACTTAAGAGTCAGTTTGAAAAGTTATTCATTTGTTAGAGGCCAGTGTGGCTGTGTCAATTGAAGTTGCACAAAATATTCTCTCAGATGAAGAACTCAAAGGAAACTGGTCCTTTATATTAGCACATTTTTCTACTCTTCCTGCAGCCATTAAAACACTAGAAACAGCAATCTTCCCATAAGTAAGTCATTAGATGTATTAGATACTACCATATCTGATTTAAGGCCAATTGCAGGTGGTGTAGGGCAGAAACTGTGAACAAAATTAATTTTGTATACTGTGTCGGGTTAGATGAAATTCTGTCACAACATATTCGTGTTCCCCCTTCGGCATTGGGATATCCTTTGTTTTATTTTCTTTGCATTATGGAATATAACTTGTATTCTGTTTTTAACATTTGTTTATATCATCATTAACCTAAAGCCTGCATTTAGTTGCTTAAAAGGTAAGGGATTCCTTCACATGTTATACAGCACTTAGTGGTTCTAGGTATCAGTCTCAGTTATCAGCATAACGGAGGTGCTTAACGTTAGCCACAATTTCAAAACAGAATCATTTATGATTATATATGTAGATATTCTTTATTTTAAGCTTTGTGCCTTGTATGTATATTGTGCAGGACTTTTCTTTTCTTGGAGTAGGAAATGCATGTAATACAAAAATCAGCAGTGAAAAGGACCTGATCATTTAACATTGAATAATTTTGCTAAGTAAACAACTAAGGTACTTAACTCTTTAAATCACCGTGAAACAGGAACATCATTCAAACATAATTTATCTTTACAACCTCTTTTTTTTTTTCACTTGAACTGTTTTCAATTTTTTAAATTTTTACAAGCACTGAAACCATTTACTGAAATATATACGAAGTAATTTCACTGAACAACAAATTTAAATTTTTGTTTTTGCACTCAAATGAAAATAGGTAACTTCGTACATATTAGCTGTGCTCAACTCAAATCTGAAATCCAAAATTCTCTATCACGTATCCTTTTTTTGGAGAAATCAGTTTCAATGTTTTTCAAAAATAACGCATACAATAGATGCATTAAAATATTGTAATCAATCCTGAGGTGAAATAATTTCATATAGCTCAACATTATAACGAAAAAGTTATGCAGAATCCATAAATTACGGTTAAAGTGAACTAACAATCCATATTTAGGTAACTGTCATGCAAAAACTTATAAAATAGTATTAATTTTACTTACTTTTTTAAAAAAAACTTTTGAGAAGACTTCCACATGTAGCTGACACCAGGTACCAGCCTTATGAGCTGTGAACAATAGTCAGCTAACATACTAGGTGACCACTTTCCGCTGTATCGCTTCTCCATAGCACTTACATCCTGATGAAACCGTTCTCCGTGCTCATCACTCAAGTCCTCAGGTTGGGAGGGAAGAGGTCAACGTGTGAGTGCAGAAAATGTATTTTTAAGGACATACTGCACCCCAAATTTTTATATGCCTTAGCATGTTCTCAATAATTTCCTTGTAGTTGTCAGCTTTTGTATTTGCCAGGAAAAATTTGTGCACTCTGTCTTGAATCCCACCCATACTGCTTTGTCGTTTTCAAAAAGTAGTTCTTCAAAATGTCTGTCTTCCAACAATTTGTATATTTGTGTGCCAATAAAAATACCTTCTTTTAATTTTGCTTCGCTTATTCTTAGAAACTTTTCTTTCAAACAGTGAAAACCCTTACTCTCTCTGAGTAGTCGGAAGCCTTCATAAATGGTGTCAGAATTATAGCTAAACACTTCTTTCGGGCTTAAAAGCCATGGTCTGCTGGAGTTTAGAGGTCCAAATGTTTCATCCGCACCTGCAGTGGACATCAGTGGCGTGGTCTTAAATCTTCTTGGCGTTCAGTTGCAACCGAATCGCTGGCTGGAGATGCTGTATTTATATCTGGGGTACTCATTGGGGATTGGCTCAGCTTGAGTGAGAGGTGTGTGCTAGGTGGGCGGGGCTTCTCCACTCTGATTGCTGAATGGTTTATGTGGTTTCTTTGCATTTGTGCTTCTTTTTTATGCTCAAGTATTGGATGCCAGGCTTTTTTATCAGTTTTAGAGCTTCTTCCTTTCTGTTAAAATCATTGGGGTGTTTGTAAATTTCTATGGCTTCACGTTGTAATCTAGCCTGGTAGTACAGCGTAGATGAAAGAACAGTAGTCTCCTTATACTGAATTATGTGTTCACCGAAGCAAGGTATTAATATGCCTGGTTGAAGATGGTTTGATGTTGTGGTGCTAGAGTAGGCGTCCAATTCTTCTGTGCCCTACCAGACACCTTGCTTCGGTCGGTCAAAGATTCCAGGGACCCACTCGGTTTGGCCAGTGTTTACCAGATTCCTTGTTCCTGCAGTGCAGTATACATAGGTACCACTCAACGCAGTGTCAACATCCAACTCACAGAACACAAGAGATGCTGCCGTCTAGGACAGACAGACAAGTTAGCAGTTGCGGAACATGCAATAGAGGCTGACGGTGAACACATAATTCAGTATAAGGAGATTACTGTTCTTTCATCTGTGCCGTACTACCACCCCAGACTACAACGTGAAGCCATAGAAATTTACAAACACTCCAATAATTTTAAAAGAAAGAAAGCTCTAAAACTGAACAAAACATGGCATCCGATACTTGAACATAAAAAAGAAGCACAAATGCAGAGAAATCACATAAACCATTCAGTAATCAGAGCAGAGAAGCTCCGCCCGCCTAGCACACACCTCCCGCTCAAGCCGAGCCAATCCCCAGTGAGTGGCCCAGATATAAATATGGCATCTCCAGACAGCGATTGTGTTGTAACTGAACCTTTGCCGAGGAGACTAAGACCACACCACTGATGATGTCCACCGCAGGTGTGGACGAAATGTCTGGACCTCTATAAACTCCAGCAGATCACAGCTTTTAAGCCCGGAAGAAATCTCTAGGTATAATACCTACTCTCTGTGTTCGAAGCCTTTACAAAATTTTTCATTAAGCCTAACTTAAAGTGAAGTGGCGGTAGCAAAATTTGTCTTTGTTAACTAATGCTTCAATCTTAGCACTCTTTTCACCTGGTACTAAAGCACTCCTTACAGGCCTATCAGTTACTCCATAATGTTTTTCTTTAGCCTGAGTGTCCCACTCACATATAAAACAACAAAACTTGGTAAAACCACTCTGCATTCCCAGGAGTAACCCTATGACCTTTAAATCTCCACTGATTTGCCATTCATACTTTGCATAGTTTATAGCTTTCAAAACTATCTTCAAATTCTCATATGTTTCTCTCATCTGGACAGCATGGGCTATAGGGACGGAATAAAACTGCCTTTAAGCTTAACTTTGATGAATCAATGAAAAGATGCCATTCGGATGGCTTGTAATTGTCACTCAATTGTTCCATGAGCTCATTAAGATCATTACAATAAACTAGTTCATTTTCTGTAAAAAAAATTATGTCAAAGAGTGTTCACATTTCCTGAATGCTGTTACATTTACTCCAGGCTGAAGCAAGTTCCAGTTTTGCAGTTATGAGCTTAAAAGTTCAGACTGAATTTTTGTTAAATTAAGGTCCCTTACTAGATCATTCAGCTTGGTTTGGGAAATCAAATGAGGTTTAGATTGAGGTTCTGGTAACTGGAAATCTGGGTCGCCAGTATTGCATACTGAAGGGCCAGGTTCTTCTCTCTAACGTCCTAGTTCAGGTGGCTTAGGAACTGGAAGGGAATTATCATGAAGTACAGGTCTTATAGCCGAAGGAATATTTGGATACTCTATGACATGTTTTGACTTCGAAGAGAAGCCAGATACTCTTGTTAAACAGAAGTAACAATCTGCAATATGATCCCTTGGTTCTATCCAAATCATTGGTATAGCAAATGGCATTGATTTATAGGTGCCATTTAACCACCCCTGAAGGTTTCGCAAACATCTAATGCAACAGGTACTTGGTGCCCACCACTTCCCTTCATCCCCAACTTTACACCCAAGATATAACTTTAAGCATTTCTCACCTTAGGAGTTAAAGCTTTTTGCTGAGATTTTGTTGTTAAGTCACCACAGATATAACAAAACAGATTTGCAGAATTTAAACACTTGCGAGACATTTTAAAACAATAACATCTGTATATAAATAAACAACTACTGCCAGTGTCTGTAGTATGCAAGAAAACACAGTTAAAAGGAGTCTGAAGTTTATAACCTTTTTTTAACGTAGTTCACAAAAACGTATCACTTCAAAGAACACAACAGTCACTGCACTGTGCTGAGACAGATACTTGTATACAACTACTGCTCATTCGAAACATGACTCATGGCTTTATGACATGCAGTAGAGAACATGGTAAGGAATACTTCTTTAACATCGCAAATTCGCTTCTTTGTGGATGATTGTATAACTATAGAAATATTAAGAGCAAATGTGATGTTAAAAACTTACAAGAAGATTTAAACAAAATTCAACTCTGAGCGCAACCTAATCAAATGCAGATAAATCCAAGTAAACACAAAGCAATTATATTTTCAAGCGCAAGAACAGAAGAATATGTGGTGTACAAATAAGAAAATACCCAGGGTAAATAGCACAAGATACCTAGTTGTAATAATAAATGGGATATGCAGCGCTGCCAACAGCAGAATTTACCTAGGAGTTTGTTGCCAATAGTAAGTTTGAATGTTTTTGCGGGAGTCGGCAGTATGCTGTTGACCTTCTTAGAAGCAACTAGTGCAATGGCTAGGTTTATCAGTATATTGGATTTGGCGCCTCTGTGCTTAAATGAAGAGGCATGCATGCAGTTCCTGTACGACGAGGGCCTGTTGAGGACTCGAATGCTATGCAGGGAATGTGATGCAGTGCTACACCACTCGAAAATTAAAAAAAAAAAAAAAAAATAATAAATAAATAAATAAATAAAAAAGAACGATAATTAATAAAAATAATATAAATATAATAATATAATACTATTAAATATAATATATATAATATAAAATAATAATACAATAAAATAATATAATATAAAATAAATAAAAAAGAACAATAAATAATAAAAATATAATAATATAATAAATATAATATATCTTATATATTTAAACGAGCAATTCTTGTATATATATATATTTATTCCGCGCAACTTGGAAACGGCTCTAGCGATTTCGATCAAATTTTGTATTCAGATAGGGTTTTGCATTTTAAGTTCAGCTATATAGGTGTAATTCCCGAAAAAACGTGATTTTACATAAAAAATAACATTTTTTATTCCCGCTTCTACAGAGCAATTCTTGCATATACTCATGGTATTTCAGAAACGGCTATAAAGGTTTGATTAAATTTTTGTATACATGCATATTACATTCACAGCGTTTTCTCTACTCACTTTTAGGTAACACATTTACATCTCTATCTCTACTCACTCTTCTATAAACAATTTTCCATAAAAAAAGTCATTTTGCACCAAAAAACATTTTTAATAAGTTAATGTTTAAATTCAATGTAAACTTCATGATTTGTGTTTTAGTTTCCTCCTCATAAATAAATACATTTAAAAAAATAATAATGTAATAAAATAATTAATAATAAAGAATGCGCCAGCGTATCGTGGACCCAGTAACAAGGCAATAAGGATAATGTACACAATAATTCGCACTAGCGATATATCTGAGTGAGCAAGAGCAAAATAATGTACACAATGAGCAAAATAATAATGTACAGAATCCACAACAATAGTATGGAGTTGCACTAGGCGATAGCGGTGTATGTCTGTGGCGGCAACGACGCGAGTGAGTGCATTTGTGTTTAATGTGTTGGCAACGAAAACTAGTGTAGTGTAAAAAGCAATGTTGGCAGATGTGAAAATCGTCTGCTAGTCATGCAGTGAAATCTAGTGCGCTATTTTGAAACTACTGTAGGCGCATGCGCAGTAAGTAATTTCGGACTTAGAATCTGGCTGGCAAGTGGAAAGTGAGCTAAACTAAACAAGAGCCTAATAAATGAAAGACTGGAGTGGGGGGGAACATGTAAACTCTGTCACTGGAAAGGCGGGAAAGCATTACATCTGTTACCTCTTGGGAAACACTAGAGAAACGTAGAAAATGAGCAAGGCTATGTGCAATTTTTAGAGCATATAAGGGGGAATCTGCATGGAAAGACAATAAAATGGTTGTTAACTCCATCATATAGGGGGAGAAATGATCACCCCAAAAAAATAAGAAACAGGGAACAGAAAACTGATGCAGGTAAATTTTCCTTTTTAAATAGAACAATTATTGACTGGAACAATTTGACTGCAGAGTTACTGGAGAATTTGCCTCAAAGTGTAAACAGTTTTAAAGAGAGGCTAAAAAGAAATGCTATATTACACAAATTTTGTTGGCAGGAATAATTATATTGTATTTGTATTATATTGACATCAAATTACATTGCATTATATTGACTGTGCTGCCACCGGGCCATGCCCTAAGCATGAAATAAAGTGATAAGAGCTTCACGGGTGATCAGCCGTGTTAAACTTAAAAAGGTCGAGCTTTCGGCCATTATACTCTCCATGGCCATCTTCAGGACTAAAATGATGGAAAATTCTCCTCAGTTTCCAAATATATACTATGGTTAGGTTGTGTTGTCCGAACCAATGCGCGGGTGATGGTTTCTGATTGGGCCTGCTGTAGATTCGGCTGCAGTGTTTTCCCGCGGGTACGAAATTTGTGCAGTGTTTCTGATGGCTATAGTCCACGCGGAACTTAGTTTGAGTCTGCCCTCTCTGTTGAAATTGTGGGGGTGTAATTTGATGTGGATGGCCTCCTTGATGAGTCTGTCCCAGTAATTTTCTGCGTGTTCTAGTATTTTTGTGTCTTGGAAATTTATTTTGTGGACCTGTTCTATGCAGTGTTGGGCTACTGCTGATTTTTCGGGCTGGAGAAGTCTGATGCTCTGTTGATGTTCTTTGCATCTTTCCTCTATCGTGCGTCCTGTTTGACCCACATACACCTTACCACACTCGCACGGAATCCTGTATATTCCCGGGACCTTAAGCCCAAGTGGGTCTTTCACCGGCCTGAGGAGTTGTCGGATCTTCTTAGGGGGTGTGAAGAAGGTTTTGATATTATGTCTCGCGAGTATACGGGAAACCTTGTTGGAGACAGAGCCGTAGAAAGGTATGTAGGCCTTCTCTTGAGGGCTATCCTTCCCTTGTGTGAGCAGTAGCGGGTTCTTCCTGCTGCGTTCTACTTTCCTACGGGTCTCATTGATGTCCTGGTTGCTATACCCATTCTTGCGTAGGGTATCCTGTAAGTATTGAAGTTCTAGGTGTATGTGGTCCTTGTCTGCTATGTCAAACGCTCGGTGAAACAGAGTGGAAATGATTGTTTTCTTCTGAGAGGGATGATGGTGGCTGGAGGCATCCAAGTATCTGTTGGTGTGTGTGGGCTTCCTGTAGACCGTGTGTCCCAGGCTGCCATCCGGTTTTTTGTACACTAGAACATCCAGGAAGGGAAGGGAGTTGTCATTCTCCACTTCCATGGTGAATTTAATATTAGTATGCAGGCTATTGAGATGGTTGGCTTTTTTCTCGACCATCTCAATAGCCTGCATACTAATATTAAATTCACCATGGAAGTGGAGAACGACAACTCCCTTCCCTTCCTGGATGTTCTAGTGTACAAAAAACCGGATGGCAGCCTGGGACACACGGTCTACAGGAAGCCCACACACACCAACAGATACTTGGATGCCTCCAGCCACCATCATCCCTCTCAGAAGAAAACAATCATTTCCACTCTGTTTCACCGAGCGTTTGACATAGCAGACAAGGACCACATACACCTAGAACTTCAATACTTACAGGATACCCTACGCAAGAATGGGTATAGCAACCAGGACATCAATGAGACCCGTAGGAAAGTAGAACGCAGCAGGAAGAACCCGCTACTGCTCACACAAGGGAAGGATAGCCCTCAAGAGAAGGCCTACATACCTTTCTACGGCTCTGTCTCCAACAAGGTTTCCCGTATACTCGCGAGACATAATATCAAAACCTTCTTCACACCCCCTAAGAAGATCCGACAACTCCTCAGGCCGGTGAAAGACCCACTTGGGCTTAAGGTCCCGGGAATATACAGGATTCCGTGCGAGTGTGGTAAGGTGTATGTGGGTCAAACAGGACGCACGATAGAGGAAAGATGCAAAGAACATCAACGGAGCATCAGACTTCTCCAGCCCGAAAAATCAGCAGTAGCCCAACACTGCATAGAACAGGTCCACAAAATAAATTTCCAAGACACAAAAATACTAGAACACGCAGAAAATTACTGGGACAGACTCATCAAATTACACCCCCACAATTTCAACAGAGAGGGCAGACTCAAACTAAGTTCCGCGTGGACTATAGCCATCAGAAACACTGCACAAATTTCGTACCCGCGGGAAAACACTGCAGCCGAGCCTACAGCAGGCCCAATCAGAAACCATCACCCGCGCATTGGTTCGGACAACACAACCTAACCATAGTATATATTTGGAAACTGAGGAGAATTTTCCATCATTTTAGTCCTGAAGATGGCCATGGAGAGTATAATGGCCGAAAGCTCGACCTTTTTAAGTTTAACACGGCTGATCACCCGTGAAGCTCTTATCACTAACGTTCGCCGTGAAAGCTTCAAATCCTACATGAAATAAAGTATCTATTATAGCCACGAGGGGGAGGAGGGTGGGGGTGAAGAATAGTCAGCTCTCGTCTAAAGATGGTGGAGAGTGGTTGTGTAGTTATAAGGTTTGTGTTTAGTGCAAAAAGTGATATTCAGCAAAGGCAAACAGCATTATGCCATTCTTGCAGAGTTTTGTCATTGCTCCAGTATCTTCACGGATAGATGCCATCTGGTGTCCCTCTTAAGACCTTTCAAAGAAGTCATATTCTAAGCCTCTTGTCAAAATGTTGAAGTCACCTCGCCTGCAATAAAACTCTTAGTAGCATTGAATGACAACAGAAGTTGAGAGGGTGAGCCGATCGATAAAGGTTGTGGCGGTGGGAGCGGCTTAGTGCAGGGGATTTTCGCAAATCACAAAACGGGCAATATCTAAAAAATGTTAGGTGATATCACAAAATGGATTTCAGTTCTGAAATTCGCACTTAAAAATCTATTAGAATCGTCATTTTTGGTCAGGTGCCAATTTCAGTGTTGTAGAGTGTTTTTAAAGAGCATTTAATCATAAAGTTGTAACATAATGCAAGCAAAATAAATCTGTGGTATTATACATTCTTAGAAACATGTTCATTTCCAATAAAAGTTGGATATATCCAACCCTGCCAAACAAAACCAGATAAATCCAAGACATTTTTCCTTCTAAACTATAAACAAAAAGTAAGCGAAAAATACTGTTTACACTATAACATCAAGGGATGTATTATGTGCTAACCACAAGAGTCTGTGTCACTGTCTAGTAAAGTGAAGCCTTTTTTCTGAAATGAGAATGCTCCCTTTTAGACACTAAAAGAATGGAGTCAATACTTTGTTCTGACCTTCTGCCTATGACAGTAGGAATTAAGAAAATTATTATATATATCCATGTTAATGACCAAAACAATTTATGAAATAGAAGCAAAACTGGAATATGCATCAAATATTTAATGCCATGTAACGTGTGTACATAAGTGTGATAATAAATACTGGAAGTTGATGACAGTGTTGTTGGAATCACATTAAAATAGGAATTTTGAGTCAATAACACTAAACAACATTCACTTTTAAAATTTCCTGGTACATGTTTCAGAGGCTAGATGTCCATTATCAACCAGACATCGATTGGACTGTAGAGGCTGGTTTCCAGGGCTGGTATCTCCTGTAGACTGCTCTGGTGGTGGTTTTAAGAGCTTGTATAATGGATCGCCTTGTGGTATATCAAAATTGAAAACTCGGTCTTTGCTTTTCCAGATGAAGATCTGTTCCCACGTTAACAATTCTTGGTTTCCGGATATGTGTTTTAATAATTTTGAATCATGATTAATGTCGTGATTTTCTTTTCAAAAATGGGTGGCAGCGGCTGATTTTTCTAAATGTTCTACCTTTCAAACTTTGCCCACACATGGCTTGTGTGTTTAAAAACACCAACACTAAGTTTGTTGGCATAAATAAATAATAATTACTATCTTTTAGTGTTATAAATTCCAACTCAGAAACTGTATCTTAACACTATTTTAAAAAACAATGTAGTCTTATTACTGCCACTAAAACAGACTTTTCAATACGAAATTTTATGCAGATTGAATGAGTTATTTCCGAGTCTGAAATTTTCACATACTAATTTCCTATTTTGCTATTCAGGTGTTGATTATTACAACACCCCTAATTTTCAGGGGAAAAAATTGCAAGGTATGAAGGAAAAAGTTAGCATGTTTCAAAATGGCACCTTATGTGCAAATGTGTGTGCAAAATATGTTATACAAGGGTCATTCTGTAAGTCTTGGAAATTAAGTAATATCTTTCATACATATGGTATCACTGTATTACCTGTATATACATTTGAAACCCTGCAGCAAACTATACCAAATTCCATTGACAGATGACTGTGAAGATAGCTATGTGCCTGCGCCAAGAACATTCAGTCTGGGGTGAGCTGTGCTACAACAGATTGGAACAGCAATCATACGTGAAAATTCCCGTGCTTCGTGTGCAGAATGCTACTCAGTATCATGTGGACCTATGAAAAGCTTTGGGGTATATGGCATTGCTCTAATGCTTTGCAAATAGGGTGGATATCCTAACAACATATCAACAAGTGACACATGTGAATAGCAATGCCCATGGAATTCAACACCATTCCCATCATTGGCAATGCTGTGTGAATGCCCTGGGGGCCTATTTTGAATGATAGCTGGTGCATTGAATTGATACCATGGATGTTAGCTTTGTTCCATTTGAACTCACACACAATAAATTTACAGAGTTCCATTGTGTGTTTTTTATTTCAACTTATGCTGTTAACTCCTGTCCTCTATCCCTATTTTCTGTTGGTGTTGAGATCCATATTATGTTCACTGTGCAACGCACAGCATAAATTTCCCAGTATCAAACGTTGTCCCATAGTTAAAAGGAAATATGTAATGACCCTCGTAAATTAGTTTTCTATTCAGTATCAACAAAAGTGCCAAACACAGAGGTTCATTTGAGAGGTAGAACTGGAACTCAAAAATTCAATGCCACAGCTGGGATTTGAACCACAGACCTTCCGCTTGCCGGGCGGACGCTCTACCACTGAGCTATTGTGACAAACTGCCAGAATGGCATTAAATTCTCAAGTTAGTTCGTATTTTTCCTGGTAAACCACAAAGGCAGTCTCACATCAGAGACAATTACCCCAATGGTGACTTACTACTGTAAATACTGTATGTCCCAGGATTAAATAACCTTCAGATGGTAATTATTATCTATTTATGCCAACAAACTTACTGTTGGTGTTTTTAAACACACAAGCCGTGTGTGGGCAATGTTTGAGAGGTAGAACAGGAACTTCAATGCCACAGCTGGGATTTTTAAGTTCCAGTTCTACCTCTCAAACATTGTCCACACACGGCTTGTGTGTTTAAAAACACCAACAGTAAGTTTGTTGGCATAAGTAAATAATAATTACCAACAGAAGTTCATTTTTTATTTATTTGAATAAAGTGATTAATGAATATCTCTGTGATGTTTCTTAAATTTGTTTACTTTATTTTGCAAATTAGCTGAACAGTGTGCTTTTCTACTATGTATTAACGCAAAGACTATATGTTATACAGTTAATTATATTTTTTAACAACAATTAATTTCTTTCTAATTATTCATACTTCCCAAATTTATTCTCTTCATCAGCCTCATCTGAAAATGGGGCATTTCTTGGACTCTCTCTCCAGTTTTCATGCTGCTGAAACTGTGAGTGATATTTATTTCTGTAATCATGATTCCTGCTAGTACTGGAATTACCTCTAGAAAACCTTCCATAGTTGCATCTACCTTCTTCCCGAGCTTCATCTCTCCATTGTTGTGGACGTTTATTTCTATGCCACTGGTCTGCTTCCCTGCCATTATTTTGGTTTTTCCTTATTCCTTGGATATTTTGTTCCTTTAATGAATGCTGTCTCCAAGATTGTGGCTTATTAGTAAGTAACTCCGGATATTTTTCTGTGCAATAAAGCAGAATATTATGCAACTTAAGCATATCTTCATCTGGGAGAGTATTTTGCTCCAAAGCTAGCCGGATTTCATCAACAATAACCTGGTACAAGTTTACTGTCTTCATAACCAAGAAACTACATTTATGTTCCTGAAAATAAAGGTGTAAATAATTAACAACAACAACAACAACAACAACAACAACAACAACAACAATAATAATAATAATAATAATAATAATAATAATAATAATAATAATAATAATAATAATAATAATAATAATAATAATAATAACAACAACAACAACATAATGCACTGCTTTTATGTTCTCTTCTTTTTGTTTCTTAAAACAATTATTATAGTGATCAGAAACTTGGAATATGCACAAAAAATGGCTGTTGATGTTTGGGAGCAAATGGTCAGATTTCCTTGTAAAACAATGACATTTGCCACAATTTGCAGCATCATAATCACACTTAAAGCGCTGAAGTTCATGCCCAGAGAGTTAAAGTAACTCAGCAGCAGAAGTCGGCAGATTTAGAGAAGTGTTGGCTATGCTGCTGCACGAAATATACAAGTTTATTTATACTATAAAACCCCACCGTACTGAACTGTGCTTAACCAAAACGATGGAGGAAAGGGGAGGAGAAGGCAAGAAAAAAAGAATGAAAAAATACTAATGGCTCAAATTTTTGCACTGACAATGTTGCAACAAATCATAATGTTCTTTTGCTTCACCCCTGAGTTCCAATACAAGTGCTTGGTATTGTACATATGCAGTTAATCTTCTCTCCCTACACCACATTCCATGAAATTATGCTATACCAAGTGTAAACTGCTTGCACACATATTCAAACCAGAAGTCCACTTATTTCACTTTTGGTGTTGGTCAGTGTAATTTATTTGTTTTTTAAGATGTTAGTGAACAGAAAGCATGTTGTAATTAGCACTGAATGAACACTTGAAGGTGTTAATAACAGATTAAAAGATGAAGGATTCTAAGCAATTAAAAATAAGAAAGACTGCAAATTTGTATTCAAATCTGAGCAAGAAATATTGAATTATGGCAGTATCAGTAACACAAAGCTCTGTGCTTTTAGGTTGCCTTGCATTTTGTAAAACACAGCAGTGAACTAACACCAACAGATGTAATGCTTATCAAATAATGGCATAATGTAACTCCTTGCAAGTAGTGTGAAAAAAAATCTTACTATTTTATGAAATGCTCAGTCTTTGTAAATATATGGAACAGTAGTTAATGTCATACAAATTAATTCATATTTAAAATAATTCAAATCAAAATCATAAAACAATGTATTACAAATTAAAAAAGAAGAAACATGCCTGTAGAAATGCTAAATGAAAGTTTTAGACCTCTCACTGTAAAAATAAAGTAATAAAAATAGGATCTGGAATACTTTATAAACATCTCAAGATTAGGGATGATGTTAGATTTAAAGAATATAAACACAACATTTACAATAAAATAACTTAACATTAAAATAATGTAAATATTGATATGTGTCTGAGAAAGCTGAGACAATGGGATACAATGTGTGGAAAGACAGACATATTGAGACACTCGCGTCTGTACTTTTTATATGAAGCAAACATGTGTAATAGAACTTTGCAGAAGAAACAAGCTGAAGAAGAGAACAGAAGATGCGTGAGAGTTTATTTTAACATTCTGATTAGGAAGAAATATATACTCAGTTGAGAACATGAATTTAATACCTGTGGGAAATAAAAGCTGTAAGAAATGTATAGAGGCTCCTCTGTTAAAAAGTGCATAAGGTCAAGACAAATTGAAGATCGTTTTGAGAAGTAACTAAGTTTCACACACATCCTCACTAACAAGGAAACAACTCCCACTTAAATGACAGTAATACGATACACATTCAGAACAATTGCCTAATAATTAATACTAAGTAAAATGATTAAAAGTACAAAACACCAGTCTTGAATCTGAAACATTCATTATCATACAAACAAAATGGCAAGACAAAATTAAGATGCAATATTTTCAACACAAGTTCTTGAGATATTATTTGTAGATAAATCAAAATGTGTATAATAAAATAAAATACATAAAAAGTTGTATTTTACAACAAACTTATTCACTAAGTAAAAGAAAAGAATGCCAATTGCATCAGTGAAATTTGTACAAAAATTATGAAAAATCTGATTCGTCATTTTTTGCCTTAAAATTATGTCCGTATCTTGTACTTTGAGAATATACCATCACTTACGTTGCATGTTCATTTAAAAGGCTGTTAGTCATGATTTAAATACCCAGGTGCAGGTGGGAATGACTCCTGAAATGCGTTCATTGCGCTGTTGCTGCAAAATTACTTACGATTTTTAAGTTTTTATCAGGTGGACAGATTAATGATAGTGAATGCAAGAGGAGATATTTTGTGAAACCTTTTGCAAACTTCCGGTAAAACAGTGCAAAAGTATGGCAAAATTTTTGTCTGTGTGCAAGTGTGGTGCTGTTTTTACAATTATTATGGACGCTGTATCTTTTAGCTAATGAGATCTTTTTGATCTCAGGGCTTGGTAACGGATGGAATGAACATACACTCGGGTTTAACTTTAGTCAAACATTTTAGTTGCACCTTCTTGTTCACAATTTCTAAATCATATCACAGTAGAAAGTCTTATTTTAGCGGATCAGCTTCCCTAGCATCGCCGAAATTTAATTAAAGGTCTCTAAAACACTTAGTAAATTCACTTTTACTATTTCATGATGCGTACACATAAAAATACGTCCATCCACACCAATGATATAGACGCTAGTAGTTTTTTGGCGTCGTTTTGATGCGACACCACCTGTTTCATATTCATCCACGCAAATAGTTCTTTCTCGTTAGGGAAGCGATCCCATTCATCGTCCCCTACTTTTATTATGGAACACAAACAATTCTAATATTTATACACATATATTAAAATCAAATATGGAAAGATTTATGACGTCTTTGTGCAAACTTAGTTGTTCGTAACAATGAACCTTATCAACATGTTTTCGTCATTCAATTATCTCACACCAACATCAAAAAACGAATTACACTTTTAACAAACATTTACCTATGTCTGTATACTTTCTTTTGGGGTCTTCTAATATTCTGTCTCAAGTGTTAACCACATGTTGTGTTTTACTGAATTTTATACAAGAATCTTTGTTTCTAAAAGGAAATTGCTAATTGCAGTGACCAGCTCTTTGTGAATTCAATATGGGTTGTTAAGCTACTCTCTATGTATAGGAAAGGGTTACAGCTAGTAAATTAAGTCCAGTCAGTAAGAGTTAGTAATGTTAGGGATAAGCGAAAATTAAAGCAAAATGCACTAAGCACATTAAATACATTCAAGTCAACAAAAAAAAAAATTAAGGTTAGCACAACTTAAAGAAGAAGCTAAACAGTTAGCTGAAGGACTTCATATGGTCCGACAGAATTCTAAAGCAGTGTGGTGTTTTATTACCAAGAAGACACATTAGAGCAATGACATCTTTGTTACAGGATAGTATGCTATGGGCAACAGATAAAGAACAATCTGCCAGTGACCGTGTGGAGAAGAAATAATGCAAAATATATATACATGGATATAAATACGCGTTAGACATAAAAAGTTAGATATTCGTGCCATTTATGCTTCGGTCTGAGGCAATGAAAGGAAAAACTTTGTCCCGGGAGTAACCTGAATGCTTTCAGACGGTAATTTCACACACATGGTTAGCTAATTTTGTGAATGATTTCTATTTAAAACATAAAATAAACTTACTTTTGGTGAAATGAAGATTTTAATTGGAAAGAAATCTTAGCCCTTGCCATTTTGTTACATAATAAAAACCACCACATTTGACTACCCTATCACACGGCTCGGAAAAACAGATAAAAAGGGAATTTTAAAAAATTTAAATAAAAAAGGGCAAGGAAAAATGTTTAAAAAGTTTCATTAACCTCTCGAGGGATATGGACGTGAAATCACGTCCATTTAAAATCACGGATGAGCGATATGGGCGTGTATACACGTCCTGTGCATTTGTGCATTTAACCCCTATTTATCCCTTATCCAACTCAACTTATTTTAATTTTCCCTTTATGAAACATTTTAGTAAAGTCTATATACTTTATTGGCTTACCTTAATATGTTCGTTCTGCAGTGATTTACCTGAAAACAGGGATAAACACATAAGGGTAGGTACATTTCCACATTCGCGAATTCCCTTCTTGCGGCACACAAAACACTTTCGAGATGGGTGGGACTTCTTTGCTGTTGGTGGTATCCTTTTAGGATAATGTTTTCCTTGAAGTCTGTGGGGTGCAGGGGTTTTGGATTTTCAACCCCCAACGTGGTATTGTTCAATTAGGCTGCGAGCTATTTATAGTCAGAAGTCAAGGTCGGTCATTGTTCTGTGTGGGTTTAGAGAGCTGTCCAAATCACCAAACAATTGTATATGGTTATATCCAGTTGGTGCAAAAACACCTTTTTATACCACTTCTCCCTTCAGCTACAAGCAGGAAAGTATACGTATGTATTTCAACAAAGAAAGACATGGACTCTACTAAGTTACGAAACTCGCGTAAGCAAAAGTTGCAATGTTGCTCTATTCTGATGACTCAAGAGACCACGCATACAGTATTGCTTTATTACACAGTATGCTGACGCATAAGCCACACATACAATGGGTGTTTCTTTACTGTTTCTTTCCGAGAACTTATATTAGATGCGTTCGACAGAGCAAAGTTGACTTTTCACCACAGTGAAACAAAATAGTGCCATTTCAACGTTTTGTAAATACAACTCAACTTTGCTGATGACGTACATTTATACTGCAAATAACAAGTTTTATACCAGTTTTTGTTTCATTAAAATAACTTAATATTTACACAAAATACAGCTGTGTATATATGACGCACTTTAAATGCCCTGCACTGGATATTGGGTGGAAGTTCTCGGCTCGCGGACGTTTTAAATGGCCATCGCTCAAGAGGTTAATAAGCTACATCCTAAAGACTGGATCTTCCATCGCATTCCAAGAGTGCTTTGACCTGGACTCCTAGACATATCTTCTCATCCCTAGAGCAGCAAAATTTGAGGATCGTATCGTGGAAGATCCGTGGTTCAAATCCCGGCTATGGTATTGAATTTTTCAGTCCTGATTCCACCTCGTAAACATTACCCACACATGGTTGTGTATTTAAAAACAAAAGCAGTAAGCTTGTTGGCATAAATAATAATTACAAGGACATTGTTTCCAATCCTTTTCTCCATGTGACTCCAAGATGAGAAAAAAAAATAATTGCTTAATCATGAGTAAGGAAAGTGTAGAAGCAATGGAAGAAGGCATGGAAATGGCAGAATCATCGTAGATAGTAGAGACAGATAAGGAAATAGGAATAGCAGAGCAAAGATTACAAATACAGGATATAAGGGGGAAAGAGTCAATGAAAGATCAAATGGAAAAATTAATGGAAATGATAGTTGGTTTAGGACAAAATATGTCTAAACTAGACTCAAGTTGGAACAGGATAGAAAAGAAATTAAACAAAGTTGGGATGAAATAGCTAGCTTAGAATCAAAACTGAAATAAAAATGTACAAAATGGAACTAGACATAAAACAAAGTTTGGGTCACAAAATTAAACAAAGTACAAAAGAAATAGCAAGCTTAGAATAAAAAATGAATAATATTGAACTTGGTATAAAACTGGATTTAGGATTGAAAGTTGAGCATGAAGTTAAGCAGAGTATGGTGCAGATAAAAACTAAAAATGGTTAAAAATAAGAGATAGAGTAGGGCAGAAAAGAATGTAGGAGGAATATGGAGGTAATGCAAAATAATTTCTAATTTGTAAATAGGGAAATAAACAAGATGAAAAGTACTACAGAAAGGGAAATAGAAGCTACAGGAAATAAAACGGGTAGTTCAGAGATTGAAATGAAGGAAACTAAAGCGCGTCTCACCCTTAAAAGACAGTACACGTTAAATGGAGCGCAGTGTTGCAACATGTACTAGTTGCGAATCTTACTCCGCGAGCGACTCGAGGTGGCCTGAGTCCTGCACTTAGTCCTTCAATTGCTGCTTGATGGGCACTTTTGACTTTGGTATCCCTCCACGCCTTTGTTACTGTATGACCTAAATTTACAAATGACTCGTCTGTATAAACAATTGATTTCCCCTGGTCCCTAAACCTTTTACGTCTTTTAGATATTTATGTCGCCATCTGATGATATCGATATCGTCTCTTTCTATTAATATGCACTTATTACCCCTTCTTTCATATTCGAACCCCAAATCAGAGTGGCCCTTGAGAAATTTGGTAGGGTCTCATCACTGTTGAACTGTGACAAAATTATATTCAGCGTGGGTGGAATATTTGCAAACAGTAAAGAATGAACAATTCGCCGCACTCCAGCTTGCACTATTCAATCATATTGCGTTAACCTAGCGTTTTGTGTAGTCCCGTCCTTTTTGCTTTCTTTTTCGATGGCGTTCTTAGAAGTCCTTTCATTACTTCCTTTTTAATCCTATACACTACTGCTTCTGAACACTCAACAGCCTTAGCTGTTTCTTTTACTGCCTTAAACGCATTTTACTTCAAAAATAATCTAACACATTCATAATTATTTGGCGTTCCTTACTTCTTTATTTACCAACATATCGTCCCTTCCTAGCTTCCCCCTCCATAACTACCAATATTTACAAAAATATTAAACAAATAACGCAATAACAGCTCACAGTTACACACACGGCTTCTTTCGAACTAATGTTAGTGCTGCTCCTTATACTATCTTCTGTGTCAGGCCTGGCGCTGAATAGATGAATACCTTTTGTTTGCCCTACTGGATAAAAGAAAGAGGTTACTGCCTTTTGGTTTATTTTAAAAACTTTCTCCAACCTTCCTCAACATTTGTTCTCGCTGGTTCCCTGATGTAAACTCAATAACAAAAAAGTTCCACACTGCGTAACTTTTCCAGTGCACAGATATAAAATTTTCCGAAAACATTTAATTTAAAAAATTATAACACTTAACTGGGTAAACATAGAGAATTCAAAGTAGGCAGGTAGTAGCACTATGGTTTACTCTACCTAAGAAAAAAATGTAGATGCATTCTAGCAGTTAGTTTGTTAGTTAGTGCGTGATGAGTGTAGAAACAGCAAATATCGGACTTCTATTGAAAAAAACGTTTTCTGAAGAAATTTGGACCTATAGAAATGTATAATGACTCTGAAAAGGATATAACCTGATAGAGAAAAAAATTCTGCATAGGATAATGTGTTCAAACCTGAAATTTATAACAAATGAATATTTATACCATGCTATTAGGAATCTGGCAACAGAGCGAGGGTAGAAAAGGACGCGGCTAATGGCAACTTGTATGCGCTAGATAGAGACAGAGATGTCCCATTTAACTCCATACTGTCTTCTAAGAGTGAAACGCTATATAAAATCATGATAGATGAAGAAATAAATGTTAAGAGAAATAGTAGTATGTAAAACTAACATAGCGAATGAGGGAATCTTAAGGAATGTAAGAACATAGCTAGTTGGGGAAATAGAGAAACTAAAGTCAGACCAACACCCCTTAGGGATTGCATGACCTTGTCATGGTGGGGGTGCTTGTAAGTCTCGATGATCCTTTAGGTCATGTCAGCGGCAGCATAGCTGCTGGCAGGGCCTCCCTTGCTGGACCAAAGGTGAGGATCAGACAAAGAAGTAATCCAGAAGAGGACATCCAATGATTGCAATGGCGGAGGAAGACCAATGTTTCAACAGTGAAGCAGATGGAAGACATGTCCAAAATGGTAGGGAGGGGCAGATCAGACTCCAGTCATGGTGAAGACAACTGATCTAGGGGATGGAAATCCTGAAATCTAATGAACTGGTCCTCCAGGTTGGGAGTTGAAACGTGGGGCCACACATTCACAAAAACTGTTATGAAATCTGAAGAAGAATTAGCTGGGCTGACACACCTAAGATGACAAGCCAAATGGAAAAAGGATCTTAGAATTGGATCATGGAATGTACTACCTTTATATCAGCCTGGTGCATTACAGAGAATGGCGGATCAGCTAGATAAATATAGGATGGATATCACAGCCATACTAGAGATGAGATGGTTGGGGAGTGAAGTGATGGAAAGGAAAGATCATGTACTACTCCACAACAAACATATTTTTGAAACAGGCTTCTAGTAAATAACTGAAATACGCATCTTATTATGGACTTCCAACCCAAATCACGCACATTATGTAGGCTGAGAGTAAAAGGGAAATTTACAAACTATAGCCTTTTAGTACACACGTCCCAAAAGAAGAAAAGGGCAATGAAGAAAATATTGCATTCTATGATGAACTGGATGAAATCTACAGTAAATGTCCAAATAATGATTGTAAGATGATACTGGGAGATATGATTTTCAAGATAGGTAAAGAATATATATTGAACATAGGGTGTCCCAAAAAACACTGGCAATGCTTAGTAAGTTGTACGGGACGGCACACTGATCAATTATCAAATAGGAACCACTGTCCAGAAATGCACGGTTTGGATGCTATAGAGCATCAAATTGTGAGATGGGTTTTGAGACTGTACTTTTAGACCGGAAAGTCAAATAAAATTCTTTTTATTGTTGATTAGGCAAATACAGGTAATGAGTGTGATGACGCGTGATTGAGTAAAGTGTGAATGTGGATTTTATACACTTGTGTTATTGTATATGTAATTGTTAAGGTAGTTCTAACTTTTGAAAATTTGAAATATAGCTGTTCCAGTTTCAACAATGTCTGGAAACTCCCCACTCCCTGACAAAGTTTAAGGTTTGGAGGTGGGAAGGAATAAGTCAATAAGAATCTAGGAGTTCAAAAACTAAATGTTAGGGCGCATAGAATAGTTTGTTAAGCTAGTGCAGTAAGTAAGATGGAAGTGAACTGACGGAGACACACGCTTTGAAAGATAACAAAGTCGTCTCTCGTAACTGCTGTAAGTGCACGGAGGTATGGTTCTTCCTGGTTGCATTGCTCTGGGCTATAAACGAAATAAGAGCACAGTGTTGTAACTAGAACAAAAACTCATGACCCAAGTTAAATGTAAAGAGAACAGACTAAATAAATTTCGGAAGCTACTCTTGGGAACTCCACAAACTGTATTTTCATTCACCCATCACCCATCACCTGAGATTGTCGGGCCTTTTACCAAAGGCCAGGGTCCGTGCTCCATCAATGAGAAATGGTGAAGCTAGCCGAGGATGGACATCAAGCCCAAGACTAAAACGAAGAGGAAAACATCTACCACCCTCAATGAGGTAGGAAAACCAGGTTTCCACCTCATAATTTGGCACCCAGGCCATGGGCCCGAAAAACATCGTAGTGGAGCACGAAGACATCATAGCAGCTCATAATTTGGCGACTAGAACATGGAGCATGAAGACTTCGTAGCAGCGAGAGATGGACGAACTTCAGCACAACGACACTGACAAACAGAACAAAAACTTCACAGAGAAAGGGGCACATGCTGGACTTACGACGGACTCATTCATCTCTAACAGTAAGCTGAAACTGCATTTTTTTATGTTATTTTAAGTGCAAAGACTTTAAAACTGTAAAAGGAGATTAAAGTATAGTGATAAGATAAATTTCATTTATGTTTTTAATAAGTGGGAAACAAATCAGGTATTTTAATAGTTTAAAAGTGGAAGGGCAAATCAGGGAAGACACCCTTGTAAACAGACCACACGGTCAAGGGAAAAGTTCAACAGGCGATCTTTTACCAGCTGTAAACCCACATTGTGAAAGGCTTCTATAATATTCGGTGTAGGTCCAACTAACAATGACATTGGGATGGATTCAAAAGATAATACCTGCAAGGGGCCTGTTGTAAACCAAGCAGAATTATCTGTTTGGGGAAACGAACTTCTTATGTGTTTGTTAAAACAAATGACAGAGCAAATCCAGAAAATGACTGGACAACTTAATGGTATACAGGGACAGATTGACAAGGTTAATGTAGATGTTAAGGAACAAATAAGTCAGGTTAACACTAATATGCAGGAACAAATTAGTCAGATGAAAAAAAAAAAAGAAAAAAATCGAAGAAAATTAAGAAAGGCAAGGGAAAGAAATAGAAAATATTCAAATGAATCAGGCAAACTTACAGGCTAGGGTAGAGAAAGTGCATGCAGAGGTAGAAACTGAATTGTTTGTGATGAGAAACGAAATAATATCCTGTAAAGATGGTTGTAAAAGAGCTAGTGCTAGAATAGAGGGTAAACTTAGTGGTGAGAAGCGAGAGAGGAACAATGTTGTAATGGAAAGGCAAAACATATTAGGATCCAAAGTCCACCGAGAATTGAAAGGTTTAAAGGAAGCCCTAGATGGTGAACGAAATGCTAGAGAAAACTTAGGCAACGAATTAAGCTACAACCTTTCCGTGTATCACCATGAAGTAAACTCTCGCTTAGGCTTAACTGAGAGCCAGATTGAGGGGGGGAAGGGTGAATGGAAATGTCATAAGAAAAGTCAAACAGCCCTTTGCAAAAAGGGTCGTGGAAGAGGAGTAAAATGTTCTATGAGTAAGCTGAGCACGAACGTGCCATATGGCAGAAATGTAAACACCAAAAGTGGCCGCAACAATACTGATACACATGCAAACTGCAAGTATGGTGAATGAGGAAGAAGATTCCTGATAGTAGAGAACAAAAAGGGAAATAAAATAAAGTGGGAGAATATTTTTGTAAACTTAGAGACATATTATTGTATTGCTTCTTAAACTAAATCCGGATCGAAGCAAGGGTTCTGGTTGGACTCCAGCTCACATGGTTGATTTCGGTGGCATCCTGCAAATTTAATCTAAAATTCTGAAATTTTTAACAAACAAGTAACACTGGCCATGTTCAAGTACGTTTTCGAATAAGAAAAACAGTAAGTAATGCAATTTCAGTCACCTAAAGAACGAAAAGAACGAATACAATTAAGAATTCAGGGTTGGATAAATAAATGACTACCAGAAAGCAGGTTAGGATTTGGCTAATCTATTTAATTAAAATGCACTATGGAAAAATGTTTAACAACTACCATAATAGTTATGTCGGAAAAGTAACAACAGTAAACGTGATATAAGCGAGAATATCTTCTATGGTAGAATATGGGTATATATTGATGAAAAAGCATCTATTAAGAAAAGAGTTATTGAGAAGTTAAGCTATGTTGAAGGGGATATAGATATAGGAAATCTCCTTTCGAAATAAATATAATATGAATAAAAGTAAATGATGCGCTTCGATGAAATAAGATAAATAATGTGCTGCGATGAAATAAAAGTAAATAGATAGAGACAATTGTGTATTAATGCATATGTTCATATCTTGCGAGGTTATTGCCATAATGCTGGATTAATGTGTAATAGTTATTAAATGACAATCACGATATATATATGTGTGTGCATATATATACTGGTGATTGGAAAACATAGCTTACATGCAGAATCAAATGATAACACAGTATAATTAATAAACTAAGTGACTGTGAGAAATATGGTAATAGGAAGTCATGTTTTGCACAAAAGATATACACAAAATAACATGGAGGGCACCGGATGCAAATACATTCAATCAAATTGATCACCTGCTAATATATGCAAAGCATAACTCTAACCTAGTGGATGTTAAGAGTTATAAAGGAGCCAATATAGATTCAGATCACTATATGATAGCACATATTAGAAGCAGGATCTCTAATATGAGGAAAACAATTGGGTTACAGAGTAAGAAATTCAACTGTGGAAAGTTGAAGGACCAAGAAACTGCTACCAGGTATATTAGCACAATTAATGAGGGACTTGCTCGCCTGGGTGACTGAGAGTGTCAGCAATGCAGCGAGGATCTTAGTAATCTTATCTTAGATAAATGTTGCTGAAGAAGCTTTGGTAAGAAAGGATAAAGATTGGCTTGACTGGTTTGAAGAGGAGTGTAAACAGATGATAGAAATGAAAAATATAGCGTATCTTAGGAAGTAAGAGAAGTATCAGAGAAGTCTAACTAGAGGATCAGTGGAAGCATATCAGGAGGCTAGATGAAAAAATATTACACAAGAGGAAGTAAAGTGAATTTAGTAGGAATAAACTTGAGATCAGAAATTTGAGGAGCATAAATGATACCAAGGCTTTTTACAGAAGATTGAAGCAAAGTAGAAGGTATTTCCAGCCAAGGGCCACATTATGTAGGAATAAGGAAGGCATAATCATAGGTAATAGTCTTGAAATCTTGAAAGTAGGAGACAATACTTTAATGAATTTCTAAATAAGGATGAAACACAAGTACAGGATGAAATTGGAGTATTAGGATGGACAGTATGGAAAATGAGTCAAAAGAGGGAGTTTGGAACTGGATACTGTGGAGGTACAAATGGCAATAGATAAACTTAAAAATAACAAGGCACCTGGGGGTGATCTTACATAGGCTGAGTTAGTGAAATATGTTGTAGAAGAGTTTATGGAACATCTATAACATTTGATAATTAATATATGGAGGATGGAAGTAATGCCTGAAGAATGGGAGATGAATGCGATGTGCCCAATACAAAAAAAGGGCAACACAATGATCTGCTTCAATTATAGAGGAATCAGTTTGCTATCGGTTGCCTATAGGATATTCTCTAATATACTTTATGCCAAATCGAGGTTATATCCCAAAAACGTTGTAGGAGATTATCAATGTGGATCAAGGAACATCTATGATTGGCCAGATGTTTAAAAAATGGTCAGAATTTGGGATTGACATACACTGCTTGTTCATTGACTTTCAAGCAGATCATGAGAGTATAAATAGAAAAAAGTTATATGTAGCAATGGAAGAATTACAAATTCTAAGAAAGCTGATTAATTAGTACAAGTCATGATAGTCAAAACACAGAGTAGAATAAAAATATAAAATATGTTGTCAGATACAATAATATATGAGAATGGAGTAAGACATGCTTGGCATGTTTATGTTACGGAGAGTAATGAGAGTCTGGAGTTAATGTCAGGAGAACTATTTTCTATAAGTCAATACAGATTATGGCATATGCAGATGATATAATAATTAGAGGAAGAACACATAGAGCAATGAAAGAAGCCTGCACGGACCTTGAGGATGCAACAAGGAAGGTAAACCTAAAAATTACTGAAAAGGAAACAAAATATACGCTAGTCACAAGAAAACAAAGTACAAGAAGATCTGACTTTATAGAAATTGGATCACATAAATTCAAGACTGTTGAGAATTTTATCTATCTTGGCACGGAAATATTGTGCCTCATATTCACCCCATAGAGGAACAGAACACATGGAGGAGATACAATTTTGAATTATATAGACCGATGAGCCAGATATTGTTACAACAATCAAGAGACTACAATGGGTTTGTAAGCTCATAAACACAACTTTTATTTACTCATTTTTAGCGTAGGACTTATAAATGAAAATGGGTGTAAACATAATTGTTTTATTAATAAAATGGAGTTTATAAGCAATTTTAATAACACTGTATGTTTGTTAGAATAAGCTGTTAAAATTATTATTTATTTATGCCAACAAACTTACTGTTGGTGTTTTTAAACACACAAGCTGTGTGTGGGCAATGTTTGAGAGGTAGAACTGGTTTACCAGGAGAAATTAGAACTGGCTTCAGAATTCAATGACATTCTGGCAGATTGTCACAGTAGCTCAATGGTTAGAGCAGCCGCCTGGTAAGCGGAAGGTCTGTGGTTCAAGTCCCAGCTGTGGCATTGAATTTTTAAGCTCCAGTTCTACCTCTCAAGCTGTTAAACTCTTACCTATTCCAAATAAATTCTCGTAGAAAGTGAATTGTACTGAAGAACATTTAGTGTGTCTCAAGAATAGAAATAATCACCATAAGAGCTAATTTAACAATTAACATTTGCACTATATAGTTATATCTGTGTACATATCCAGTACATCAAATATTACATTAGTTCTGGACATATCAAAGTTTATTATTCTTTACAATACTTGAGGATAGGCTAGCTACCCTGAAAATATATTTTGAAAATTACACAAGGTAAAAACATGTAGTTTTAGTGAAGTTTGTGCTTTCAAACCTGATTCCAATAATTATTATGAAAGCTGTCCCTATATGTCTGTTTTAATTCAGTAGTAAAACATATTCTATAGAGAACTGTAATAAGATGTTTACAGAATAGGCCTTCATAGTACTCATAGCTAACACTCTTTGTAAATGCATATAAGTTTAAGTTAAATTCATACACTTAAAAACCACTCCAGAACTCATGAGAGTTTGATATTGACATCTATTATCATTTTCAAACATATAGACTTTGATAAAGCTGGAATGACATTAAGCAATAATTTTTAAGTTTTCATTGAAACCAAAGAGCACGATAGAAATATAATTTATCACCAAATATATATGAGTATCTGCCATTTGAGTTTGATTTAAATAGTGAAAGTTATTGACTATATTAATTCATATTAAAGAAAAGTGTGTACTAGTTCAAATCTTTTTCTGCTTCATGTACTTCACATCTATAGCAAGGCTACTTTGCCAAATACTACCACTATTAGGAGTATAAGTGCAAAACATTACAATATCAATGTTTTATTTTTTGGTAAATTTCATATTCAACATCAGGGGTCTCCGTCTAGGGGATATGTGAATAGCGACCACAAGGTACCCAAGCTGAGCAGAACATTACTCCTACTTACTGGTGTGTTGCTCCTCACTGTAACTTTTCTATCAGACCTAACTTTGGTCATCTCTTGTTCTCTTCCGACCCCGATGCTATTAGGGTTCCCGAGGGCTAGGGAGTCTTTATTTTTCCAACCTCTCCATTTCTCTATAAAATCTTAACCCCTAACATGCTGACCTGTCATGGCATGTAATACGTCCTCTGATTGGTAATCAGAGGATATGGTCGGTGAATTTATTTTGATAACCCTCCCGGTCAGGTCGGTGAGACCCGTAAACCAACGACAGGCGTGGTCCTCCAGACATTCTGGGGGTTGTGAGAGAGCGATGTAACCGCCAAAACATAAAAATATGGTGCTCTCTAAAAAGCGGTTACTATTACTGCTATTGCTCTCTTCAATATCATCAGTGAAAAATATTGGAGAGCAAGAGGATTAATGACTTCATTGTCAGAAATCCAGCATTAGCTAACAACAACAATGGGTTTGATATGTTCTCAGTGCGGAATATCAAACTATTGAGAAAATCTTCATCGCAATGCCAGAGGGGACAAGAAAGGTGGGAAGACCCAATCTGAGATAGATGGACAATATAAGAAGAGACATTAGAATCCTCGGATAAGGAACTGGAGAAGCAGTTTAAAGAGTGAAAGATGATAGGGGAAATGTTTGATGATCACGAGTCAATGACTGATGCCTGTTCCTGATCTCATGGATAGTAGGTGGGTTGCCAGGGACCCTCTACTCTGAACTGAAGATCTGCACCTACCATGTGAATGATTTCATTGCCTCTTCTGTCCGCTAAGAGGCCACAGTGCCAATGTAGATGCTTGGCATTGAAGTCCCCTGCTAGAATGACATGGGGATGTTAGGAGAGAATGGAGAAGTAATTGTTAATTATGAACTGTCTCTGGGATGGATGGTACACAGACACTGTTAAGACTTCTGTGCTGCTGAAGTGGACACAGGCAGCCAGGCCTTAAGGGTTTGAAGCTGTGGAGCTGGATGGGTCAGTGGACTACACTTCTCCTCATGAAGGTCGCTGTGCTGCCTCCTCAGTAACCCACACAGTCTATCCTGAGGCATTTGTATCCCAGGAGTCGAGAAGAGTTGCTTTGTTGGAGCTGTGTTTTCAAAACCAAGAAGAGGTCTAAAACATGTGCACTGGCAAAATGCTGGAGCTCATTTGCCTGACTGGCCAGGGCACACACACGTTCCAGAACACAAATTTGAATGAGATGCAAGACCCAGTTCGACCTACCATTCTGGGTGGTCCGGATGACACTGCTCAGTAGTGCAAACTCCTCCATAGTGGTAACTATTCTATTCTGTTCTATTCTATTCTGGGGGCTGAGTTGGTGGTTTTGTATGTCATTTCCATCTTACATATATTTACTAGCTGCCCATGGTTTGACAACTTTATCCCTACAACTTTTAGTCATAGAATGGATACCACAAAAACACTGGGAAAATACTATGCAGAAGCACAGTTGAACAAACTCAAATACCACAGGAAGAAAGACAAGTAGAGAAAGCTGTGTGAATGTAACATGTTGTATTTCTATTTCAATTAATTAGAAATTAATATGAATTCTTTGTAGAAGAGAAAGAAATATGATTGTATGGCATAAAAGAAAGGTGAGTAAAGATAACCATAAGAATGTATGTGTTGCATTTCAATTTCGAGCATATATAAAATTGTATGAATTGTTTATAGAAGAGGGAGTAGGGAAAGAAGTGTGATTGTGTTTTATAAAAGAAAAGTGAGTAGAGAAAACCATGTGAATGTTATGTGTTACATTTCTGTTTCAATCATACAAAAGTTATATGAATGCATGTTGAAGGGCAAGTAGGGAATGACATGTGAATGTATTACATAAAAGAAAAGCAAGTAGATAATGTATGAACCGTATGAATCTAATATATTGCATTTCTGTTTCAATCATAGAAAATTGTATATTGAAGGGCGAGTACAGGATATGTGAATGAGTTACGTAAAAGAAAGGTGAGTAGGGAAAACTATGTGAATGTGATATGTTGCATAGTAAAATGAATAGCATAAGAACCACCATGAAAAAACACTTAGATATACCAATTTTCATGGTGATCGATCAACCAGAAGATTGCATGAATCAAATGTTGAACAAATAGAGAAGAACATGTGAATTTATTACATAGATGAAAAGTGAGTGGAGAAAATAGTGTGAATGTAATACTTTGCATTTCAATTTCTAACAAAGAGAATTGTATGGTGAAGGACATGTGATTGTGTTTCATAAAAGAAAAGATTTAAGAGAAAACTGTGTGAATGTAATACATTGTATTTCTATTTCAATCATAGAAAATTGTAGAATTGTAGGTTGAAGGGCAAGCAGAGAAGGATATGTGAATGTATTATGTAAAAGAAAAGGTGACATATACTTTCTAGGTGAAGTCACATTACATGCAGCCTCTTCTAATCCAGGTGTATTTTCTTTAGCTGATCTCTCCATTATGTGCTATCTCCTCCATCATTCTACTCTCCACATGCACTGCACCTTATAAAGCTTAAGTTTTACAATGCTACATTGCTTAGTATCTCACCAATATGTGTCCTGTGTAACGATCCAGCAGAAATGAATGAAGAACACTTGAAGACCTGTGAAGCATTAAGATCAGAAGAAACTACAGTTCAAAAGTATTGGAAAGCACGAATGCTAATGGCTTCATTGCCAGATGCAAGGCACTAGAAAACAACAACAACAACAACATTGCTTAGTATTTGTTTGGCAGCCATCAATAGTAAATGCTCTCAGGGGAGTGCTAAGTGATCAGTGGAAGGAGGAAGACGTGTGTCAGTGAGCTCCTGAAGTGTGGGAACAAAAGTGGCCTAACCAGCAATGGGTGTAGAAATCACAGTCTACAGAGTTGGACTCTTCAGGCAAATATTATTTCAAAAAAAAGTAACAGGGAGCAGTAAGATTGAGGGATTACTATTAGTAATCATAATTCTATGCTATTACTGATAGCTGGAATCGAGCAAAACCCGGGCCCCGAGGGAACACAGGGAATCTTAGCAGAATTGGTGGAAAAAATCAGCAAAATGGATGGTATGGAGCAAAGGATAACTGATAATTTGGATAAGATAGCGAAGGAATTAAAAGATGAAGTTGGCAGAGAAATTCAAGGGATTAGGGCAGAAGTGGAAGAAATGAAAATAAAACTAGAAAGAGCAGATGAGAGGAGAAGAAGATTTAATTTGGTGTTTATAGGAGTGAAGGAAAGAAGAGGTTTTTGGCCAGTGCAAGACATATCTCAAATATTGAAAGATAAATTGGAATTAGAGCTACAAGGATGGGAGATTGTTGAAGCCTATCATATAGGAAAACAGACAGGAAGGAGACCAATTATTGTTCAATTCACAACGATGCAATTGATTTATGAAATACTGGGCAGAGCAAAGATGCTGAAAGGGAGTGATATATTCATAAACAAGGAACTAACACCAATGCAAAGAATCACAAAAAAGAATCTAATTTGGCAAATGATGGAAGCAAGGGCAGCAGGGAAAAGAGCATATATCAGAAATTTACAATTATTGATAGAAGGAGTCAATGCTACTTCTACGGGCAAGGGAGACATATGGCGCATTGGGACAATGCAAGAGGAAATAAGTCAGCAAAAATTACACCATACGCAGGAAATGAATGCCACAGCAGCAACATCGAGCATACCAAGCACCGGACACGTGAGTGATGAAGAGAGACAAGATAAGGCAGTAGTGACGTCATCAGAAGCCATGATGACAGCAGTCACGTCAGATGATATGTCAGCATGGGGAAAAGTGAAAGATAAAAGTAATGAGCCAGCAAGAGATGACGAAACAAGAGAGGTGACGTCAGCAAGGCAAGAGAGAGAGACGATGGCAGCAAAGAAAAAAAGTGTCACCAAGCAAGGAGGAGCTAGAAGCAGCATGAGGACTAGCGGGGAAAGGGAAAGGAAGCTGGATTCAGCCGATTGGTAGCAGTGAGGAGAAGGGAGAGACAACCACCCAAGGTCGAAGGAGGGGTGTAACAATAGCAGGAGGGGAAGATGAACATATAATATCATCGCCACATGGCAGTATTCTGGTTTTAGACAAACAAGTGACGCAGGATGAAGGAATAAAGCTGAGAAGCAAGAAAACACTACAGAAAACAATAGAACAGTTTGTGTGGTCCAGAGGGAGAACAGGTTTGCAATAGCAAATAATAAGGAAGGTTTTGGAATTGTGAAGGGCTAAAAAATAAAATCAGCATAGGTTCCATACAGCATCTATTAGTGAATTTGAATTACCTAGCAGTGGTAGAGACATGGTTAAAAGATGAAGAAATCAAATTAATCAATTTTAATTATTTAGAAAAAGGGAAAATGTATACAAAGAGAGGAAGACCATCAGGAGGGCTAGGTTTTTTTATCAAGAATAAATTGAGTAAAACAATAAAAGAAACATCGTCTAGTTGTAAGGAAGTACTTTGGATTATAATTGAAGATAAAGTGATAGTGGATAGCATAATGTGCAATAATATCTAACCCTCCAGCTTCAGTTTCACAATCCAGAACTGTTTTATCACCTTGATAAAGATATAGAGAAGTTATGGAGTAAATATATGAATATTGAGATAATACTATTAGGAGATCTAAACATAAGAATTGGAGAAAGTGATGTTAGTTTTACAGATTGGTGGGAGGATTGCAATGTAAGCGGGAAAAATGTGAATATTAGGCATAGCAAGGATAAGGTGACAGATAGGGGTAGTGAGAAACTCATTAATTTCTGTGAGCAAAATGCACTAGATATTCTTAATGGAAAATATGAACTTGGTGAATTTACTTTTATAAATGCAAACAGTCATAGTGTAAAGACATTGTACAAAAGATATGAAATCAAACATAATATAGATCAGGAAGAGTGGATAAGTTACTTCTCAACTTTATATGCATGTGAAAAGTCTAATAAGGAGAAGATAATCCCAGAAATAGAGAATAACTATAATGAGATATTAGATAGGGATATAACAGGGGAGGAAATAATAAACTAAGTTAGAAGAATTAAGAGAAATAAAGCTCCAGGAATAGATGGTATACCAGGAGAATTTCTTAAAGCATGGTGCGAAGAAGAGAACAGGGTTAGATTATTAACATTTTTGTTTAACTGAATAGGTTATATACCGAAAAGTTGGATTTTTTTTTTTTTTTTGAATTAACGTCCTCCAACATTGTGTCATATTGGACGAACCGAAAAGTTGGAGAAAAGCAATTATACAGCCAATATATAAGGGCAAAGGGGAGTTGGATAAACCCAACAACTATCGGGGAATAACACTGTTGTCCAATGTGGGGAAAATTTTTGCAGGAATAATGGCTAATAGGATGCAAAAATGGATTGAAGAATTCAGTATTCTTTCAGAATATCAAATGGGTTTTAGGAAAGGTAAGAGAAGAGTGGACAATGTCTTTATTATACAAACATTAGTGGACAAGTATTTAAGATATAAAAAAGGTAAAATATATATGGCCTTTATTGATCTCGAAAAAGCATTCGATCGAATAGAGATGAATTTACTGTGGTATAAATTATTAATGAAGGGGGTTAGTATCAAAATGGTAACCATTCTAAAAGGGTTATACAAAGTGAGCACATTTTTCATATAATATGAAGAAGGAGCAATAACTAGGGACATACACCAGGAAAAAGGGCTAAGGCACGGCTGCAAGTTAAGTCCAGTATTGTTTAATTTTTTCATAGAGGATATATTGAAAAATATAAGCAATACTAATAATTTTTTTCTGGTAATTAATAATTTACAAATCCCTGGATTATTTTAATTTAAAAGGTGAGTTAATTAATAACAGTGAACAAGATTATTGGATTATTGTTTGCAGATGACTGGTGATTGGTGTTATTACTATAAATGGGTTAAAAATATCTTTACAAGAAATAGATAAATATTGTGCAGATTGGGGCCTAAAGGTGAATAGAGGTAAAACCCAAATTGTAGTATTTAAAAAAGATACCAAACTGAGCAAACATGAGAAGTGGCAGAAAGAGGGATTAGAATATAAAGTGGTACATGAATGTAATTACTTAGGAATGAAGATTGATGCAGGAGGGAAATGGGAGAAGCAAAAGAAATGTGCTCTGGCAAAAGGGAAAGCAGCAATTGTAGCTGTAAGAGGATGTTTGTGTAAAATGCCTGAAATGGAAATGAAATGGTTAGAAAGGGTGTATAATTCGGTGGTTGAAGCACGAATGCTATATGGTATTGAGATATGGGGGCTGGAAAAGGGATGGGAAGTACTCGATTGCGTACACAGGGGGTTTTGTAAGGAAGTTCTGGGGCTGCCAATATCCACTGCAAATGAAGTAGCTCTAATAGAAATGGGGAGAGTTCCAAGAAAAGGGTTAGTTATAGAAAAGGCATTAAAATATTGGTATAAAGTATTGAATTTAGAGGAGGGGAATATATTGCAACAATGCTTGAAGTATCAAGAATTAAGTTTACCAAATAAAGGATGGGTAAGTAATTTATGAAATAACTTGGAAGATAATGGTATGGGTGATATTTGGAGAAAGAGAGAAACTAATTACAAAGGTTTTTGGAAAGGGGCCAGAAAAAGATTTGAAGGCATGGAGATTCAGAAACTGTTTAGTCAATTAGCAGAGAGGAGATCACTTGTTTTCTATATTCCATTGAAAGATAGCTGGGGGAGGGAGAGGTATATAAAGCGCGTTCCACCCTTAAAAGACAGTACACATTAAATGGAGTGCAGTGTTGCAACATGTACTAGTTGCGAATCTTTCTCCGCGAGCGACTCGAGGTGGCCTGAGTCCTGTACTTAGTCCTTCAATTGCTGCTTGACGAGACGGGCATTTTTAACTTTGGTATCCCTCCACGCCTTTGTTACTGTATGACCTAAATTTACAAATGACTCGTCTGTATAAACAATTGATTTCCCCTGGTCCCTAAACCTTTTTATGTTTTTTAGATATTTATGTCGCCATCTGATGATATCAATATCGTCTCTTTCTATTAATATGCATTTGTTACCCTTTCTTTCATATTCGAACCCCAAATCAGAGTGGCCCTTGAGAAATTTAGTACGGTCTCATCACTGTTGAACTGTGACAAAATTATATTCAGCGTGGGTGGAATATTTGCAAACATTAAAGAATGAACAATTCGCTGCACTCTACCTTGCACTATTCAATCATATTGGGTTAACCTAGCGTTTTGTGTAGTCCCGTCCTTTTTGCTTTCTTTTCCGATGGCGTTCTTAGAGGTCCTTTCATTAGTTCCTTTTTAATCCTACACACTAATGCTTCTGAACACCCGATAGCCTTAGCTGTTTCTTTTACCGCCTTACTTATACGCATTTTACTTCAAAAATAATCTAACACATTCATAATTATTTGGCGTTCCTTACTTCTTAATTTACCAACATATCGTCTCTTCCTAGCTTCCCCCTCCATAACTACAAATATTTACAAAAGTATTAAACAAATAACGAAACAAATAACGCAATAACAGCTCACAGTTACACACACGGTTTCTTTCGAACTAATGCTAGTGCTGCTCCTTATACTATCTTCTGTGTCAGGCCTGACGCTGAATAGATGAATACCTTTTGTTTGCCTTACTGGATAAAAGAAAGAGGTTACTGCCTTTTGGTTTATTTTAAAAACTTTCTCCAACCTTCCTCAACATTTGTTCTCGCTGGTTCCCTGATGTAAACTCAATAACAAAAAATTTTCACACTGCGTAACTTTTGCAGTGCACAGATATAAAATTTTCCGAAAACATTTAATTTAAAAAATTATAACACTTAACTGGGTAAACATAGAGAATTCAAAGTAGGCAGGTAGTAGCACTATAGTTTACTCTACCTAAGAAAAAAATATAGATGCATTCTAGCAGTTAGTTTGTTAGTTAGTGCATGATGAGTATAGAAACAGCAAATATCGGACTTCTATTGAAAAAAACGTTTTCTGAAGAAATTTGGGCCTATAGAAACGTATAATGACTCTGAAAAGGATATAACCTGATAGAGAAAAAAATTCTGCATAGGATAATGTGTTCAAACCTGAAATTTATAACAAATGAATATTTATACCATGCTATTAGTAATCTGACAACAGTGCGAGGGTAGAAAAGGACGCGGCTAATGGCAACTTGTATGCGCTAGATAGAGACAGAGATGTCCCATTTAACTCCATACTGTCTTCTAAGAGTGGAACGCTATATAGATAGCACAAGCAATGAAGAAAGAAAGGGGATAGCATGGTTAAGAGCAGGGTTATGGAGATTAAGAGGTCAAAGAAATGGATACCCACAAGACGAGTGCCCATTGTGTAGGGACAAATACTGTTTGATTGCAAGGAAACAGAGTTGTGGAGGAAAGATTGTCAAATATCAAAGATAAACAGGAGAATTAGCTTAATTAAGATTTTAAACAAAAATTATAAAAACAGCATAGTTTTTAAGTAAGGTAAAAAGCAAATGGATTGTAAAAAGAGGGAAAGAATAATAAGGTGACTATTATATAACACATATTGTAACATGTCTGTAAGTATACTACTGTGGATTGTCCTGTGAAAAAGTGGCCTGTGCCAAAACACAGGGCAGTCCGAAAATTGTAAAAGCTTAGTACCTCAATAAATTATTATTATTATTATTATCATCATCATCATCATCATTATTAATGCTCTCAGCAAATTTGGAAACATGGACAAAACTGTTCGTCAATTATTTTTTATTTCCAAACTTGAGGAAATGGCTTGGTGGTAAAAGATTTGCCAACAATGAAGAGCTATGAGTCTGCGGTTGATGGCTATTTTGCAGAGCTCAACAGTTCTCATTATGAACAAGGTATCGAAGCTGTTGAGCATTGCTGGGAAAAGTGTGTCAGGCTGAAAGGAGACTATGTAGAGAAATAAAGATTTCTCCACCCCCAAAATTGTATCCTTTGTTAGGTTGGATACTTCTGGGACAACCCTCGTAAATCCATTATCTCTTCTTTCCATATGTTGACTCGCATCCCATATTCTTCCACTGATAGATTGCAGTTCATCCATCTCTTGGTTTATCGCTTTTTTCATTTCCTCAGTTTACCTCTCTTGTCATGGGCGTCACGAAGGGGGGGCAAGGGAGGGCCGCGGCCCCCCTTGGAAATTAATGAACTTAATGTACTGACTACTTAACTATTATTTTAATTTTTATGTAAAGAACAATTTCTATTTAGCGCAAATTTATACGGTTATCTGCAACAAATACTATAACTTTTGACAACAAAATAATGAATCAATGTTATCTGATTGCAAAATTCTAACATTTTGGCCCCCCCCCTGGAAAAAAGTCTGCCGACGTTCATGTCTCTTGTAACTATTTTGGTCTGACTTCACTCATCACTACAACTGCCCTATGTTCATGAACTTCAATCAGATCATAATCCCATGTTGGCTAAGACTAACACCCAGGTTGTGAGCCATGACATATTGTTTCAACACCGATATGTCCACAGGGACTGCATTAGGGTTTCCCTCAACGACTCCATCCCTGCTAACCCTTAAATCACGGACATCCCAATCTTGGAGGTTGTGGTCTCTTCCTTTACCTCCATTGTGACACAAAGTCTATGTGTTCATTGAATACATGGAAAGTACTATGAGTCCACAAGAATGACCTGCAGGACCTGAACTTCTCTGACCGTGTTTGTTGGAAGGTATGCCAATACTTTCGACATATCCCCAATGAGATGGATTGTCTTCCCATCATTAGACCTAGCAAACTCCAAGGTGCACTCCGGCGTCTCAACTCCAGAAAGGCTGTGGGGCCTGATGGGCTGTCATGCTCTGCTGCCTTCCCTTCAAGGCTGTGCTCTTTTTCACAAAGGTCTTCAAAATATACCTCGCCTTGTGTCACTTTTCACATGAGTGGAGGGAGGCCCGACTGATCTGCATTTTGAAGCCAGGGAAGGACCTGGTACATCCAGAAAACTACCGCTCCATAAGCCCTTTTCCTGTCCTCTCGAAAGTTTTCGAAAGGCTTCTACTTGCACGCTGTACCCCCTACTGGGAGACATTCAAGCTATCCCTCTCCAGCAGTTTGGGTTTTGCCCTGTCACTCAATGCCTCAACAGCTGTTGCAAGTAGTGGAAGCTGCTGCCATGGGATACCAGGTCAGCATATACACTACAGCAGTGTCTCATGCCTTTTCCACGACCTGACATGTGGGTCTCCTGCACAAATTAATCCAAATGGAGCTACCCAAACACATAATATACACATTAAACTCCTACCAAAACACAGTTCATTTGTGGTTTTAGTTGCAGGAAACAAATTTACACAAAGGCTAATCAGAGACGGAGTCTCCAATGGTTCTGTTCTGTCCCCCACGCTTTTTAATACCTATGTGGCTGACTTACCAACTGAGTCACATAGTCAACATAGCTCAGCATGCTGGTGACATGCTGCTGCACACAACAAACACCCACGCAGAACCTTCAATCCCATCCAGAGGGAGTTCTGCCTCCTTTAAGAATGTTGCTGGCATTGCGATTGTCCATCAATCTGGGGAAAAGCCACACCATTCTCTTCACCAAGCACTGCTTTCCCACAAATTCCCCACATTCACCTATCTCAGGAGAAGAATAAAATGGACAAATACAATTACCTCAATTAAGGAATATACTATTAAAAACAATGCCAGTAACAACAGAAGAGTTTTTAGGCAGCAATGTTAATGAAATTGTGAAATATTTGTAAAGATCTGATAGATCACAGTAGACACTACTTGTAAACATATGATAGATTACAGTAGACACTACTTGCAAACATAAATTTTTAATTGAATTGTTTATATTTGTACATAATTATGTAACAATTGTATCACTATGTTAGAAATAAGTTTGATGAAGCCATGAATATTCTGTATTCCTATGGTGAGTAAAACTACTACTACTACTACTACTACTACTATTACTACTACTACTACTACTACTACTACTACTACTACTACTACTACTACTACTACTACTATCTACCTAGGAGTAAAGCTCGATAAGGGTCTGCCTTTTGGGAAACATATCAGAGACCTGTCGCATCAGGTTTAACCTCTTGAGCGATGGCCATTTAAAACGTCCGCGAGCCGAGAACTGCTAGCATTTAAATTGTTAAATGCACTTCGTATATACAGAGCTGTATTTTGTGTAAATATTAAGTTATTTTAGTGAAACAAAAACTGGTATAAAATTCGTTATTTGTAGTATAAATGTATGTCATCAGCAAAGTTGAGTTGTATTTACAAAACGTTGAAATGGCACTATTTTGTTTCACTGTGGTGAAAAGTCAACTTTGCTCTGTCGAACGCATCTAATATAAGTTCTCGGAAAGAAACAGTAAAGAAACACCCATTGTATGTGTGGCTTATGCGTCAGCATACTGTGTAATAAAGCAATACTGTATGCGTGGTCTCTTGAGTCATCAGAATAGAGCAACATTGCAACTTTTGCTTACGCGAGTTTCGTAACTTAGTAGAGTCCATGTCTTTCTTTGTTGAAATACATACGTATACTTTCCTGCTTGTAGCTGAAGGGAGAAGTGGTATAAAAAGGTGTTTTTGCACCAACTGGATATAACCATATACAACTGTTTGGGGATTTGGACAGCTCTCTAAACCCACATAGGACAATGACCGACCTTGACTACCGACTATAAATAGCTCGCAGCCTAATTGAACAATACCATGTTGGGGGTTGAAAATCCAAAACCCCTGCACCCCTCAGACTTCAAGGAAAACATTATCCTAAAAGGATACCACCAACAGCAAAGAAGTCCCGCCCATCTCGAAAGTGTTTCGTGTGCCGCAAGAAGGGAATTCGCGAATGTGGAAATGTACCTACCCTTATGTGTTTATCCCTGTTTTGAGGTAAATCACTGCAGAACGAACATATTAAGGTAAGCCAATAAAGTATATAGACCTTACTAAAATGTTTCATAAAGGGAAAGTTATAATAAGTTGAGTTGGATAAGGGATAAATAAGGGTTAAATGCTTAAACGCACAGGACACCCATATCGCTCATCCGTCATTTTAAATGGACATGATTTCACGTCGATATCCCTCAAGAATTTAACAGGTCAACAGCCCCATTGTACCCTATGCTGAAGTCCGGGATATCTGTTCCCTTGAAGCTACACCTTTTTTGGGCCTTCATAATCCCTGTCTCTTATATACCTGCAAGATCTGGGGCATGGCCGCAGACTCAAACCTTCTGCAACTGCACCCTGCAAATCCCACATCTTATCATTACAGTGGTTAAGCCCTGACAAGTGCAGGTACACATATGGCACACCTCAGGCTGTCCTCAGCCTGCTATCACTCCCAGCCTCACTAATATTAAAAACTGCATTGTGCAAATTAAACAGTAGCAAAAAATAATGGAGCAAAATGATACTTTAATGACAATTCATTTTCCATAACTTAAATGCCAAAGAATTTTAGTGGGTTTTACCTTTGTAACTATGCGACTAAGAACATTGCAAAGTTGTAAACCACTTCAACTGCCACATCCATTATTAACCCATTAATTATGCATAATCACTAAAAATTATTTTTATTTTGTAGATTATGGTGTTCATGTGTTTATTTACAAAATATAATTTTGTGTTTTTTACCACCAATCATCATGTAAATATGCATATATAATTGATAATTTTTTTTTATGCCAACAAACTTACTGCCTGTGTTTTTAGACACACAAGCCAGAGCAATGTTTGGGAGGTAGAATCAGGAATGAAAAATTTAACGCCATCGCTGGGATTAGAACCATGGATCTTCTGCTTTACGTACCGCAGCTGCCTGGTCCGTGGTTCAAATTCTGGCTATGGCATTGAGTTTTTCAGTCCTAATTCTACCTCTCCTGCATATATAATGTTTTTCTAATATTAAAATATAACATTCTGACTATGTAGGCTTCGTCAGCTGGTGTCCATATTAACTAGGTCTTCCGGGGAAGGCCGCCTATTGGTTGTCCTGTTGTTGCCAACATTTCGCTCTACTATGTAGGGCTTCTTCAGGGCTACGCTTCTTCTTGACAGCACCGTAGGAACTGTGCTGACTAGAGAGAGAGAGGCGGTTTGTCCGTTTATTTATACTTTGGCTGTGGAAGTTTGGGCTGGCCCTCTTGCTCTCATTGGCTGATGGTCTGTCAATCTTCGCATTCTTATTGTTTGCCAAATAGTGTTGAGATGTCTTCCATTATCCCTGTTTATGCTGTTTTGTAGTTTGAATATTTCTATGCTTTCTCTGGTCATCCTGTGTGTAAAATGGTCAGAGTTAGCTAGTAGCTGTATTTGGTTGAAATCTATGTGGTGCCACGTGGATATGGCATGTTCAGTTAGTGCTGGCTTTTTGGGTTGATTAATTTTAAACTTCTGATATGTTCCTACCGTCTGATTTTTATTAATCTGCCTGTCTCGCCAACATATGCCACTCCGCAGTCGCAGTTGATTGTGAATGCCAGCGCTGTTCAAGTGGTCTTGTTTATCTTTAACCAAGCGTAAAAATGACTTTAGTTTCTTAGTGGCTTTGTACCTGGTTTTGATGTTGTGTTTCCCTAGTATTTTTGTTATTTTGTTGGTTGTTCCTTTTATGTAAGGCAACCATGCTATGGTTTTGTCCTTCTCCTTTTCTTTTGTTGCACCATTTGATTCCACGGATCTCTTCTTGCTTATGTATAGATTCTTTATTTGTCTTTTCGAATATCCATTTGCTTCCAGGGCATGTTGTATGTAATTTAATTTGTCTTGTAAGTTCTCCTGATTGCAAATGCGGTTGGCTCTGTGTATAAGTCTGTTTGTCATTGCTCATTTAATAGCTGGAGGATGGTGGGATGAGGCATCCAAATGCCTGTCCGTGTGTGTGAGCTTACGATATACTGAAAATGTTAGTCTATTTTGTTTTCGTTCTACAGAACATCCAGAAAGGGCGGTTTTCCATTTTTCTCTAATTCCATTGTGAATTGGATATTTGTGTGCATGTTGTTTAAATGGTCTAGGAAGTCTGTAATCGTGCTTTTACCATGTGGCTAGATTACTAAAGTATCGTCTACGTCTCTTAGCCAAAGGGAAGGTTTCAAGTCTGCTGTATCTATTGCTGTGGTTTCAAACACTTCAAGAAAAAGATTGGCCACTACTGGTGAAAGTGGTGAGCCCATGGCAGTGCCTTCAGTTTGTTGAAACAGTTTGTTTTTGAAGCTAAAGTAATTACTTGTTAGGCAGTGTTGTATTAGGTCTGTCCAGTCTTCAGGGAGTTAATGGAATTTTATCTTCTCTTTGATAATATGGAGTGCATCTTTGATAGGTATTTTTGTGAAGAGAGACTGTATATCAAAGCTGACCAGGAGATGGTAAGGTTCAAGTTTGAAGTTTTTCAGTATTTCTACTAGGTGTCCTGAGTTGCGAACAAATGAAGAAGTATGTCCTGTTATCTGTTGTAAGCCTTCTGCTAGGAAGCCTGCAAGAAAGTGCGTAGAGGACTTGATGGTGCTGACTATGGGTCTGAATAGTACTTCCTTTTTGTGAATTTTCGGCAGCCCATATATTCCTGGTGTGTATGAGTCGTGTGGAATTAGTTTCTTGTGGAGTTTTTTTGGTATTGAGGGGTTCTTAGTAAGGGATGTGGTGGTTCCCTCCACTTTTGCAGTGGGGTTTTTCTCAATGTGTTTGTAAAAAGAGCTCATACATCTTATTTTCGTAGTCTACCACATTCATGACTACCGTGGCATTCCCCTTGTCAGCTGAGAGGATTATCAGTTTCAGGTCCTGGATGATAGTGCGTAGTGTTTTGTTTTTGTCATGAGAGATGTTCAGCTTAGGTGATTTTGCTTTCTTGAGGATCTTGTAAGCTTATATTCTTGTGTCATTGGAAGTCCCCTCAGGAAGGTCTCTAATGCTTGATTCTATGCTGGCGATGTCTTCTGTCAGGATCTGTCTTGGTGATGGAGCAAATTTCAATGCCTTGGCTAGAACACCGGTAGTTGCTTCATCCAACGTGGTATTAGAATGTGCAGATAGGCAGATCAATAAAAATCAGATGGCAGGAACATATCAGAAGTTAAAAATTAAATCAACCCAAAAAGTCAGCACTAGCTGAACATGAACATGCTATATCCACACAGCACCACATAGATTTCGACCAAATACAGCTACTAGCTAGCTCTGACCATTTTACACACAGAATGACCAGAGAAAGCCTAGAAATATTCAAACTACAAAACAGCAAAAACAGAGATAATGGAAGACATCTCAAACTATTTGGCAAACATTAATAAGCATGCGAGGACTGGCTTACCATTAGCCAATGAGAGCGAGAGACCCAGCCCAAACTTCCACGGCCAAAGTATAAATAAGCAGACAACCCCCCCCCCCCTCTCTCTCTCTCTCTAGTGGTTGAACATATAACAGAAAACGACAATATTGAGGTACATCTCTCCCCAGAACCGACCTTTTGGGACAGATCAGGGCACTTTGACTCTGAGATTTTGGACCTTGTACTCACATAAAATGTGACACTCTCAAATAACTTCACTGTGTACCACAGCCTGAACTGCAACCATCTTCCTCTGCATTTCGACATACTGGGTGCTATTACGGCTGGTGCCTCTGGCCCTCAGAAGAGGGCAGACACAGACTGGGATAACTTTACCACAGAAATGCACAGGATGGCACCACCCAAGCCATCATACTACAGTGAGGTAGACATAGATGTCGCCATTGAAAACTTTACTGCCTCGCTACGCATGCTGCAAGAGAAATGCTACCACATACATCACAAGACCACCCAGTTTTTGCACATACCCTGAGGTAGAGCAACTCATTGTGCGGAGAAGACGCTTGACAAGACTGTGGCGGACACCTGGCAGCCTGAATATAAAGTGCTATCAAATGGCTATGCAATGTCATTCGGCAACAAATTAAAATCAACAAAATTGAACAGTGGGAAAATAAAATGCTGAGTACCACCCATTCAGACTCTTCTTTGTGGAAATTATTATTAAAGGCTTTCAAGGTCTCCATGAGCATCAACTCCGCAACTGAGGTGCTGCACACTCAAGGTGGCCTGCACTTCTCCGCAGAGGACAAAGCCATGGTCTTGGCTGACTGTCTCCAAGACAGATTCACTGAAAATCCAGTGAGCAACCGTGACATAGAATGGGAGGTCCAGACATGGCTGCAAACCTGGGTGGCATAGAAGCAAGAGCAGGAAGTTCACAAGGTCATTAGGAAACTGCCTAATGGGAAAGCTGCTGGCCCAGATAAAGTGACTAATGAGGAGCTTAATTATCTCCCGAGACAAGCTCTGGTGCAATAAACAAAGATAATTATTAGTAACATTCGTTGCGAAAGTTTTAAATCTTATATTTAATGACTGTTTGCAGCACAGCTACTTCCCCTCCACTTGGAAGCGAGCCAAGGTTACTATGCTCCCAAAGCAAGGGAAAAACATCAGACAGCCCCAAAATTACCGCCCTATCAGTCTCTTGTCTGGTAAATTGCTCGAAAAACTTATACTTTCTCAACTTCAAAATCAAGTTTTGGAAACACATGAACTTTAAAATTCACAGCTTGCTTTAGAAAAGGACATTCCACAGAATTGCAGAATTGCTTCTTTGACTAACTGATGACGTAACTGAGCAAATTAACAATGGGGCTTTAACTTTAGCATTATTTCTCACCAGTGCTGGCACAATGGCCTCATTTATAAACTACACCATAATTTCCCAGCACTTCAAAATTGTCTGTACTTGCTGTACAATTTCTTGGAAAATCAGCAATTCTACATCCAAGTGGGCAACTCATCCTCCAGGAAGTGAATGATGCAGGCTGGCGTCCCACAAGGGGTAATCATGTCACCGTTTTTGTACATATTGTTTACCAATGATTTCCCAGTGGACACCAGATGCAAGGTCACCATGTATGATGATGACACTGAAATATACAACCAGCAAAAAAATAAAAATTAATCCTAATAAATGCCAGCTAATACATTTCTCAAAGCGGCATCACACTTTGGCAATGAACCTAAAGGTCGGTGGTAAAACATTGCACTGTCTTCTGCATATTAAATACCTAGGCGTCACCGTGACCTGCATGATGTACTGGCCCACCCACATAAAAAATAGTGCCAACAAAGGCATACAGCCGCTGAAGTTATGTGCTCCCATCTTCCGCAGCAAACAGCTGCAACTGAAATCCAAAATAGTCTTATATAGGTCATTTATTCTTTCAGTGGTTCTGTATGCATGTATGGTCTGTTCCAAAACCACCATAAAACAAATCCAAACCCTCCAAAAAGTCCTCTCTGCTACCCTCTGAACCACCAGCAAAACTCTTCACCTTGAAACCCAGATGTCATCCATCCCAGAGGCAATAACTAAAAGAGCCACAACAGTATGGGCACACAAATCACGTGATTGCCAACATTGCCAAAGGCAAGCTAAAGCACCACAAACACACTAGGATAAAAATGTTTTAGACGTAGCACGGCTTGCCAACTAATGCATGCCCATGCAACCCTGGTCCTAGGCCACACTCTCACTACTACAGAGCTCTGCCCCTTGGGAACCATACAAGAGCTGCAACCTGACCACTAAAGAAAACTGTATATAGTGTAAATAGAAAAATGAATTGTACATAGTGCAGTGCGTGAGCTGGGACACGTACGCATGCATAAACGTATACATATATATAAAAATGCAACAAACACTCAAAAGACACAAAATCAATTACTACAAGCAAAAACTGTTCTCAGTAACCTAAAGATGGTCACCATATGGGTTTTTGATAAGCCCAAAAACTGTAAATATTGTAAATACTGATAATTATAAGTTAATGATAATTGTAGCCTGTAAGCTGGGCCTATTTTACCGGCACCAGGCAAAACTGGAAACTCTCTCTCTAGTTAGCACAGTTCCTGTGGTGCTGTCAAGAAGAGGAGTAGTCCTGAAGAAGCCCTATATAGTAGGGTGAAACGTTGGCAACAACAGCAGCAACCAAGATGCTGCCTTCCCCAGAAGACCTAGTTAATATAACATTCAGCATATTTATATTCACTGCATTATTTACTTACTGCAGCGAAGTTCTTGTAACAGCAAACACAAAAAAAATTCAAATCTTTCAAAACCAAAGTCTGAGATTAATTACAGGTGCTATCAAAACCACACCAATAGCAGCTATGGAAATACTAACCAACCAATACCCCATTGAATATGAAATACAAAAAGCGGCTCTTATTCAACACGAAAAGTTGATCAGACTCCCATTCAATACATGGCACAAGAGAAATTTTACACATACACTAAAGACTCAGGAGAGCTTTCTTTCCAAAATTCAGGACATCAAGAAGGATGTACACCTTCCTAATTCAAAGGAAAACTTCATATCTAAAGTCAATCCAATACATACATTAGACATCACATATTATTTACACCTGACAGAAGAAGTTAAAAAAAGTGATACTCCAACTAGTGTTCTAAAATTATTGGCATTAGAGACAATCCATACTAGATTTCCAGAACATGAGTGGCTCCATATTTATACTGATGGATCATTGATATCAAACCAAGATGGAGCAGGTGCTGGAGTCACATGTCACCTCTTTTCCTATTACAAATCTTTAAGTTATGGAACTACTAACTTTGATGGAGAAATTGAAGCAATTCGAATGGCCCTACAAAATCTTTTGTACAGAATTTCACATTTTCAGCAAGCAGTTGTTCTCTCAGATTCCAGGGCAGCAATTATAGCAATTACTTCCAAGTTGTCACCAAAAAACCAAACTATTATAGAATGTTGGAAGATGCTTAGCCATCTAACAGCACTTCAAAAACACCTAGTCTTCCAATGGATACCGGCTCACTGTGGACTGAGTGGTAATGAGAAAGCTGATTTTCTTGCAAAAAAGGGTACCAGTGGTGTACAAAAATCTATAGTTAATCTACCATTTTATGCAGCTAAAAGATTAGTCAACTCTGAATTCAAAAAAATTGTTGCAAAATATTACTATGAAAAATCAAAGAATAAAAGATGGGAACTACCAAACATCCAAACAGTGATTCCTGAGTATCCTCGAAAAACAGCAGTTGCAACCTTCAGGTTGATTACAGGACATGATTGTCTGGCAAAACATTTAAGCAGAATTGGGATATATTCTTCACCACTCTGTCCTCTATGTGATCTGCAAGAGGAAATGGATCAAGACCACCTTCAAATATGCCCGGCCACTTCTAATGCCCCATCCACCAGTGAAAAATATTGGAGAGCAAGAGGATTAATGACTTCATTGTCAGAAATCCAGCATTAGCTAACAACAACATATTCACTGCATATTCATAAAAAGCAAAACACCCAAAATATTAGGATCATATGAGACAGTCTCTCTTCATTCATTCCACTGAGGTCTTCAAACCATTTATTTCTATATTCTTCTATTTTTGTTACTACTATTTGTAGTTCTCTGCAGATATCTTCACTCCTTTTCTTATCTAAGAGAGGATACCCTGACACATGTCAAAGAGACTTCATTTCTGTTGCTTCCAATCTGCAGATGTGTATTTCAAGAAATATTTAAGCCAAACCACCAGTTTGATTTTGTTAATTTAGTATTTTTCTTTGGTTATTTGATCTATTCTCAATTTGTGGAAATGATTATTGTCAACCGTGTTTCAATATGCCAATTATGTTTACATAATTAATAATTATCTTGTCTCATATCATGTTGGAGTTTTGAAATGTAACTTGATGTTATTCTTCTGGCATGACCAAAATAGTAATAAAATCACACAATGTGCGTAACATCTGATGTAATGGTTCTAATGAAGTAATGGGGGCATTGTTAAGGAAGACAATGATCGAGCAATATTGCCATGGTAATGTATAGAACATTTTTCAAAATACTTTTGGTCAATGCACTCGCGTAAGACAGTAACCATTTTTTGGCAATCTTCCGAAAAATTGTGAATTAATATGATTTTGGACGTGCCAACTAGCAGGAAGTATTTAAGAAAGTGTTGTAATATTATAGCGACATAATAATTGTGTTAATAAAAGTGTACAATAAAACAACTTTATAAGTTTAATTGAAGGAGTTCAGTGTACGCTTTATTCCGTCACCACAACCTGAGACCAAGAGAAGAATTCTCATCGCTAATCACCCAGAAATACTAAAAAACTACACTAAATGCCTTTACAGTGTGTGGCGATAAGAAACACCAAAAGCGTTTAAACAGATAATGTACAAAAACTGTACCAGTGCTAATAGCTTTGCATTACTATCAATATCATCACCACCATCAACACCACCACCACTGTCGTCATCGTTGTCATCATCATCATCATCTACTTTCTTTCTACAAATACACTGTACCACCAACACAAAACAGCAAACAGCTAGAACACAGCTTTGTACCAAATTAAAAATACAAGTGTATTGCATTGTATGACCTTAAGCTATTCAGAATATGGACTTATAAGATAATTGTGTACCATATTAGAAATACAAACCAATGCATTGCATTACCTTTAGCTTTCCTACATTTGGGTCTAGCTCAATTCCTTTCATCCAGTAATCTAATGCAGCAAAAGTATCATTCTTGAAATAAAAGAGGTAGGAACCCATCTGTAGATATGTCTCTTGAATTCTTGCAACCTCTGGGAACTGCTCAAGCATTTCTTGTAGTTCTGTCAAAGCATCATATTTTCTGTCCTGTCAAAAATAAATTATGTTGTATCAGACGATCTGTCACAGAGCATTGAGAAATGCCTAAAGAATGAGGGAAACTCACCCAAGGTAAGACATTTAAATACCTTCACATTCATTATTGATTGCACTGAACTGTTTTTACTAGATTGAAATAGGATAGGCACATACATATAGGGTGACCAGATTGCTATAGACAGAAAAGAGGACCTTTACTGCGAAAAAGTAGAACATTAGACAAAATAGAACACATGTACCTTGCCAATTAAATTGAAATGGAATTTGTTACTAATGCTTATTTGATTTCATCAAAGAACACTCTTCTTCTTTTAAAGATATTTCTAAAAGTGAATACAAGAATATTGCCTGAAATTCCACCACAAGATGAGAAAACTCTTTACAGATTCTACTTTAAATTTGTTTCTTTCATCTTCCATTGTGACAATATGAGTGAAAATATTCTCTCTACATTGGCATCACATTCTAGTATAGAAACAAAATATTATATTTTGATAAAGCACTGAATGGTAGTTTACAGATTTTCTTTCTTAAAATACTTATAACACTTCTTATTGCAATTATCAAGCACCTATCACTCCATCAGTCCATCTCATTCTGGATCTTCCTTTTTACTTTCTCTGCTGGTAAGTAGGGGAAGTATTGCATTCCACCCAAAAATTCGATCTCGAGATTTCACCGGAAATATATGCTTTGAGACCCCTGAAAAAAAAAAAAAAAAAAGGGAAACATTTTTAGAAAAAGGTCTGTGTGTGTGTCTGTGTGTCTGTCAGTCTGTGGACAGCATAACTCAAAAACAAAAAGTCGGTTAAAAACCAAAAACTTGGTATTTAAGTTAATGTCTTTCAAGGATGCCACATGAAGCTTTGGATGAAAATAGCCCCATCCTAAACTACACTTTACATGGAAAGTTTTTGGAAAATTTTTATTTCCTTGAAAATGACTTGATTTTGATTAAAATGTCATATGTTTGAAATATTTTTATGACAAATGAAATGTATATCTTGAATTTTCTGGCTGTAGCCCCTGTAGTTATATTTACTCTGGATGACATTTGCATAACTGGTAAACCGTTAGAGATAGACCAAACCATACTATACAAAAAATGTAGATATTGCCAAGTTACACACTTTATGTCTCAATAAATTTGTAGGGTGAACCATTTTGGCGATATTCCTTGTTATGTGTGTGAGTTTCAGAAAACTTAAAAACTTTCGTGAAATGAAACATCATTGTTCATTTTTTTATATGTTAAGTGTGCAAAGAGAATGAAATCTCAAAGCTTTAAAAGATTTGACGATCGCTCAAAGCCTACTGTATTCTAATATTCCCCTTGCACCAACATGGAAATAAGCAATAAGATAATTTGTACAAATGTTTATCTTAACACGAAGAAGACATAGGAATAAGAGTTTGTAAGAATGGTTAGCAAGAGTAGAGAAAGTCATGTGAGTGCAACACATGAGAATTTTTTTCTTGTTGAGTACAATCTTGCTTTAAATATTCTTAAAGGTACTCTATTTATATCCATTTGTTCTAGATGACCATTCATTTTAGCCTTAATGCTTTTATAAAACATACTATATCTTCTCCTTTTATAACTTAATTAATTTCATCATGACATCTGTCACACACCCCATCCTACTACTGGACCATATGATGATGATGATGATGATGATGATGATGATGATGTTAATGATAATACAATAATAATATCCTTCTACTGATCTTAGCAATGTTTTAAATATCAGAATTTTGTCCTTCCTACTTAGTATTTTACTTTTTAACAATTTTAGGTTTGCAATGTATGCTGTATATATGCTTAATCACAGTGTACGGAAAGAAATACATAATTACAATACAAGAAACATAAACAAATTGGATATGCCATATCATAGACTAAGCAAGACGAGTAAATGTCATAAACTGATAGGTATAAAGCTTTTTAATGCACTGCCGAACAGAATATGTAACCTAAGTCTTCAAGCATTTAAGAATAGAGTTTATACATGGCTAGTAGAAAATCCTGTATATGATATGCATGAATTTGAAGAGCTGGACAAGAATAATATATGATTCTGAAATTTTTAGCCGTAAGTGACGAAGTCTATTGTAAATTGTGTATTTACTTAATGACTTAATAAATAAATTGTAAATTGTATTTGCTGCTTGTCTTTTATTGTAGTGCTCTTTTTAGCCCCATGGGTGGAGGGGTCAAGGGGTGGAGGGAGGGGTGGGTAGATGAATGGATGGACGGACGGATGTCTGTATGTGTGAATGTATGGATGGGTGTATGGATGATGTATCGGTGATGTATGGATGGATTTATGCATGTTCATAATGCTTTTCCAAGATTTGTCTCATGGTAAACAACTGGTTGACATGTGTAGGGTTTGAAGCTTTCACGGCGAACGTTATGGATCAAGGCTCCACGGGTGATCAGCCGTGTTAGATTTATAAAGGTCGAGCTTTCAGCCATTGTAGACTCCATGGCCATCTTGATCCACAACTGGTTGACAGTTCCCCTTGTTAGGTCAAAATCCACATTGGTGTTCTATTATTGTCTCGTATTTCCTTAATTCTCTCTTTAATTATTGCTGATAATATTTCATATACTATACTCAATAGTTATACCTCTATAATTATTACATTCCAATTTATTCCCTTTCTTAAAAATTGGGCAAATTATCCCAGTGTTACAATTTATTGGCAATTCCTCCTTCTCCCAAATCATTCTAATTATACTATATAGTGCCTGTCTTATGGGCTCCTGACCATACTTCAACAATTTCGCTATTATGTTATCCTCTCCCTGTGCTTTATTGCTCTTCACTCTTTCAACAAGATTTCCAATTTCTCTAACGTGGGTGGGTCAATAATACTTATGGCAAAAAGTAGTAACCCTATAAAACTTAATTTTGAAGTATGAGGATTTTACTTTGCTTAGTATTTGTTTGGCAGCCATCAATAGTGAATGCTTTCAGCAAATTTGTAAACATGGATAAAACTGGTCATTATTATGTGATACAATACTTTCATTTGAAAGATCTTAGTAATAATAATTTATTGCAATTCAATATGGTGTAATACACGATTGAATTCAATCAAAAGTAAACAAGTACAACTAGTCCAACTAATATAAAAAATTTGGCTAGATTCTACTCTGGGGTAGTCCTCCTTTGTAAGGTACTGGGTGGCAGAGTTTAAGTAAGGTCTTATGGGCTTCCAAGACATACACTGCAGTGGTCAGCCACATGAGATAACCACGCCAGAAATTGTAAAGAAAATGCACAAAATGGTATTGGATGACTGCCAACTGAAGGTGCATGAGCTAGTACACATTGCAGGCATTTCCAAAACTGCTCTACATCGCATACTAACTGAAAATTTGGATATGAGAAAGCTCTGTACAAGATGAGTTTCAGGTTTGCTCACAATGGAACAAAAACAGAAATGTGAAGATGTTTCACTACAGTGTTTGGCAATATTTCACCACAATAAAGCTGAGTTTTTGCATCGATTCATAACCATGGATGAAACATGGATTCATCACTTGTCACCTGTGTTGAAGGAATAGTTAAAACAGTAGACTGAAAGGGGAGAATCGGCTCCAAAGTAAGCAAAGACAGTTCCATCTGAGGCAAAGTTATGGTGTCAGTTTTTTGAGATGCACATGGGATAGTTTTCATTGATTCTTTCCTAAAAGGAAAAGCAATCAATGGCGAGTGTTATGCAAACTTGTTGCCGCGTTTGAGTGATGAAATCAAGCAAAAAGGCTGCATTAGGTGAAAAAGAAAGTTTTGTTTCATCAAGACAATATATCAGCTCACATATCCACTGTCGCTATAACCAAAATCAATGAGTTAAAGTTCAGATTACTTCCTCATGCACCCTATTCACCAGATTTAGACCTCCTGTGATTATTTTGAAGAAATGGATTAGTGGTGCAAGATCTACTAATTATAAGAGGTGGAGTCTGCAGTTGATGGCTATTTTGCAGAGCTCGGTAATTTCCACTATAAACAGTTATCAAAGTTATAGAGCATTCCTCAGAAAAGTGTGTCAAGATGAAAGGGGACTATGTAGAGAAATAAACATGATTTTTTCCAAAAGTTTTGTGCTTTCTTTGTTAGGTCGGGAACTTCTGGAACAGCCCTTGCAGTATTGCATTTCTGGATGTTTCCATTATTTTTATAGCACTCATCTATGCTTTTTCTTTCTTTCCCTTTCTTGATGTGGATTATAATGCAGAATACAATATTCTGTGTATTTCATCTTCCTAAAGCTGAACACAGGTGTAAGGCAGAGAACTTGTACATTTCTATTGGAAATATTTTTTTATGTGTTAAATATTGTGGAAATTTAGTACTGATGGTCCAAACTTTGAAATTAAATTTGTTTAATGTCATCAAGTTATTTGTGAAATTTTCAAATAAGTATTTTTACTTTCTCAAGGACATACATTGTAGATAGTGAAGGTACAGAGGTATTTTTTAGAGGTGGCGTGTGTCGTAATGTTGTGCAGTAGTTCATGGTCGAGTCCACTTGTCTATTGCAAGATAAAAGGGGTGTCTGGTTAGTATCTCTTCGACTTCTAGCCCACTAGCCAGCAGGCTGCTGGTGGAAACTTACCCCCACCATCGCTTTGCGTGATGCTCGTATATGAGCGAGTGACAAGGTCACGTGCCACCTCTAAAAAATACCTCTGTACTGTATTCCACCCAAAAATTCAATACAAGATTTCACAAGGAGAAGTAGCAGAAAGTAGTGGAGGTAACCTAAATTCGGGTTCAAATGTATCTTTCCCAATTTTCTTTCCATTTCATTTCCATATATTGTCAGTAACAACCACAGTGCTTTATACTTTACAAAAGACTATATTTTTTTTATGAATGAATGAATTTATTCCACTTCCATTACATACAACCAATTAACTCTTTACACCTCATCTCTATTACATATGTGATCCAAAAGACTCTGAACCAGCTGTACTGTGTTTCACCTTACACATCCTCGGCATATGTCACTGACTGCCACTGTCATAGAACAGCACAGATGAAACCATACAACATTTTAGAACTACTTTTAAAGGCTTTACTTACCAATGTTATTAAAGGAGATGCTGAAACTGGCCACCATTGTTGTCTATATATTTTTGGCACCTCTTTAGGAAATTATCCATCACATGCCGTAGTTCATGTTGAGAAATGCAGGCATTTCCTGGCAGATATTTTGGTTTAATTCTTCCAGGGTGTGTGGGTTTGTCTTGTACACTTTATGGTTTATGTTACCCCAAAGATAGAAATTGCAGGAGGTTAGGTCGGGGGGCCGAGGGGTGCCACAAATCTCTACTAATAATTCTGTCCTGAAATACACTTTCAATTGTTCTCATCAAAAGATTGGCTGTATGAGCTGTTGCAGAGTTTTGTTTAAAAAAGGCAAAATCAAGCTCCCTGTCAGTTAATTCTCTAAAAAGGGGGTACAAAATTGCACTCAAGTATGCACAGGCCTCAAGTGTTGACTCAACAAAAATTGGGCCTATAACTCTTTCTCCACTAATGGTGTACTATACACCATTTTGTGTACACACATATCCATGAAGGTGGAACCATGCTTTGTCCGTGAAAAACAAGAGATGTGGGTCAATTTGGCCATTGTATACACTATTGAGAGTCTACTCACAAAATGTGTGTGTAATTACAGGATCATCTGGTTGAAGAGCATGTGCCACAGTTATTTTATAAGGTTTTAACTTCACCAATTTAGTAGCTCTTTGCACAGGTCTTTGCCTCCCTGTTGTGAAAGATGCCTAAGCGACTTTTGGGGGAATTCTCCAAAACGATGACCAATGTCATCTAATGTTTCTACGGTAAGAACCATATGCCCTCTTTTAGATTTTTGAGCCTGAACACTTCCTGCGGCCTGAAACTTATTGTAAAGTTCATGGATTATTGTATGGCTTAGAACTTTCACACCTGAAAATCTTTCTGCAAATTGCACTTTCACTTGGTGAGCTGCCTGAGTTAGCACATACGAATCATACTGCTGTGCAGTAGAAAACAAATGCTGAGCCATAATACTCTTTGTGACTAAGTACAGGACAAAATAATAAAACACACTGGTAATAATTCAACCAGAGGATATCACTGTCAGCTCTATACTGCATTTTTTGATCAGAGAAAAAAATTCATCCATGTGACCTTGTGTACAGTAGCTGCTGTATTCGTGTTTCTGTGTGTGCAGTGGAAAGCGCAGTGGTTCGGATGTTTTTGGGTCTCTCTGTACACTATTCTTCCCTTATAATATACAACCTAAATGCACTTGAGTTGCATCTGGTGTAAATATAAACACCATGGTTTACAAAAGAATATCAAGTACTCAATAGAATATACTTTCTGGACTTCTATTAATTAGTATTAAATACTGTTCAGAACTTTACTGTCATCCTATATTGCTTTAATGAAGAGGAGAGTTTGACAATTACTGTAAACTTTTATCTCCCTGTGAACTAAGCAGAACATTTTTACATAACTACAATAATGGAATTTATAAAGCAGTTTAAAACAAGATGAAATGCAGCCAGAAAAACAAAATAGTTCTCATAACTTTAATTCCTCTTACACTCACCTTCTTGATTTTCATTGTCAGTAAGTTCATGTATGCTCCATATGCACCTAGTTCTCCTGACTTCTTGTAAAATTTTTCTGCAAGATCAAATTTTGAAAGCCTCTCATACAGGTTCCCTGCAACATGGTTAGCCATAGCATTGTTTGGTAGAAGCTTCAGGGCTTTTTCAATGCATTCCTCTGCCTTCTTAAGATCCTGAAATGGTCGAGGCAGCTTTAACAGTCCTTCAGCACAACGGATGTTTACACGTGCACTATTACCATTGAGCCTCAGGGCTTCCCTGTATGTAAATCAATACAATGAGTTAAAAATACTAAAACTTTTCAATTTTGCAACTTGTAATTAAATGAAGCATTCAAATTGCTAAACAAAGCTAGATTGTATACCATCCAACCATATAGTTCAATAACCTAAGGATCACTTGCATATTTTGGAAAGGTTATCTCTACCATTTATGCTTAATGTATAAATATTAACAACTGCACCATAAACTCAATAAAATTTACTAACATCATCAGTATTCATTAGGCATACATGTTTTTGCTTAGGAATGATTATTTCAAATTAAGGAAGTGCTTGTATATTTCAGCAGATAAGACAATAGTTGAATTATAAAAAATGGTTATCAAAATGGGGTAATCTTATAGGACAGACACAAAAAATGGATTTGATCACTGCTTCCTCTTTCATGTTTTCCTATCATTTGGTCAAAACCATAAACCACATTAAGTGATGCAGCTTGCATAGCTCCATCACACATATATGACTTTTTGCCACTCATCATCCAGTTATTCCATTGTTCACGCACGAGATCTTTGAGTGGTTTATTCAAAGAGATGTCTAAATGTTGTAGCATAGAAGTTAAACCATCTGGTAGTCTTAATATTGTTTCGTGTTGAGCGATTTTTAGTGTTCTCAGTTATGTAACTGTGAAACATATCCCACACTAACAACAGCATTGATTTCATAGAGCACTTGTTTGCCTCTACCATACACTGCCATCCACAAATTTACACTGTTCTTCTCATTCACCTCTTTTGATGTATATTTACTTGGATAAAACGTGACAATTTTGTTTTCTGCAACACTGAATACCTGTAATCTTATCGCCTTTTTGAGGCCGAGAGGTTAACCATTTGAGCAGCATGATTATACCATCTTCGCTGTCATATCAAAAGCCCTTGCCACAGTACAACTGTTCAATTCTTTAGCCTGTATTATAACTTTTAACTTAAAGCTTGCTTCGTATTTCCTTCTTCTCATCGGTTCCATGATTAGGCCCTCATTTGACAAATTTTACACTGTTTATTGAGTTCATGATTCAGCACTTGCTTCCATAGACAAAAGCATAGCAATGCTGAAGGAGGTTTTTCCTTTGCACGCAATTGTAATTACAGCTGAACCTGATTTATACATAATCCAGTTCTAAGTAATTCATATTTATATGTACATTTTTGTAGGTCCCAGCAAAATGTAATTTATAAACCTGTAAATAGAACCTTATTTATATGTAATTCGCTGTTACATGTATTAAATTTCAGTGAAATACAACTGAGTTTTATGTAATTATAACGAGTATACAGCATACGTTATCTTAAAAGAAATTCAAGATGTATTTTCCTCATCTCTGTTGACAAGGATGCAAACTGAGCAGGCAGTTTTTGGCTGTGGAAACATAAAACAAATACTTTTGCTGGTAGAGCCAGCGACTTTTGACGTGACAATCTCGTAGCAACAATATAATAATAATGATGATGATGATGATGATAATAATAATAATAATAATAATAATAATAATAATAATAATAATAATAATAATAATAATAATAATAATAATAATAATAACAACAACAATAACAACATCTTTGACAAGTATATGACATCTCCTACAAAATAGGTACATGTTAAATATGATCTGGAGCTTTCCTGGCGACGAACATATTCAAGTTGTTCTCGGGCTTCGAGCCAGGTGTAGTGATGAAGAGCCATCAACGTTTCGGGAGTGTACATCTCTCCCATCATCAGGATGATGAATGACTAGCAAGAGCGAAGGGGCCAGTATATGTACTGTCCACTAGTACGTACAGAGTAGAAAACTCCCAATCTAATGTGGAGGTGGTTCAACGTTCCGTTGGAATCTGTATTTTCTGAGCCGGTCGATTTCCAACTTTAAGGCTGGTTTCCAGGAGGGACTAAACTGCAATCCAGCATCCCGGTTCAGTGTGCTCTTCTCGGAGATGGACAGAACCTCCTTAACCCTACATTCCCATACACTGCTACATTTTGCCAAAATGGTCGTTTCTTTGAAGTTAGCTCTGTGGTCTTTTTCAAAGCAGTGCTCCACCAGCCCTGACTTGTCAGGCTGCATTAGGCGTATGAACCGTTGTGCTCCTTGACTCTGGTGGAAATGGTCCTGCCGGTTTGCCCTATGTATGGCGTCCCGCATTCACAGGAGATACGATATACCCCTGGTACAGTACTGTCTAGTTTGTCCTTTACCGGTCTCACAAGGTGCTTGATCTTCAAAGGCAGTTTGTGGATGGTTCTGATGTTGTGTTTTGCGAGAATTCTACTGATTCTGCCGGATAGATTGCCAGTATATGGGATGCAGGCAGTGGCGGTCGGCTTGTCTGGTGTTAGTTGAGGTTATGGTTTTCCTCTCTTGGCCTTGGAGATTGAGGCTTCAATATCGTCTGTGGAGTAGCCATTTTGGTGGAAAGTGAGCCTCAGGTGCTGTAGTTCTTGCTTTAGGTGGCTGGGATCGGAGACAGAGTGCCAGAGTGTTGAAAACTCCGACCCGTTGTGATTTGTGATGGAAACCGCGAGCATTCAAATAGAGGTCAGTGTGTGTTGGTTTGCGGTACACTGCATGCCCCAGAGTACCGTTGTTGTTTCCAGAGACCGAAATGTCCAAAAATGGCAGCATTCCGTCCTTCTCCACTTCCATGGCGAACTAAATTCAGTTCATATACTTAAAGTTGGAAATCGATCAGCTCAGAAAACACAGATTCCAACGGAGCGTTGAACCACCTCCACATTAGATTGGGTGTTTTCTACTCGGTACGTACTAGTGGACAGTATGTATACTGGCCCCTTCACTCTTGCTAGTCATTCATCATCCTGATGATGGGAGAGATGTACACTCCCGAAACGTTGATGGCTCTTCATCACTACACATGGCTCGAAGCCCGAGAACAACTTGAATAGGTACATGTTATTACGACAAAGGTTGCTTTAATCCTCTTCTTTATGTTCAGTTTATGAATCTAAAGATCTCCTTTTCAGTTTATCTTCAGAATTGGAGTCATCTGATTCACACAAATTGTTGATGCACTTCTTCCAAATTCTTGGAACTTTGTAAATGGTTGCTTTTATTCCTTTTTTTTTTTTTTTTTGAGAAGTATTAACATATACTTGCAATCACAAAGATATATTGCACGACTAATGAGGAAAAACATGTCAGTAATATGTAATAAGAGTAGGGCAAAGTTTGGTTGACCTCTGCAACACATAACTGCAGATTAGTCATTCTTGGAGCTAAAGAAATGAACAGATCAGGTTGTCGCTCTGCCAAACAGTCAAGTAAGGTGTAATATTAGATGTTCTAGTCAGGCGATAGCATGGGTGCATTTGTTCGAAAACTAGAATGTTTAAATAAACATAGGGGTCTCCCAGGCCCTTAGCGATCACTGGAGAGTTAATCTTCTTGAGAGTAGAAAAACATCGCTCTGGCTCAGAAGTTGTCATAGGTGTTGTCACTAGGATTTTTAGAAGTTTGGCCAACTCGCTGAATTATCTTGTGCTAATTTTTGCTTTATAATAAGTTGCAATAGAGGAACAGCACCAGCTGCATTTCTGAAGTCTGGTCGGGAATATAACACACTTAGCTCTGTTTTAAGCCTTCTTTTGTCAAATGAGGGATAAGATTGCACCACTTCATCAATGAGATTATCTGGGAATTGCTTTGAGAATGCCCAAAAATTCTCACAATTAAGAATTTTTTTGCAATTTAGATGATCGAGAGATTGAAAATGAGTGCGCGCCTCTTCTATGATTCGATCGCATATTTCCTTTGCATCATTGGCCATGGAAGAGTTTCTTCGACGTTTGACAGTTCTTTCAATTGTTTCTTCGTTGTCGCGATCTTCCAGAGAGTGCCTGATATTATGCATCGCCTGAATGAATGTCGTCACAAGTCGACATTTCTGGCTTGTATCTGATTGTACAGAATGTCCACGTGCGGCATAACTTTGTGAAAAAAGAGAGCATGTAATTAAATTTGGAATCTTCCAAATTAAGCCTAAGCCCTCGAGCTCCTTGAATAATGGGTTTTGAGGAAAGAAATTGCTCCAATTTCAAGAAACATTCAGCAAGTTCATCTTTATTTTTGTAAATAACATTTACAGTTCTAGATTTAAAATTCTACCATGTTGGTGGGCCACTGGGAATTCTCTTGGAAACAATTAATTCTAGAGCAGCAAGTCATTAGGGAGACCTAGAAAAATATGCTGAAAATGCCGAAAGTGTACTGAAAAATATTCTAGCAGCTCGATTTTGCAACGCATCACGTTCCACCTTCAGATTTAATTGGTGCACATAGCAATGAATATAATGAGCATAAGGATATTGTTGCTTTATTTTAGCTTGAATGCTGCCAGTTTCACTGCTCATAACAGATGCTCTGTCATATGTATGTGCAATCAATTTGCTTTTATTACCCTTCAAAATATTGTAACTTTTTTGGTGTGGGTGTGAAGTAAAATAGACAGATGTAGTCGAGATAAAGAAACACTTTTATTTCCGTAAACAGTAACTTGTACACTCGTTGCAACAACAAGAAAGTCTTTTTCGATTCTCCAACAGCACGGCTCCGAACTCGTAACACAAAGAACTGCCTTCTCCGTCGGCACGACTACTCAACCTTCACATACGTCTGACTCACTCTTCTGTCGCACTTTACCGCTATTTATATCTCCCAGGCACTATTCTGGAAGCTTCAGGAACGTTCAGTTATTGCGGCGAGATACAAAGCAGAGAAGATTCTAGAAGTGTCTATCCTTTTCTCTCTTTCGGCAAGCGCCCCAACAATGCGGCCATGCTCTGTCTCTTTCCTTCGGCTCCTTTGCGGTAGTGCCGACAATAATGCGATGGGTGACACTGCTGTTGTCGGCAATTAGATGCGGCGGGCGCGGTGACAATATTATCTACATCCCCTAAAATACATTCCGCAATGGCATCAGCATTTTGTTCATCAGGGTTAAAAAATCCCCAGAATCGTTCTTCTGGACATCCATTAATTTCAGACCTAGTTGTCGATGGGCCCTTAAACCAAACTCACTCACTCCATTAATTTCATATCTGAACACTAAAACCAATTGCGTGTGCTCAGAGATGTTTGTTACCTCATCTGACATTACTAAGACATAATCTGCATTGTCAATTTCCGTTGAAATTACTTCACAGCAGACTTCAAGCATGCAGTCTAACAGCTCGTTCTGTATAGTTTTTGAAGTTCCTTTGAAAACTTTATTTGACTCCATATGATCCTTCACTGCATTGTCAATGCTGCTGATAAGATCTATGAGTCCTAAAAATACTCCAGGATTTTCTGATTCTGATGATTCATCATGCCCCCTGAGGGCAAGCTCAAAGGCACCGCAAAACTAATGCAGTCTATTATCCTAGATAAAATGTGTCTATTTTTTCTACCTGCTGGTTGTGTTTTATAATACTCTCTTGGTAGGCTCTGCTTAATGTTGTGGCAATATTAACTGTTCCAAGCATGGACAGATCCAATTGTTGATGTGTTTCTTATTTTCACCATGCAATTTAATTAGTTAAAGATGGCTGAGACCTTTAACACCGGTTTTACCAAATGCATCACTATTTCCAAAAAGAAGGCAAGGAAAGCAGAACAGGGCATTTTTAATATCACAGCCACAAATCCAGTTACATGTGTCATAGCTTTCCTATTGAACTGGCGTGTATATTCCTGATTGCCGGCACCTTTTGCTTTTTGTGTTAGGGGACTGGCCTACCTAATTGTTTAATTTGTATTTTATCTTCCAAAGATTTAGAAGAAAATGATGTTTAAAATAAACTATCAACTGAATTCATACCTGTTCACTATTGTCTAAAACTGTCACTCACCTTGGAAACTGAAAAACACAACGCTTAACTAGACATAAAAATACTGCATCCACCAAACAGATTTGAATATCTGGTAACCAATATTATTTGTGCATGGTGGCTGGCGCTAATCTATGCTTGTATATATGAATGGTCTGACCATGTGCGCCAACACTGGTTTTGAAATGCTAGGCAATCCACTATTATTGTGTATGCAGGTCATATTCACGTAATATTAGACGTACTGTACTGTATATGTCTAATTTTATTTATTATAAGGATTGAAAATAGTAACTAATTACCACATTTTAACATGAGAAAAGTTTTCTAATTAAATACTGTACAATTTTAATAACCCAAGCTCTTTAGCACCAAGTACGAATGTTGGCAATTCTGGTTTGGCTCTTCTTCATTGAGCACAGAAAGGCGCAGTTTGTAGAGGATTTCGGTGCATGCCTGGGAGGAAAAAGGGTAGCTGGCGCATGTGCACTTGTCTTTTCTCGATGGTGTCCTTGTGCTAAGCACATCTCATACTTCATTGAAGGTTGACTGCTGACGTGTAACTCAGCGCACGATTTAAATCGTTTAACAATACACAACGGAGTGTCTCTGTTTGAAGATATCATTTTCTTGGTGGGGGAAAATAATAAAATGAAGTACTTTTCTCTCTCTTCTTTTAACTATGTGCTGTAGCACATAAGCACATTAGGGCCAGCCGCCCCTGGTTACAAGTAGTCTTTTCTATCACCCTTGATATACACATAAACCAGGTTCAACTGCATTTGCATTGCTTTTGTGATTGTTCAACAATTTCAAGGCAGTACTGCCAGTTGCAAGTACATAAAACGTGTTCATTCAAAAATTATGAATAGGACTAATTCCGGATATGCTATACATTGTTATTATTCAGATGATAGTCACTTATCTAGATAAACTAAACTCACAGTTACAGTTTGAGGTTGTCTTCACAGGAGATACGTTCTATAACTATAGAATTTCGATGAAAATTTAGACCTTGTCTTATCTCCCAAAATATACGGTAGTCACAAGATTACATATGCAGTAACAAACCTTCAATATTTATTCATAGTAATAAGCTATTGCAATGGAAAGAAATAAACAAACAAACACAAAAAATGTAACTTTTAAATATATCTATTACATAATACACAAACTTTGGAAGAATGTAAACTTTCAACATGTAATATAAATAGCTAATGTTAAGAAAACAATTTATACACTGCACTAATACCACAATAATGTAGAGACCAACAGCTTCACTTAAATAAAATTGAGTTATAAAACAACCACCATGTTTCAGCAGTTCCTTTCTGCTATATAAGGTATAACGAAACTGTTATATGTGAGCAATGATGTCACTTGCGATTTTCACTTCATTAAGAATCTGATAAAAAAAAGTAATCTGGTAAAAAAGAAAAAACATATTTTAAGTCAGTAATCCAGCTTTACCCAGAATTTATGCACTTCCAAAAATACATAAACCAGGGAACAAAAAGAGACCCATTATAAATTGTGCAAATTCACCTACTTACAACTTAGCAAAATGGTTGAATACAAATACTGCACAAGAGCAGAAAGGCACCTTTCACTATTAAAACGTCTAACAGGAATGAAGTGGGAATGTTCCAGAGCAGCTCTTAACGCAACATACAATGTATATATAAAGCCATTATTTACTTACTGCAGTGAAGTTCTTATAACAGCAAATTACAAAAAAAAATTCCAATCTTTCAAAACCAAACTCTGAGACTAATTACAGGTGCTATCAAAACCACACCAATACCAGCTATGGAAATACACACCAATGAATATGAAATAGAGAAAGCAGCTCTTACTCAACACGAAAAGCTGATCAGACTCCCATTCAATACATGGAACAAGAGAAATTTTACACATACATTAAAGATTCAGGAGAGCTTTCTTTCCAAAATTCAAGACATCAAGAAGAATATACCTTCCTAATTCAAAGGAAAACTTCATATCTAAAGTCAATCTGACACAAACATTAGACATCACATATTATTTACATCTGACAGAAGAAGTTAAGAAAAGTGATACTCCAACTAGTGTTCTAAAATTATTTGCATTAGAGACAATTCATACTAGATTTCCATAACATGAATGGCTCCATATTTATACTGATGGATCATTGATATCAAACTGTGGTGGAGCAGGGGCTGGAGTCACGTGTCACCTCTTTTCCTATTACAAATCTTTAAGTTGTGGAACTACAAACTGTGATGGAGAAATTGAAGCAATTCGAATGGCTCTACAAAATCTTTTGTACAGAATTTCACATTTTCAGCAAGCAGTTATTCTCTCAGATTCCAGGGCAGCAATTATAGCAATTACTTCCAAGTTGTCACCAAAAAACCAAACAATTATAAAATGTTGGCAAATCCTTACCCATCTAAATCACTTCAAAAACACCTAGTCTTCCAATGGATACCAGCTCACTGTGGACTGAGTGGTAATGAGAAAGCTGATTTTCTTGCAAAAAAGGGTACCAGCAGTGTACAAAAATCTGTAGGTAATCTACCATTTTATGCAGCTAAAAGATTAGTCAACTCTGAATTCAAAAAGTTATTGCAAAATATTACTATGAAAAATCAAAGAATAAAAGAGGGGAACAACCAAACATTTAAACAGTAGTTCCTGAGTATCCTCGAAAAATGGCAGTTGCAACGTTCAGGTTGATTACAGGACATGATTGTCTGGCAAAACATTTAAACAGAATTGGGATATATTCTTCACCACTCTGCCCTCTATGTGATCTGCAAGAGGAAATGGATCAAGACCACCTTCAAATATGCCCGGCCACTTCTAGTGCCCCATCCATCAGTGAAAAAATATTGGAGAGCAAGAGGATTAATGACTTCATTGTCAGAAATCCAGCATTAGCTAACAACAACTTTTGAACAATTTGAAAGTTGTTTTCTAGTCCCTTGCATCTGGCAATGAAGCCATTAGCACACAATTTGAAAGTTGAAGTACCAAAAATTCTGTTGAATTAGTAAAAAAGATCAGTAACATAGTATTGCCAGTAAAGGATAAACTTGTTTCCTTTGATGTAATTGCTTTATTTCCTAGCATCCCTAGAGAAAAACTTTTGAAGAAATGTATACTCTATCGAATTAAATGAAGAATTAATAAATGATTTTGTGAGGCTTACAAATCTTTGTTTGGATCAAAATTTTTTCAGGTTTAATGGCAATTTCTTTCAACAACCTTCTGGGTTAACTATGGCTAGTCCATTATCACCTTTTCTTACCAATCGTTTCACGAGATTTTTTATAATACACATCACTAAAGCATTCCCTTTAATTTTTAAAACCTGGTATAAATATGTAGATTACATAAGTTTAAGAGGTAGAACTGGAACTTGTTGGCATAAATAAATAATAATTACCATGTAGATTACATTTTTGCTATTGTGCCTGAGAAATTGACCAATGATGCTTTATAGCTTTTGAATTTACAAGATAAAGTCATACTCACTTGGTGCTGTATTTTTAAACAAATTATTACTTTGAGTTGAGCTATGAGACTCTATTCTTTATCTCCAGGTGAGGTACTTGGTGGAATGAATGAACACTTGATGTAACTTCACTTTATATCACTTTACTGCCAAAACATAAAAATATGGTGCTCTCTAAAAAGCAGTTACTATTACTGCTATTGCTCTTTTCAATATCATCCTCATGGACCCGTACAGTCAAAACGGACATATTATTAAACAACACTTTATTTACTTTTTTGCGTGAACTACACCTCGTGCATCTCAATTAATATGCCTAACAGCTTTTGCCATTTAAGTAATAATATTAAAATGCCCAGCAAATGATTAAAACTGTCTTAAAAGCCTAAATCAAGCCCAAAAACTCGCGAGGAGGCAATGGCATAATGCCAGGCATACAAGTCCTAGTATTGCACGCGGTACACGCTTTCAGTCAAGTCTCGAAATAGCTGAATAGGATTGTGATGGGTCCTCTGCGCTTAGTCCTGAGCGTTTAGCACATAATTTAAATCGTTTTTGGTTGTCTGCATTTTATAATTGAACAGGTGTAATGACTTCTGCCGCATTGCACTGCCATGATGTATTGTGTTGTGAATGCCGACCCCTGCGTTCTCCAAACGTATGCTGTCACACGATATTTTGTGCCAGTCTTTCATTATGTATTCGACAGATGAGTATGTAGATATGCTTTTGATCTACGGAGAAATAAGAACAAATACACTGGAAAAAATATCTCGGGAGAGATATCCGAATAGACGACAACCAACAGCAAACACCTTCCAGAATGTTGAAAGGCGTCTGCGTGTAACAGCATCACTTGCAAGAATGTCTCCTCATAGACATGCACCAGCAACATCGGGTGTTAATGCAGAAACAGTTTTGAACGCTACCCAGTACAATCCGCATACTAGTATACGGTCAGTTGCTCAGGAGGTGAACATCAGCCAATCTTCTGTAGTGCGAATATTGAACACTAATAAGTTCCATCCTTATTGTTTGCACCTACACCAAGCACTTCACAGGAGAGATTTCGAAGCTCGAGTAACCTTTTGTGAATGGTTGCTGGAGCGAGTAGCAAGTGATGTGGGATTCGCATCCAGGATATTGTTTTCTGACGAATCAAGATTCCACAACAATGGAACTGAAAATCGTCACAATATACGCTATAGGAATGTTGAAATACCTCATTGGGTAAGGCAGGCAGCATTCCAAGAGCAGTGGAGTATAAATGTCTGGTGTGGAATCTTGGGAGGCCACCTTATTGGACCATTATTCTTTGAGGGGCATCTAACAGGAGCACGCTACCTAGAATTCCTCAGTAGCTCACCCCTTATTATAAGGGAATGTGCCACTGCAGGAGCGAATGACGATGTGGTTTCAACACAACGGCACTCCTCCGTATCGGTCAAGGATCGTCTGCAATCATTTGAATGCTGCACATCCTGGTCATTGGATAGGAAGTCAAGGACCAGTCCCCTGGCCTGCCAGATCACCTGATCTGACACCCCTTGACTTCTTTCTGTGGGATTATTTAAAAGAACACATTTATGCAGAGGAGCTGGGCCATCTAGAAACCCTTCGTCAGCGTATTACAGTGGCTTGTAGAAATGTTCACCTCGCCATGCTACACCAAGTCAGGGGCTCCATCCAACAGCGTGACCAGGCGTGCATTACCCAAGAAGGTCACCAGTTCGAGCACATGCTTCGTTAGAAGAGTAGTGTTCCAGGAATAGAAAAAGGGTCATTCCAGCACCGCAAAACATACCACTATGAAACATTTTTAATAGCACAATAATTCATTGTCTGCAAAATTGAGTTTAACTTCCATGTTAAATTCTGACAATGTAATTTCCTAGCTTTCTGTGTTCAAATGTGTATAAATGTCCTTATTTCAATTGCACCTACATATAGGTGTGTTTAAACAACTACATAATTGTAGTTCACCAATAAAGAAACATCAAACAATGCCATAAAACATAAATAAAACAATAAAAGTGAATATAATAACAGTTTTCAGAATAATAATTTGTAAATTGTGAGGACTGCACGGTTAAAAAAAAAAAAAAAGTACATGCACGTGATTCGAACCACCTTCACAGCAGACGATTACTTTGGAGTCTTGCGCTTGTTCCAACTGAGCTACCTAGTAACGTATAAGGTAAACATTCCATTTAAAATGTAATATTCGCTGGTTTCAGTGAACATTTACAGAAGTGCAAACGTCAGTTGTCTAATTACAAATATATTAAAAGGCGATGTGATAACATCTATATTAGTACTAATTTCATCGAGTGTTTAGCATCCATGTTAAATACGAGGGTAGAACTAGTAATGGGGTCAATGTTTTCATGTTGGACAATAAAATGCGGATTGCATAAAATTCGAGAATAAGGGGCAGCTGACTCACCTGGTATATATATAGTTCTTATACATATTAAATTTAAACATGAAACTTAACATTTATGACGTTTTTAAACATTTCTATTTTTCTTAACAATGAAAAAATAGCAACATGTTTTCGTTACTCAACTAATTCTTATGAACATGAAAAATAAATTACATTTGCAATAAATATTTACATAAATGATTTCCTTTTGGGGTCTAACCATATATTCTGTCTCACATGCTCCTTGTTTTGTTTTTCAAGTTGTCACATATATTCACAATCTTGAAACAAAATACAACATTTCTCCCTATTCCTTTGATACAATCTTTTTACTTTGTACAATACCCTTTTTCTTTACAGTCTTCTTTGCTGTATGTTTTTGTCTTTTGTTTTGGCATGACACAAGGTCTTTATAATTTTAACATATTCAGTTATTACACAACACCAAGAACATTCCTAAGTTTTTACATTTGACATTGACACAAATATTATTTAAGTGTATCATGGTTTATTATGTGCCTTTTGACTTATTTTCTTTGTTAGGAGAGAGAAACAGGATACAAACTTGAACTAATGACTATGATCATACTTATGGCAATTTTATTCAGTTCTTTGCCTTCTTTGTCTTGCAAGCTTATTATGTATAGGCAGATCGTTGATTCAGTTCTTAAACTCTGATGTTACTAATGATTAGGGCTCGGAAGTTCATGCTCTAAGAAACACTGAAATATGCATGCAAATATGTTCTCAAAAACTTCAAAATATGCCAAGAAATATGCACTATTTCATTAGAACAGTTCATGTCCCTTTGAAGTAGACGCGTTAGTGTAAATAATAAAGTTACCTTATTCCTGAGAGGTTGAAGCAGAAGTGGTCCCACTGCTAGCATTAACTGCTAAATTGCAGTTCACAACCAACACTCCACAAATTTTCAACAGTAAAACGTCATCTATTGTCTGGCAAAATACTTTTGTAACGTGAAAAACTTTACACGTCACAAGATGTTACAGGGGCATATTTAAATGATTTTAACTGTTTCACAGAGAGTCAACTCTCTTGGTGTGACAGATGGTTTTCTTTCGAGGATGTCTCAAATATCGCACATCTGTTTATAACCAGAATTTTTTGAAATTACATAATTCACTTGTCCTATGCTACCAGGAACCGAACTTAGATCACATATTGTTTTTTTAAGCACAGTAAGTGATTAATGCAAAGGAAATCCTACAGCTTCCAATACCGTTACGGCTGTTGGTAAGAAAGAAAAATGGGCAGATATGAAACTAAGATTCTTCTTTAACCCAGTGCCTGACAGAATACTTTGCACAGTTTGTATTGATGAAGCATCGTTCGAGTCCAACGAATTAACAACCTCTTCGATTATTTCTATGTGCTCAGCATAATATAAAACTGCATCAACCCATGTTACCCATCGAGTTAACACCGGTGCAGGAGGAAATCGGATATTAGGTGCTGTTGATCTAAACAACCTAACTCTTTTAGGAGATTTAACAAAAATTCTCTTTGTATTGGACACAAATCTATCTACCAGTGGGAAAGAATCACGTATTGTCTCAGAAATTTGATGAAGAGCATGTGCCTAACAGGTTATATGAATTAAGTTAGGAAAAATACCTTTCAGAGTTTTTCCTGATTTTACCATATAAGGTAACAAATAAAAGCAACCAGTCGTATTCAATTCCACATGGGCATTGTAATTTCAAAGAGTCCATCACAAACTGTGTCACAGTTACATTGTCAGTGGCCGAAAATTTGCACACATTAAGGAGATAAGTTGTAGTCTTTTGTTCATTATTTAAGGCACCCACGATTATATTAGCAATACAACAGCGTTCAGAATCAGAGGTTTCATCAACAGACAACCACACAAACTGATCCGCTAAATTTGGTATATTTGACAATTCGTTATTGTAACAATGGCCTACATAAGTCTTACGCAGTGTACTTTCTTCAGGCACATGTTGTTGAGTACACTTGGCAAGAAATAAATATCGGATAAATATCGGATTATTAATTTTGAACAAGGGCACATCAGCAGCTAATAATACTTGGCACAAGTCATAGGAAAATTCAGTAACCCTACTTCCTAAACACTCTACTAATTGTTTTAGAACAGGTTATTTGTTTGCGAGTTTTCTGATTAAATTCTCCTTATGTTTTGCTGTGTTTATGTGCTGAACTATTTGAAATCTTTTCTCACTCCCTATATTTTTATCACACGCTCCACAAAACAGTGCCCTATTATCTGTAGATATTAAATCACCCGAAAACTCTTTCTAGCACTCTAAGTTGGTTTTATTTTCGGCATTTGAAGAGCTCTTTAACATTTTATACACCTAATTTAATTTGGTGAGAACCAGTTCACAACACTTTTACGTTTGGAGACCACGCAGAGGAAAGCGTTGCTATAATCGAGCTGCTCAAAACGTTGAACTGCACTTTATCTTTGTTAATATAAACCTCTCAGATAACGCACTGATTATTCTCTATGCACATACATATAATGAAAGGAAGAAAACAGAGGATTCACTGCATAACAACATGACTCAGCATTGCTTCTCGCCACCTCGCGAGTTACATCATCATATGCAACACTACCAATATGAAAAATATTATCCAGGTGGAAAAAAAACAAAAAAAAAAAAAACATAAAAATCTTTAAAACATGCTATATAGAGGCTATAGTATTGAAATAATATGCATTTATCAAAATCAAGAAAATATGCAGTTATATGCACCATAAAATCACGTCCAAATAACTTAAAATTCCATAATTCATGCACATAATGTAAAAGCATACATTTTTAACCCCTATGAAAAAACATGCAAATGCATGAACTTCCTAGCCCTACTAATGATACTATTATGACGTTGGGTTCTTATTCACTATTGTTTAGTTCATCTACATTTCTTTAAGCTCATCATTGGCAATATCCATATTAATCTATGGGCATTGCTTTCCTGACTATGATTTTTCTCTCTTTACTAATTGTCATCTCTTTATCTCTTAAGAGAAAACTTCTATATTTATAATTATTCTGCAACTATATTATTTTTCTTCTTAATTCACCCTCGACACTCTTGTGTCTAAAATACTCCATCTTTGTCACCACAATTGATTCCATCTTATTTTTGTCCCTGACATCCTTATGTCAAAAACACATTTTCTTCGTCACTATAATTCATTTCTTCAATGATAATCAGTATTCTCACCTATCTTTGTTGACAATGCTCTCGGTGGTCATTATAGCCAATGACTATGTTGATTTCCTTTCCTGTTGTATTTTCCAACCTGTATATAATTTTCTATGAGAAGCCCAATAAAGCTTATTGTTTTTCCTCATCTCTACTGTTCCTGCCTTACATATTTGTTGGCTAAGACTATTTGGTCGTTCCTTTATATGGTTTTAATTTGTTTTTATGGTATCTTCCTACCAACTTGCCATTTGAATTCTGTAGCTCATATGTGTGGTTGCCGAGCTGTTTCGTTATGACCAGTGGTCCAGTGTACAGTAGTTCCATTTTCCCAGATCTTTTCTCAGCTGCCTTGGATGCTTTGTGCAGCCATCATGGTGTCGATATCAATTGTCAATCGCTTACGTTTTGTGTTGGTTATCAACTCAATTGGGGTGAACTTAGTCATGGTAATTTTCCTGGGTGTTGGGGGTGGTTGTTGTTTCTGTATTCTGTGCTGAATCGACCCTATTCGGCACATTTTCATCTATTTCCTGTTGTCTTACGTTGCCAGTGTTCCATTGGTTTCTGTCCCTTTGGTGTGAACCCCTGTTGTATGACGGTCTTTGTCTGTTCAAGTATTCCCTACAGAATTGTATGTGATTCGCTTGATGGGTACGGTCTCCTGGTCTCCCACGATCATACATATATGTTTGGTATCTCGATGGCGGCACTGTGGCCGAGCCGTTAGCGCACTCGCCTACCACCTAGGCGGCTCGGGTTCGATCCCAGGAACCCACATGTGGTATTCGTGGTGGACGAAGCGGCATCAGGGTGGGTTTTCTCCGGGTACTCCGGTTTGCCCTGCCATCTCATTCCACCGGTGCTCCATCTTCATTCCATGTATCATCAGTATCACCGCCTGCGGTGCCGTAGTAGTAAAAGCGGGCATTAAACACTACAACACATACAACACACGGTATCTCGATTCACCCCTTGGTATCGTGTCGTGGTACCGTTGTCTCATGTTCTGCATCCTTTCGCCATGATTGTGTGGTTGTGGGAAATGGTGTGCCCCTCTTCCCGTCATGAGTGCTCCTAGTATTTCTATCTTCCCTCTCACTCTGATTGTTTGTAGTCGTGCTTCTGTTTAAGATCGGTGAGTTTGGGTGACTGTTTCTATGTCTTTGCCCATTAGGCCAACCATTTTGCGTTTCGAAGGCTGTTAGTAGTTCTATCATGTCTGCAAAATCTACTCGCAACAGTTAACCCTGGGAAATGTCTTGTTATGCTGGTAATTAAATCTGCTTCTAACAGGTTAGGGTCTAATAGCTTCCCTTTGTTGGCTACTTTCATGAAATAATCGACTAGCGATAACCCTTTGGCCGGATCATATCTTCCTGTCGCTAACTGTACTCTTGTCTGGTTCTGCTTAGCTGGGCCCCAATACCTTGATAGGAATAGATTCCTAAATGAGCTATATGATTCATGACCAGCTAGTGTTAACCTTAGCCATTCTAATGCTTTGTTTTTTAAGCTTTTCTGAACTATCATCATCCTAAGCTCGTTTGGTATCCTTTTCACTTTAAAATACTCTTCCATCTCTTTAACAAAGAGTTTTGGATCATCTCCCTTCTCCTCGTCTAATAATAATAATAATAATAATAATAATAATAATAATAATAATAATAATAATAATAATAATAATAATAATAATAATAATAATAATAATGTTTATTGTCTATAGACTTCATACAAGTTTTGTGATCTGCAAGAGGAAATGGATCGAGACCACCTTCAAATATGCCCGGCCACCTCTAATGCCCCATCCACCAGTGAAAAATATTGGAGAGCAAGAGGATTAATGACTTCATTGTCAGAAATCCAGCATTAGCTAACAACAACAACATTTTTTGCTCCTCACTGTAACTTTTCTATCTGACCTTACCTTGGTCATCTCTTGTTCTCTTCCGACCCCGATGCTATTAGGGTTCCCGAGGGCTAGGGAGTCTTTATTTTTCCAACCTCTCCACTTCTCTAATTTCTCTATAAAATCTTAACCCCTAACATGCTGACCTGTCATGGCATGTAATACGTCCTCTGATTGGTGATCAGAGGGTATGGTCGGTGAATTTATTTTGATAATTCTCCCGGTCAGGTCGGTGAGACCCGTAAACCAACGACAGGTGTGGTCCTCCAGACATTCTGGGGGTTGTGAGAGAGTGATGTGACCGCCAAAACATAAAAATATGGTGCTCTCTAAAAAGCTGTTACTATTACTGCTATTGCTCTCTTCAATATCATCAGTGAAAAATATTGGAGAGCAAGAGGGTTAATGACTTCATTGTCAGAAATCCAGCATTAACTAACAACAACAACATATTCTACAATACAATGGGTATACATAAGTTACATTAATATTATAAGATTAAACTAAATTGAATATATACATACATATATATATATATATATATATATATATATATATACACATATATTTGTAAGAATAACAAAATTTTATTACTAATTGTATCATCACTTCATAAATTAAATTTTTATAAATGTTGTTGTTAGCTAATGCTGGATTTCTGACAATGAAGTCATTAATCCTCTTGCTCTCCAATATTTTTCACTGATGGATGGGGCATTAGAAGTGGCCGGGCATATTTGAAGGTGGTCTCGATCCATTTCCTCTTGCAGATCACATAGAGGACAGACGAAGCGGCGTCAGGGTGGGTTTGCTAAGTCTGCTAAGTCTCTTCAATATTTTTATAAATGTAATAATCTATTACAGACTAAAAGCTTCGCTTATCTTAGTATCTGCTGCAAGTTCTTGAAATCAGAGACAGACTGCAGATTCATGAATTATTTGTATTATTGGTGCCACATTTGCTTATACTGGTCACCGTCCTAACCAAAGTGTTACCAATCCTTTAAAACAAAAGTTTAACAAAATCAATTGGTATTTCATAATTCATTGCATACTTCTTATTTTTCAAAATGAATAGTTTTTCCAAAATCATTAAATCTATGAATCCCTTTAATTGCTTTAATAATTTAACCTCTAGATTTATTTCATGGACCAAAGGGATCCACCACAGCTAATTTATCAATCTGTTTATATTTCAGATTTCTCTAATTTCTCTATAAAATCTTAATCTCTAACATGCTGACCTGTCATGGCATGTAATACGTCCTCTGATTGGTAATCACAGGATATGGTCGGTGAATTTATTTTCATAACTCTCCCGGTCAGGTTGGTGAGACCCGTAAACCAACGACACGTGTGGTCCTCCAGACATTCTGGGGGTTGTGAGAGAGCGATGTGACCGCCAAAACATAAAAATATGGTGCTCTCTAAAAAGCGGTTACTATTACTGCTATTGCTCTCTTCAATATCATCAGTGAAAAATATTGGAGAGCAAGAGTATTAATGACTTCATTGTCAGAAATCCAGCATTAGCTAACAACATACATTTGTTATATAATTAAGAAGTTTCTGAGAGGTTTCCGGAAGGTCTGTGGTTCAAATCCCAGTTGTGGCATTGAATTTTTAAGTTCCAGTTCTACCTCTCAAACTTTGCCCACACACGGCTTGTGTGTTTAAAAACACCAACAGTAAGTTTGTTGGCATAAATAAATAATAAGAAGTTTCTATTTACAACAGATAAAACCATTTACAATTCATTACATATAATTCATTCATTATAATTCATCTAACCTATATATACATTTCTGAATTAAATATGATTTCAGTTCCTTTTTAAATTTTTTTCCTTTGTGTTGTTTAACAGTTGTTAGCAGTTTGTTGTATAATATCTGTCCTTTAATTAATGGATCCTTGCAAGTTGATTTGAGATTTACATGCTTCCTGTGGTAGTTATCCCTTCCTCTGGTATAATAATCATAAAGTGTGCTGTTACTTGTGCCATTATTTTCCTTCTCAGTTGCAATTACAACTACCTTATATACATATAGTCCAACTACAGTAAGAATCTTATTATCTCTAAATACATTTCTACATGAATCAGTACTTGCTAATCTATAGATACAACGTAGACATTTTTTTTTGTAGCACTAATACTCTGTTCATGTGCGCATTACAGGTGCTTCCCCATAATTCTATGCCATAGGAGATATGAGGATAGATGAGTCCAAAATATAAAGTTTCTAACATGTTTTTGTCTAAATACAATGATAATTGTCTTAAAACATATATATTTGAGCTTATTTTTTTACATACATAGTCAATATGAGCTTCCCAAGTTAACTATTGTCTATGTGAATCCCTAGGAAGGTATGGTTATCAACTTTTTCAATTCTAGTGTTGTTAAAGTGTACATCATCAGTTACTACATTTGCTTTATAGTATTCAAATATGATCATTTTGCTTTTCTTAGAATTAACTTCTAAATTTGTGCTACTTAGGTACGTTGCTAGCTGTTTTACAGAGTGTGAAATTTCTGTTACCAACTGAGTACGAGATTTTTCACTGCAAATCATTGTGGTGTCATCTGCATACGATACTATAGTATTGGTGGTTATATTTGGTAAATTATTTACATATATTAGATACAAAATTGGACCCAGAACAGACCCTTGAGGTACTCCAGTTGTTACTACTTTTTGTTCTGATACATACTATACATTTTTTAAACCTATTTTATGGTTGATTTCTGTTGAACACTTTCTGTTACTTAGATAAGACTTAATTATATTTAGCATTTTGCCTCTTATGCCATAAATTTCTAGTTTATTAAGCAGTATTTGATGTGAGACACAGTCAAACGCCTTTGAAAGATCAATGAATACTCCTGCAGTGCTCAAACCTTTGTCTAGATTTTCCGAAACTTTGTGCATAAAATCAGCAACTGCTGTGGTTGTTGACATACCTTTTCGAAAACCATGCTGGTGGCAATTCAATACATCATATCTATTAAGAAAGTCAACCAGTCTGACTAATAAAATCTTTTCAAAAACTTTATATAGATAGGTTTTATGATTCCCAGTTTTAAGCAATTTGGAAATATTTCTTCATTTATTGAGCAGTTTATTACGTGGACTAAAATAGCTGCGAGCCCAGTTTGACACTTTTTCAATATTCTAGTAGACATACCATCCCACCCTGAAGATGACTGTTCTTTAAAACTGCATATTATTTTTGTGATTTCGTCTACGTTTGTGTTATTCATGAAGATGGTATTTACGATAATATTCTGTATTTCTGTGTTACTGTGTGATATATCCTTCTCCTTACTTCCCAAGGTTGCAAAATAGTTGTTAAATAAGTTGCTTATTTTGTTTGGATCATCTACATGTTTACCTTCATGAAGCAGCTTAATATTTTCACTGACGTTGCTGTGTGTGGTGTTTCTATCCTTGACTAAATTCCATACTGCTTTGTTTATATTGCTGGAGTTTGGAACGATAATTTGCACTATTTATGCTTGGTAGCCACAGAATTTACCGGTGAATGAAGCGATGAGACTCTTGAAGCTCTTCATCGAAGTTCTCGATGAACCTCAGGGCGTAGTACGGGCCTGCGTCTTACAAAGAAGATTAAATTTCCTTTTTATGTTTTTAGTATACTTATTTATTGTTCCTTCAAGTCACAAATAACAATACAACTTTTCAGGATTGGCGTCCTTTTTCACAAGCCCTGCGGGGTTCACACAACACGAACACGGACTGCGTAATTTTGCTTGGAACGTTCATTCGTAATCTTCTTCTATTTGTCGATGTATCAGTTCTCTGCATTTTTACTCCTGTTGACTTTTAAAACGCAATGTTCTTCCAATAAGCACTATATGTCGATCACTTTTACAATTGTTCGCGGACTATGCGATTTTCACATGACGCCAATCTCAACAATACATGAACAAGAACAAGCTAAGACAATTGAAAATCTCTATCATTGCCCACTAGGACAATGATTCACAATTCTAGGGGGCTTTTTCTGCCACCACTATGAACACAAATTTTAACTATTTTCGGAGGCTTCTTCTAAAAATATCGCCTCAAGTTATTTATCTTTTGTTTATAATGTTGCGATTTTATCAATTAATGTCCTATGATACTCCTTTTTTAATTGTGTATATCGTTCCCTGTGCCGTTCAATGTAGGTGGTGTGATTTCATGTAGTATGCTGTTGGTGTAGCATGTGTTGTGTGTTGTGTCATTGTTTAATTGTGGACCTCTATCTCTATATGGTGAGTCAATATTCTGTACATTATTCAAATAACTTTCATCTTGAACATCACTTACATCTAAATCATCTTTTGCCACAACATCATTTACATTAGCCAAACTTTCTTTTCCTTTTCTCATTTCTTCATAAATTAATTTTTAATCATTCTTTGTTTCTAAGTCACTTTATTTTATATCATTCATAGCATCTTGTTGTGATTGTACTACATCAGCCACAGTTTTAATTTTAGGAATGACAATTTGTTCTACAGTTTCATTAATAATTCCTTTTCTTACTACCTCAATTTCTCAGTTATTTCTACTTTTACATTTGTAATCTTACAGTCTACACTTGCATTACACTCTATTTCATCCCTACATCTACTAATTTCTCCCTCTAATACAATCTTGTTTTCTTTCATTTCCGTTTCTATTTTTCCCATCCTATCTTCTATGATTTCTATCCTAGCTTCTAAAGCTTCCTTTGTCTCCTTTATGTTTTTATGTACTAATTTCAAATTAGTTTCCATTACTTTCATTCTTTCTTTACACTCCTGCCTTCCTAATTCTATTCTCTTTCCCAAATCTAGCTCTAATTCTTTCCTATTATGTTCTATTTTCTGCTCTAAGTTCTGCCTCACTTTCTCCATTTTCAGACCTATATCTTTTTTATTTTGTTCTAAAGTTTTGCTCCATTTTCTGACCTATTTCCTTCATATTCTGTTCTAGTCTTTCAAACATAATCATCATTAATTTTTTAACTTTCCCTATCACTGTTACTTCTTCCTCACTTTCTGTTTCTGTTTGAAAACTAGGCTTATTTGCCCCTTCCCCTATTCCTGTTCCTACTTCTTTTCCTTTTTGTGACATTTTCGTTTTTTGATTCAGCTCAGTTGGGCTTAAAAGTCCTACTATGTAATTATTTCTTAATATAATATATAAAAATAAAATAAATTTTGAATAAAAATTTTTTGGTCCTACTTTTTTCTCGTTAGTTTATTTCGTTACGTCCATCCCCTCAGTAATGGTTTTCACTAGACATCCCTTGAAGTTCTCCACGTCGAATGATAGGCGTCCGTCGGCATTTTGCCTGTTGATTCCAGATTAATAACGCCTCCTGTAGTCTTAAACTTCAATGGATTGTTTAATGGCGTCTTCTTCCGTTTTCGCACGTAGAGTAGCGTCACTTGGTATTTTGCGTAAGTTCATTTCCACCCAATATTCGTGCTCCATGTTTGGGCAAGCCATTTGGTGCTGTATTTTTAAATAAATTATTACTTTGCATTGAGCTATGAGACTCTATTTTTTATCTCCGGGCGAGGTACTTGGTGGAATGAATGAACACTCGATGTAACTGCACTTTATATCACTTTATCAACACTTTTTTCGTCTCTTATTACACTTTTTATAATTGAATTGACTTTCGTTGCACCTATTTGTATTTTCTTGATAATCTTTCTACTTTTATAAAGTCTTTTAGACCCATATCCACGCGCGTTACAGGAACACGTCTTCATCTCTCAAACATACAGACGCTAATAACAAAAATTGGCGCTTCTTTACACTTAACCTTATAATTAGGGCTAAGAAGTTCATGCATTTGCATGTTTTTTCATAGGGGTTCAAAATGTATGCTTTTACATTATGTGCACGAATTATGGAATTTTAAGTTATTTGGACGTGATTTTATGGTGCATATAACTGCATATTTTCTTGATTTTGATAAATGCATATTATTTCAATACTATAGCCTCTATATAACATATTTTAATGATTTTTATGGTCTTTTTTCCACCTGGATAATATTTTTCATATTGGTAGTGTTGCATATTATGATGTAACTTGCGAGGTGGCGAGAAGCAATGCTGAGTCATGTTGTTATACAGTGAATCCCCTGCTTCCATCCTTTCATTATAGGTATGTGCATAGAGAATAATTAGTGCGTTATCTGAGAGGTTTATATTAACAAAGATAAAGTGCAGGTCAACCTTTTGAGCAGCACGATTGTATGTAATATCCGACTTCCTTCTGCACCAATGCTAACTCGATGGGGAACATGGGTCGATGCAGTTTTATCTTATGCTGAGCACATACAAATGGTCGAAGAGGTTGTTAATTCATTGGACTCGAATGATGCTTCATCAATACAAACCGTGCAAAATATTCTGTCACGCACTGGGTTAAAAGAGGATCTTAGTTTCATATCTGCCCATTTTTCTTTCTTATCAACAGCCATAAAGGCATTGGAAGCTGTAGGATCTCCTTTACATGAATCACTTACTGTGCTTGAAAAAACAATATGTGATCTAAGTTCGGTTCCTGGTAACATAGGAAAAAAGTGAAAGAGAAAGTGAATTATGTAATTTCAAAAAATTCTGGTTATAAACAGATGTGCGATATTCGAGACATCCTCGAAAGAAAACCATCGTCACACCAAGAGACTTGACTCTCTCTGTGAAGCAGTTAACATCAACTTTCTAAATAGTCACGTGATGCATGTCACATGACGCCCAGCCATGTGTGTGCATTATAAGGTTAAACTTTAACCTTATAATGCACACCGGTCCAGCAGCGAAGAAAGCCGAAGTGTTGGAGTCACATGACTAACATGGCTGGGCGTCACTTGACTAGAAAGTTGAGCGGGAAAGGTAAGAAATACACGCCAATAGTGATTGCAAGTGCAATATGGAAGTGAGCCAAAATAAACAATTTATGTGCTCAGAGTGAGGGAGGTGCTATAAGCAGAGACAACATTTGCAGTGTCACGCTTCCACAGCTCACCCGGGGAGAGTGAATGCCATTGCACCTCTCCAAAAACTTCAATTTAAGTGCAGCCTTTGCAAATTTTAAGGAATATCAGAAAGTACTTTATACGAACACTTGGAAGTGATACACGATAGACGTGTAAAATTGGAAGAACTGGAATTCTCATCATTTGGAGACTTCAAGAGTTGGAAAGAAGGAACTGAGGCGGCAACACGGTCATTCTTTGGGAAAATTCATTCTAAAATTGCTTCTCAAAGTGTAACATATTATTATGCATGTCATCGTTCAGGGAATTTTGTCTCCAAAGGCAAAGGTATTAGACATTTAAAACTGCAAGGGAGCAATAAAATTGGTGCAGTATGCCCGGCAAAGATGAGGGTTACTGAAGATCAACAAGGAGTATGCAAAGTCAAATTTGTTTCGGCTCATATTGGTCACCAGCATGAATTAGGTCATTTGGGATTGACAGAAAAAGAAAGAAACAGTATAGCTGTAGATATTGCTAACAAAATTCCTTTTCAGGCTATACTTGATAAAATATGAGACTCAGTATCCGCCTGTAATCTAGAACGGATACATCTGCTAACCAGACAGGATTTGTACAACATTGAGCGATCCTATAATTTGTGCTCCACATCAGTCAGGCATCAAAATGATGGGACCAGTGTTGAGGCTTGGGTGCATGAAATGAACTCAAATGATAACACTTGTGTGTTATTTTATAAGCCACAAGACACAGTGAACGAGTCCTACCCAGAACTAAAAAGCACAGATTTTGTGTTAATTATAATGACTAGTGCTCAATGTGAAATGTTGAAGAAGTATGGGAATGACTGCATTTGCATTGATGGGACACATGGGATGAATAGCTATGGTTTCGAACTTACAACACTTCTGGTACCTACTGGATGATGTTAGACAAGGGTTTCCATGCGCCTTCCTCATTTCAAATAGAAATGAACTGGCAAGTGCTCTCCATATTTTTCCAATGAATAAAGTCAGAAGTTGGAAAACTTTCCCTGAAAGTTTTTATGTCTGATTTAGCTGAATCTTTCTTTAATGCCTGGATTTCAACAATGGAAACCCCTAAAATGAGACTATTGTTCATGGCATGTGGACAAGGCATGGAGAAAAAATACTAAGAGAAAAAGCAAGGTCAAGAAAAACAAACAAACGTTTACAAGATTCTTAGAACAGTCCTAGAGGAAAGAGATGAGGCAGCATTTCAAATTATGCTTCATGCCGTACTCAAAATCTTGAACAGTGATCCGGACATGGCTGAGTTTGCCTCATACTTTGAGGAATACTACATGACTAACATAAAAAGCTGGGCTTACTGACAGGCTTTATGCAGGACTTAACACAAACATGCATATTAAAAATAGAAGCACTATTGGCAGTGATGCATATAGAGCGAATGCATCACACACTTAAATACATATATTTACACGGAAAGAAGGTGAAACGTCTGGACAAGGCTATAGGTGCACTAATGTCCTTTGTTAAAGACAAGCTATTTGATAGGCTTATTGTACTTACAAAAGGCAAACTAACCAGCAAAATAAGGAACATTCATAATAGGCACAAATCTAGCTTACAAATAAATAAGGAAATGATCATCAAGGAAGACGGAGGATGGAAAATAGCATCCTCTTCAAAAGTACACGAGATCTACTTTGTACAAGATAATGAAGTTCAATGCACATGCAGATTAATATGTAGTGAATGTAACACGCATTCACAGATATTCCTGCACATGTGTTGATTCCAGCATTAAATGGAACATGTGCAAGCACATACATAGTGTGTGTCAAATGCAAATTGGCCATAAACTTTCTTTGAAACATGCTCAGGAATGTTACAAATTGTGAGGGTCTTTCAAGTAGAAGTGAAATTCAGCACATACTGCATCAAGTTGGTAAAGACAATGCATCTATATGTGAAGAAACGAACAAACAACTTGTGAAAATAATAGACTGCTGTAAGGGACTTTGCACAACAGCGGAACTAGAGGTGCTGAAGAGACGTGCAACAACAATAACCTCAACTATGGCAGCAGTTCACAACCGGGAGTTGCCAAATTAAGAAGAGACGAGGAAAAGAAAAATAGAGCCACAAAGGCGGCTCTTCAACACTAAAGAGAAACGAAATTCCCACAGGAAGCAATTTAAAAAACCAGAGGTAGCAGAGACACTGAGTATTGCAGTATCTTTGCTGCAAGAGAACTCGCATGAATAAGTGCTAATGTAAGTTATTTTAAATCATACTATTTACTGAAATTAAAATTGCAGCTAACAGTACCCGAGAGTGACGGTTTAACTGAGAAAATACATATATCTGTGTGTAATATTGGTATATTCTATTTGAGTGCACCCCGAGCCAGGCCTCCCAGAGGGGATCTAACCCGGGTCCTCTGCACCAGAGGCAAGCGCGCTACCAACTGCGCTACGGAGGCAGTTTCCCAAACAAATACACATCGTGCAGTAGAAAACAAATACTGAGCTATAATACACTTTGTAACTAAGTACAGGAGTAAATAATAAAGCACACTGGTAGTAATACAGCCACACAATATCATGTCAACTCAATACTGATTGTGAGCAGAGAAAAACAAGTGATGCTCGTGACCTTGTGTATATCAGCTGCTGGTGACACGTTTCTGTGTGCACAGTGGAAAAACACAGCGTACGGTTCACATGCATTTGGATCTCTCTGTAGAATGGGGTGCTGAGAACCATAGCAGTTAGAGAATCCATAAAAAGTCACTCATACTCTATAGTTTAACCAGTTTAGATCAATCAATGTTAATTGTTCTTCACATATGCCTTACACAGAACAAAGCTGATAACGAGAGTAATAAGTTCATAAACTTGCAACCTAAATACTTTTTACAACCACTGAAATTGATTATAAACCATTTAAAATTGTCTATATTTTAAGTGAAAATAGATAATGACCTAGCCCCTAGGCTCACTCATTACTTAGGCTACATAAAATACTGCTATTCATTGCATTGTATTTTTATTTATTTCTAGGACATACACAGTGGGAAACTGGAGTTGTGATTGTGGGAGTAAAACTAACAAGCTGTTGGCGTCCAGTACTGTATTTCATCGCATACTCGCCACACTTTCTCGTTCTGGTTATCGTTGCTCTTACTGATGGTGTTGAACGAGCCTATACTTGTTATTTTGTGATGTAAACTTATAACAGTGTCGGATTTAGGAGTTATGTATGTTCAATATAAATTATTTTGTGCTGTAAACTTATAACAGTGTCAGTATTTAGGAGTTATGTATGTTCAATATAAATTATTTTGCAATGTAAACTTATAAAATGTTGGTATTCAGGAGTTATGTATGTTACATTTTCATAATTTTCCGACATAAAATGTTAAAACTGTTAATATTCAGAGGAAGTTATATGAGTTAAGAACCCACTTATTTTGTGATGTAACTCAAAAAAGTGTTGGTATTCTGAAGGAGTAACGTGTGTTCAATGTCAATTATTTTGTGATGTAAATTTATAAAAGTGTGTATTCAGAAGTTTAGGACTTGTAAATTACCTATGTAAAACTAGGTAAATAAAGTGTTGTTTATTAAATGGGGAAAATAATAATAATAATAATAATAATAATAATAATAATAATAATAATAATAATAATAATATAATAATAATAATAATAATAATAATAATAATAATAATAATAATAATAATAATAATAATAATAATAATAATAATAATCTTTATTAGCTTATAGACTTTGTTACAAGTTTCAAGCCTCGTCAGAGATAAACAAACAAGATTTACAATCTATATACAAGCAGTTTTATACAATCAAGTATTTCAGTTACAAATTATTTACAGTTCATCTATTCTATACAAGCATTTTTTAATTAAGTATGTTTTAAGCTCTTTTTGAAATACATTACCACTTAACACTTTTAATTCATTTGGTAGTTTGTTGTACAAGATTTTACCCATTATTAAGGGATCCTTCTCTGTGGCTTTTTTATTTACATTTCCTCTGTAATAATTGTGTTATATTCTAGTACCATACTTTCTTCATAAAGTAAAAATATACAGCGCAACCATTTTGTAAAGAATAAATTATTTATGAGCAGCTGTGATAACTTTCAGTAGCTAGTGTACAATAACGGGAGTAATTCTGGGATTACAATGAACGAAACGTAATACAATTTCTAGTTTAGCCACATTTCTTACTTCATCATCTTGGCAGTTTGCAAACTGATGGCATCAACATTCAAGAATATATTACAATATGCTAAATACTCTACTTTCTCTGGTAAACTGAACAGATAGCAGTGATGGCATGTTATCTTTAATATTCCAGGTGTTGAGAAATCTTTTATTTTATTATGCAGTGATTGCTTGCCTATAAATCAACTTGGTGTGACTGACCATTATGTGATCATGTTAGCTACACAAACCTGTGTGTCTGTTTTAAGTATACATTTTGGCAATCCATCATTTGTTACTTCCTACACCAGCAACAATTCTTCTTAAGTGAGTGGGATGAGGTAAACTAAGGTCACCACTTTAAGCAGCAGGATAAGTAAAAAAAAAAAAAAAAAAAAAAAAAAAACAGAGCATGGACATTGTTAGGTTGGTACTGTTTGTAAAAAAAAAAGAGAGTGTGAGACTTTGTTTAAAAATGGCTGATTCGTGTACCATGTTTGTCGTTGTAAAATAAAGAGGAGAAAAAGAAAATTTGGTAAATTTTTCTTGTATTCTCAACATTTGGTGACCCCCCGACGTGATCTCACAATATAAAGAAGTATAAGGTAAGAGTAGAATAATTGTTAATTACCTGTGATAAGTGAAACATGGAGAAGCTTCTAACAAGACGCAAGCCGGTGAGATCATCATTTACAAAATGCTATAATTTGCTGATGAATCTTCTAACGGATCAAGCCAACGAGAATGAAGTAAGAACAAAATTTACGACGTTAGAAAGAATATCTGGGGAATTATCCGTATACGACGAAGAAATTGTTTCCAAACTGTTGGATTCAGACGACAAAACTGACGATGATTATGAAGCTGAGTATATGGTTGTAGAACAGTATAAAGAGAAAATGGATAGCGCTAGAGTGGAAGTAGAAATATATCTTAGTAAATTATCGGCAAACATGGAACGAAATATGTCAACGTGTTCATCTCCAACATCAAGTAAAAAGTTAAGGCTACCCAAGATAGAACTTAAGAAATACGGAGGTGAAGTAAAGGATTGATTAGGCTTCTGGAGTCAATTCAAACGTATACACAAAGATCGAGACATAGAAAATGAAGAAAAATTTCAATACCTAATCCAGGCGACTTTAGAAGGCACAAGAGCTAGAGAAATAGTCGACAGTTTTCCGCCTACTTCTGAAAATTATCCCAAGGTGATATCTTGTTTGCGAGATAGGTTTGGTCGCGAGGGTCTTCTGATCGTATTTTACGTCAGAGAACTGTTGAGGTTAGTTGTAGACAATGCCACTAACAAACAAAATAAACGTGATATTGTTCGTTTATATGACCAGTTGGAATCGCATTTGAGATCACTAGAATCTATAGGAATGACATCAGACAAATATGCTGCTATGTTATTTCCTTTAGTGGAATCCTGTATCCCTGAAGATATGTTAAGAGTGTGGCTTAGGGATCCAGTATCAAACGAAGCCGCAGAAGATGAGCAAAGAGACATATATAGTAAGAAGCTGAAACGGTTGTTATCCTTCCTGAAAAATGAAGTAGAAGGGGAAGAGCGAATTAGCTTGGCTAGAACTGGATTTCACATTCATGAACATATTAACAAGGAGGAGAGAAAAAGATCCAAGAAGCAAGAACCTGTAGTTACAGCAAGTGAGTTATTTTCGGGAGAGGTTAAAACAAAACAAAGATTGAATTGTATTTTCTATGAAAAGCCTCATGAGTCCAGGGATTGCTTCCAAGCACAAAGAATGTCATTTGAGAAGAAATTAGATAAGCTAAAGGTTTCAAGGGGATGCTTCATTTGCTTCAAGACAGGGCATCGTGCAAAGGAATGCAAAGCCAATGTAAGGTGTTTAATTTGCACTAAGAAACATTGGGCTGTAATGTGTCCAGATCTGCAAAAAAACCAAGAGAACTTGAAAACGAGTGAGATCGAAGAACACTACACAGACAAGAAGGAAAGTTCTATTTTAACAAGTCACTGCCAGAAAGGAAAAGTGTTACTGCAAACGTTACTAGTCAAGCTTAAAGGTAACAAGCGCACAAAAATTGTGAGAGCAATTATTGATTGTGGTTCCCAGAGATCTTATATACTAACCAGTACTGCCACAGAGATGGGATATAAATCAGAGGGATCTGAGAAGCTTGCACATAATTTGTTTGGTGGAATTACTTCAAAGAAAATAAAACACAATTGTTACAACATACAATTGAAGAGCCTTAAGGATGATTACTATTGCAATGTTGGAGTGTTGGATCAGCCAGTTATTTGCGGTAAAATAACCAGAATCAGTAAGTTAAGCCCACATCTCAAAGTGTTGGCAGAAAAGAATATTGTGCTCACCGATGTTGGAGACAATGAACCACCGATAGAGCTGCTGTTAGGTGCTGATGTTGCTGGAATTTTGTATTCAGGAAAAATGGTTAGTTTGTCACCTACTTTAATGGCAGTACACACGTTTCTTGGTTGGGTGTTGATGGGAAGAACTGCTGGAATACCAAGTGACGGTATTCAAATTGCCATGACGACTTTACTGACACATGTACCTAGCATTTCAGATCTATGGAAACTTGATGTTTTAGGGATTTCTGACCCTGTTGAAAGTAAAACCAAAAGTCAAGAAGAAGCTATTGTTCTCAGTCATTTTCAAAAGAGATTGAAGAGGAACGATGATGGTCGCTATCAAGTGAAATTACCATGGAAAGATGATCGAGTGGACTTGCCAGACAACAAGTGTGTTGCAGAAAAAAGACTAATTTCTACAACGTCAAAATTGATTAATTTAGCCAAGTTTGAAGACTATGATGCAGTGTTACAGAACTGGAAGAGAGAGGGTATAATAGAAGAAGTTCCTGAGTCAGAGATTGAACGTAGTGATTGTCACTATCTACCTCGCCGAGCTGTCTTCAAAGACAGTTCAACTACGCCTGTTAGACCTGTGTTCGATGCTTCTTGTAAGTCAAAGGGATCTGTGTCTCAGAATGACTGTTTAACTAATGGTCCTAATTTCCTGGAATCAATACCTTCTCTGTTGATCAAATTTCGTGAAAGGTAATTCGCTTTTTAGAGAGCACCATATTTTTATGTTTTGGCGGTCACATCGCTCTCTCACAACCTCCAGAATGTCTGGAGGACCACACCTGTCGTTGGTTTACGGGTCTCACCGACCTGACCGGAAGAATTATCAAAATAAATTCACCGACCATATCCTCTGATTACCAATCAGAGGACGTATACATGCCATGACAGGTCAGCATGTTAGGGGTTAAGGTTTTATAGAGAAATTAGAGAAATGGAGAGGTTGGAAAAATAAAGACTCCCTAGCCTTCGGGAACCCTAATAGCATTGGGGTCGGAAGAGAACAAGAGTTGACAAAGGTAACGTCAGATAGAAAAGTTATAGTGAGGAGCAAAACACCAGTAAGTGGAAGTAATGTTCCGCTCAGCTTGGGTACCTTGTGGTACAAAAAGTCTCCTGGTCCTGATCACATACATCCAGAGTTCATAAAAAACCTTGGAAAAACAGCAAAACAATAACAACTAAAACTCTACAATCTATCCTGGAAAACCACTGTACCTGCTGAATGGCAAAAGGCAATAATTGTCCCACTCTTGAAGAAAGACAAAACAGCATCAGAAATAAAAAATAATAGACCAATAGCTCTTACTAGCATAATAGCAAAAGTGATGGAAAGAATGGTGTCAAACAGGTTAAATTGGTTTCTAGAACCAAAAAATGTAATTTCCCCATGTCAAGCTGGATTCAGAGAGTTCCACTCTACAAATGAACGTCTTACTTCTCAGTCAAGAAATCAAAGACTCCTTCAATAGGAAAGAAGATAATTTATCAGTTTTTATTGACTTCCAAAGTGCATATGATTCTATATGCAGAACAAAACTGCTAAAGAAAGTAAAAAAAATAGGGATACAAGGTCCAATGTTTTCATGGCTATGTCATTTCCTAACACAATGCTTTATTGCAACCAGATATGGAAGAAACATATCTAAATACAAACAAGTACACCGTGGCTTACCACAAGGTGCAGTGCTAAGCACAACACTTTTTAATATTATTTATTTATGCCAACAAACTTACTGTTGGTGTTTTTAAACACACAAGCCGTGTGTGGGCAAAGTTTAAGAGGTAGAACTGAGACTGAGACTGCCTTTGTGGTTTACCAGGAGAAATACGAACTGGCTTGAGAATTTAATGCCATTCTGGCAGTTTGTCACAATAGCTCAGTGGTTAGAGCGTCCGCCCGGCAAGCGGAAGGTCTGTGGTTCAAATCCCGGTTGTGGCATTGAATTTTTAAGTTCCAGTTCTACCTCTTAAACTTTGCCCACACACGGCTTGTGTGTTTAAAAACACCAACAGTAAGTTTGTTGGCATAAATAAATAATAATTACCATGTGAAGGTTATTTAATCCTGGGATATAAAGTACTTGCAATAGTAAGTCACCATTGGGGTAATTGTCTCTGATGTGAGACTGCCTTTGTGGTTTACCAGGAGAAATACGAACTGGCTTGAGAATTTAATGCCATTCTGGCAGTTTGTCACAATAGCTCAGTGGTTAGAGCGTCCGCCCGGCAAGCGGAAGGTCTGTGGTTCAAATCCCGGTTGTGGCATTGAATTTTTAAGTTCCAGTTCTACCTCTTAAACTTTTTAATATATTTATTAATGATCTGCCACAACAAATACAAGAATCAGGTGTGAAGTGTGCACTATTTCCTGATGACTTAGTAATGTGGACTTCAAAACCAAAAAGCAAAAGTACAGAACTAGAAAAAATCATGCAACAATCCTTAACCAAATTACAAAGGTGGACCAAGAAAATTTAATGACTGTTAATACAACAAAATCAAACTACCAAATCTTTTCACTAAGAAAAAAGCCACTAAAAATAAAATTAAATTTTGCGGGTCAACAATTACCAGAAACAAAGGAAGCAAAGCATTTAGGAGTTACAGTTGATACTAAACTTACATGGACCAAACAAATAGAAAATGTAATACAAAGAGCAGAGAGGCGCCTTTCACTGTTAAAACGTCTAACAGGAATGAAGTGGGGATGTTCCAGAGCAACTCTTAACACAACATACAATGTATATATAAAGCCATTATTTACTTACTGCAGCGAAGTTCTTGAAACAGCAAACACAAAAAAGATTCAAATCTTTCAAAACCAAAGTCTGAGATTAATTACAGGTGCTATCAAAACCACACCAATAGCAGCTATGGAAATACTAACCAACCAATGCCCCTTTGAATATGAAATAGAAAAAGCGGCTCTTATTCAATACGAAAAGTTGATCAGACTCCCATTCAATACATGGCACAAGAGAAATTTTACACATACACTAAAGACTCAGGAGAGCTTTCTTTCCGAAATTCAAGACATCAAGAAGAATGTATACCTTCCTAATTCAAAGGAAAACTTCATATCTAAAGTCAATCAGACACAAACATTAGACATCACATATTATTTACACCTGACAGAAGAAGTTAAGAAAAGTGATACTCCAACTAGTGTTCTAAAATTATTGGCATTAGAGACAATCCATACTAGATTTCCAGAACACGAATGGCTCCATATTTATACTGATGAATCATTAATATCAAACCAAGATGGAGCAGGTGCTGGAGTCACATGTCACCTCGTTTCCTATTACAAATCTTTAAGTTATGGAACTACAAACTTTGATGGAGAAATTGAAGCAATTCGAATGGCCCTACAAAATCTTTTGTACAGAATTTCACATTTTCAGCAAGCAGTTATTCTCTCAGATTCCAGGGCAGCAATTATAGCAATTACTTCCAAGTTGTCACCAAAAAACCAAACAATTATAGAATGTTGGAAAATCCTTACCCATCTAACAGTACTTCAAAAACACCTAGTCTTCCAATGGACACCAGCTCACTGTGGACTGAGTGGTAATGAGAAAGCTGATTTTCTTGCAAAAAAGGGTACTGGCAATGTGCAGAAATCAATAGTTAATTTACCATTTTATGCAGCTAAAAGATTAGTCAACTCTGAATTCAAAAAAATTATTGCAAAATATTACTATGAAAAATCAAAGAATAAAAGATGGGAACTGCCAAACATTCAAACAGTAATTCCTGAGTATCCTCGAAAAACAGCAGTTTCAACCTTCACACTTTGGAAATTGAAAACAATGGTTGTCTTCCATTCCTGGATTTGAAGATCATAAGACATAATAACTAAACTAAATTTTGGAATTCACAGAAAGTCAAAACATACCTACTGATAATTATGAGGGTCCTTCAATGAATAACCGAACTAATTTTTAAATCAACACGTAATGGCTTTATTTCACTAACATTTACCTACACACCTTCGAAGTATTCTCCCTCTGATGAAATACAATTATTCCAGCGATTTACCCATTGTTGAAAAACACTCATTGAACCCATTTTTCAACAGTGTGTTCAGGATACCCATGACAACCATGAAGCTCCTGTTTCACTTCAGGAAAGAGGTGAAAATCGCACAGTGCGAGATCTGCAGAATAAGGTGGATGAGGCATGATCACAATGCCCATTTCTGCGATGGCATCTTGAGTTGCAGGAGCTAGATGAGCAGGGGCATTATCCTGATGCAAGATCCATCCTCTCCTTGCGAGATCTGGTCACTTTTCGGCGATTCTTTTCTTCAGTGGCCCCTTCAGTACGTCACTATAGTAAGCAGCAGTTACTGTGCGTTGATTAGTTACAACATGATCATACAGCATGCCCTGTTTGTCAAAGAATACGAGATGCATGACCTTTCCTGCAGTTTTCTGAACTTTTGCTTTCTTAGGCCTAGGGCTCGATGAATGTTTCCACTGCGAACTCTCCTGTTTTGTTAACGGGTTGTAATGGTGGAACCAACTCTCGTCACAAGTGATGACCCTATTCAGAAAGTCTGGCTCCCATCGTAACCTTCCGAGCTATTGTTGACACGTCATGACACGGTGAGCCTTCTGTTCACCCTTCAGCAAGTGCAGTACCCATTTCGCTGGAACTTTTCGATTGCCAAGATCATTGCGAATTATGTCGTCTACAGTTCCAACAGACAACTGCATTATGTCTACAGCTTTCAAAATTACTATGTGACGATCTTCTCGCACTATTACGTCAATTGCGTTAAGGTTGACTTCTGTTTTTGCTGTTACCGGTCTTCCAGGGCGTGGAGAATCTTGAAGGTCTTCATGACCCCCTTTGAAACGTTTATACCACTCAAAGACTTGTGTTTTGCAAAAAGCTTGGTCCTTGTATGCTTGCTGCACCATTTCAGAGGTTTCTGTAGGAGTTTTGTCCAACAGAACACAAAACTTTATTGATGCGCATTGGTGCAATTTCAGTTCCATGGTGGGTGCAGTAAACACGGCCTCATGTATCAGGCTCTAACTCTGAACTGATTCACTCTGCATGACTGGCACTCACAGCACGGCTAGAGGAAGGATTCACCTTTCATAAGGAAAAGGTAGAAGCCATGGTGCTCCAGGGTGGTTTATTTAAATACAACTAAATCAGTTCGGTTATTTATTGAATGACCCTCATATAAAAAACAAAAGCGTTAACCCTCCTTCACATAGACTCGCTGTTTTCAACAGTATAATTTATAGGCTGCTAAATATACCCCTTAATAAAGAAGAATTTAACAGAGAATATGAACACATTATCTACACAGCATTACTTAATGGTTTTAGTACAGAATTTATACATAAAAAGATCGAGAAATTTAAATATTAAAAGGCTGAAAATTAAGCTTCCACTCTCAAAAAATTAAAAGATGACTGTAAATTTAAAAAGTTACTTACCACCCTTAGGCTAATAAAAAATTTACAAAAATTGTTAAAAGAACATGGCGTAATTTTGGCTCCTCAAAATAAATCTAATATAAAACATTTGCTTAATTTTTCTTAAAAGGACAAAGTTCCAAAGCACAAAAAGTCTGGTATTTATCAAATTGACTGGATTGTGATAAGATTTACATTGGAAAAACAAAACCTCTGGAAACCAGAATAAAAGAACAGTTTGGAAACATCAAATATAAACAGATACAGGAATCTGCTGTGGCAGATCATTTTTGGTATTTTAATCATGAAATAAATCCAGAGGTTAAATTATTAAAGCAATTAAATGGATCCACTGGGTTGATGGTTTGGGAAAAAATATTCATTTTGAAAAATAGTGAGCATGATATGAATTTTGAAACACCGCCTATTGATTCTGTTAGTAACTTTGTTTTGAGATTAGTGGTTGGTAGTGACATCAGGTGTGATGTCTCAGCGGGAGTGAAGTATTTGCTAGTGACATCATCGTTCGCATGTAACAGTTTCATAGCAAGGTTGGCCAAGGTCAGTTTACCTTGAAAATGGCAGAAGGGAACTGCTGAAACATGTTGATTGTGTAATGTTTACAATTCAATTTTATTTAACTGAAGCTGTTAGTCTCTACATTATTGTGATATTAGTGGATCACAAATATGTTGTTAGCTAATGCTGGATTTCTGACAATGAAGTCATTAATCCTCTTGCTCTCCAATATTTTTACCTTCTCTACTGGTAAGTAGGGGAAGTATTGTATTCCGCCCAAAAATTCGATGTTGAGATTTCACTGGAAATATGTTTTGAGACCCCTGAATCCAAAAACAACCATTTTTAGAAACAGGTCTGTGTGTGTGTGTGTGTCTGTGGACAGCATAGCTCAAAAACGAAAAGTCGGTTAAAAACCAAACTTGGTATTTAAGTTTAATGTTGTTCAAGGATGCGACACGAAGATTTTGAAGAAAATAGCTCCACCCTAAACTACCCTTTACATGGAACATTTTCCGAAAATTTTGATTTTCTTGAAAATGGCTTTAACGATTCTGATTAAAATGTCATATGTTTAAGATATTTTTATGACAAATGAAATGTATATCTTGAATTTTCTGGCTATAGCCCCTATAGTCGTATTTACTCTGGACGACTTTTACATAACTGGTAAACCGTTAGAGATAGACCAAATCATACTCTACAAAAAATGTTGTTGTTGTTGTTAGCTAATGCTGGATTTCTGACAATCAAGTCATTAATTCTCTTGCTCTCCAATATTTTTTTATATTGAAGAGAGCAATAGCAGTAATAGTAACCGCTTTTCAGAGAGCACCATATTTTTATGTTTTGGCGGTCACATCGCTCTCTCACAACCCCCAGAATGTCTGGAGGACCACACCTGTCGTTGGTTTACGGGTCTCACCGACCTGACTGGGAGAGTTATCAAAATAAATTCACCGACCATATCCTCTGATTACCAATCAGAGGACGTATTACATGCCATCAAAAAATGTAGATCTTGCTAAAATACACAATTTATGTCTCAATGAATTTTCTTGTAAGGTGAACCATTTCAGAGATATTCCTTGTTATGTGTGTGAGTTTCGGAAAACATAATTTTCGTGAAATGGATCATCGTTGTTCATTTTTTTATATGTTAAGTGTGCAAAGACAACAGAATCTCAAAGCTTTGAAACATTTGACTATCGCACAAAGACTACTGTATTCTAATATTCCCCTTGCACCTACAAGGAAATAAGCAATAAGATAATTTGTACAAATGTTTATCTTAACTAACACGAAAAAGATATAGGAATAAGAATTTGTAAGAATGCTTAGTGCAAGGGCAGAGAAAGTCATGTGAGTGCAACACATCATATTTTTCACTGATGGGTGGGGCACTAGAAGTGGCCGGGCATATTCAAAGGTGGTCTCGATCGGGATTACAAATATAATTATATATAAAAATATATCACAAATATAATTATATATAAAAATAATAATAAAAAATATAATACATTTATATAATGGTTTATTTTAATGTATTTAGCTCTATATAATCATCCACAGCAAGTTTTTGTTTACTTATAGTTTCCTCTTTTATACAAAATTAAACAAACCTGAATAAATAAAGGAGACTTGCCAGGCATGCAGAAAATTCAAGTATGTATTTTCATGCAAATATTTAAAAATACAGTATCTTAATCAAAACTGTTGGAGCCACTTTTGAGAAAATAAAAATTAACGAAAAATATTCCATGTAAAGGATAGTTTTAATTGAGAGAAAATTTTGTGTTGCATCCTTGGAGGCTGTTGAATAAAAATAAAGTTTGGGTGGGTAAGTGAGTGTGTGAGTGAGTGAGTGAGTGAGTGAGTGAGTGAGTGAGTAAATAACCAAAGTTTAAGAGTCTGTCAACAACTAGGTCATTTGGGCATGAAATAAAAAAAATAAAATAATAATGATAAACAAAAAAGTAATTTATCCAAAACATTAATATCTCCCTCTCATGCAAACATGCATATAGAGGGAGAGAGACCATTTTTCTAAAACTTTGAAGTTACATTCAAGTTATTCTCTCTACCCTCTTGTACAATTATTCCTACAAAAGCTTAGTTTTCTATCCACTTCATGTAAACCAAAATATATATTTGCTGAAATAGTTTCATTATGTTTTGCATTTAAAAGAGGAAAAATTAAAAAGGGGGATGGAAGAGTTTGAGACAGGAATGTCAATTACTATTAATATTGTAACCATGTAGCTGTCCTAGCAAGGACATTTTACTATACTTTATTACTATTGTCGCCAAATAAGAAAGGGATTGACATTTCACAGTGAAAGATAGGTGATATTGCCGCTTATCATGATCATGTGGAAAGCGTGTTAGCATTATGCGTAAGAAGATAAATTGCATTTGGAATGTAGAACTGGTATAATTTAAATTCATATTCGAAGACAATAGTAAAATAGTGAATCTACATGTAAAGGCCCTACAAAATCTTTTGTACAGAATTTCACATTTTCAGCAAGCAGTTATTCTCTCAGATTCCAGGGCAGCAATTATAGCAATTACTTCCAAGTTGTCACCAAAAAACCAAACAATTATAGAATGTTGGAAAATCCTTATCCATCTAACAGCATTTCAAAAACACTAGTCTTCCAATGGATACCAGCTCACTGTGGACTGAGTGGTAATGAGAAAGCTGATTTTCTTGCAAAAAAGGGTACAGGCAATGTGCAGAAATCTATAGTTAATCCACCATTTTATGCAGCTAAAAGATTAGTCAGCTCTGAATTCAAAAAAATTATTGAAAAATATTACTATGAAAAATCAAAAAATAAAAGATGGGAACTACCAAACATTCAAACAGTAATTCCTGAGTATCCTCGAAAAACAGCAGTTGCAACCTTCAGGTTGATTACAGGACATGATTGTCTGGCAAAACATTTAAATAGAATTGGGATATATTCTTCACCACTCTGTCCTCTATGTGATCTGCAAGAGGAAATGGATCGAGACCACCTTCAAATATGCCCGGCCACTTCTAATGCCCCATCCATCAGTGAAAAATATTGGAGAGCAAGAGGATTAATGACTTCATTGTCAGAAATCCAGCATTAGACAACAACAACAACATGTAAAGGATAGCACATGCAAGTACATATCACTGTAAAGATTTACTTAACAAAAGAAACACACCTGTGAAATATTGTAATGGAAAAATGCTGCTGATATCCGAATCATTCGCATCATGCTGTTGCTAGAATTACCCGCGAAAATGACAGTGTTCTATCCTTTCTTCTAAAATTCATTTTCCGATGTTGCACTTATTACACCCTTTGTATCAGTAACCACTTGTTCACAGTTTTCAGCTTTTTATTTGTGTAGTTTTATTACAGATGGCACAGTGAAATCTTTGTTGTTTCACCCAATGTAACCATTTACTTCGGCCCAAATTAATTAAATTGAATTACACTAGGAAAGGGGAAAACCAGGAAACCAAACAATTTTGCAACCATATTCTTCAGCAATACTATCGACTGCATAATCCTTTAATTGGGATATGTACCAAACACAATTTTATTTGCTTCCTGAGTATGTAAAGTTTTTCATTTGGCTAGACTGTCTTTGTCAGTATTTTTGGACATATCTAAATATTCCTTAGAAGAGTAAGACAATTGTAAATGCTCACAGCATACGCACAGATTCAGACACATGCAAATACATAGGTAGAATGATGCAAACTTGTTAGCACACAGATAATCTCTAACTGATGCAAGCTGCAGCTAGAGAGGCATAGTATATATTGCAGGGAAAACAGAAGATAAGATGTACAGTTTATGTTACTGCTGGATTGCAGGTCAGCCATATGCTATCACGTGTTAAATATCGAAAACTGCAGACAACACTGGTTTAGCATTGCAATGGAAATGTCTTAGCTCTAATTGGTTCTTCTTTTCATTGCTATGACGATTGCCATGATGCATCTATCCCCTCCTGTTCATTTTGACCTTTCCACCACGTGGTGAGCAACTGTGTATCACCTTCTTGTTTGGTGCATAGTATAATAATGTTTTATGTCAACAATATTTCTGGTGATACTAATCTACAGATACATCATAGTGTGAGCTAACTACCAAGTGACAAGAAAAATGACTTTACGGTTGAAGCAATAGTCAAATCTTTAAAAACTGGGGTTGCTGTATGGAGCTTTGAAATTCCATTCTTTTCATTAGTACAAGAAACAAACAAATGGTAACTTAGCACTGCAAAATCTTTAAAGTATTTGAAAACTCAAACCAATCAAAAATATATCTGAAATGGTTAATGCCACAAAAAGATTGATATAAATTATGTTTAATAAATGAAACAGTTTTGTGAGTAAGTTTTTGTCTCATCTCTACATACCAGTTACATTAACCCATTCACTGCCTTTACCGTCACATAGACAATAGAGCATTTAACCCTTTCACTGTTGAGATATGTTCCACTTTCTGGTTATGCCAACGTAAATAAATTAAATTTTAGTATTTGCAGCCATTTCCTGTTGTAAAAATATTAATTTAAAATATTAAATTTTTGCAATAAAACAAACTTTTTTTTGAGAAAAAAAGCAAAATTCATGCAACTGCAGTCAAATGTAATCCCATCAGCTTCCAAGCATGACATTATACAGATTATTTTACTTGAGCCTTCCCCTTCCTTTTGACTGCAGTTGCTGGGATTCAAACTTGCGATGTTTGGCTTTGAATGAAATGGCCAGTTCAATGCATACTGCCTTAACCGTCACAGCTATCCGAATCGCTTTGGCCGAGGTGCCTCGGAAAGAGTATGAAAACCGGTTTAGGAATTAGAGGATGAGTGGCATATGTAGCAAAATATCTCGGCAGTGAAAGGATTAAAGTATGTAAAATGCATTTGTGATGAGGAAGACCACAGACTACTCCAGGAGAGATCATGATCTAAAACATATGGATTTTAATAAATACTGTTAAGAACTATTTTTGAGGGAAGAGAAAAAGAAACCTACAAGTTTTGGGTCATGCATAACTTCAGTGCACTATTGAGGGGTAGGTGGGAGTTTATCTTGAAAATGAATCATGCCAGCCCTAACTGTATCTCTATTTCTATATCTTTCTTTCTTCCACTGCAGTCTCGATGTAGATTATTTAGGTGGAATACAACATTTATTTTAGGTTAAGTTGTAGAAAAAATAAAATGTAATTCTAACATTCATTGGTTAGGTAAGGCATCATTCATCATACCATTACTCCATCTTTTGGCTGGTTGAACTCTTATCTTATTTTATGGCTGGCAAATACTGCTGGAGAAAGCTCTAAGAAATTATGACGCCTGGGTGTCCAAAAACGAATGTAGTTATAGCATTTAATTCATATATTATACAACTAATAGTATTTTGTTTTGGTAATATTTATTAATAAAGTATTTCATAAGCATGCCTGTGATGGACAGAGGTGGAGGATTCAGCAGCCACATGATAGGCCTTGGCCCGGAAAGGGCTATTGCGACACAGGAGACCTTGTAAACATACTGAGCCTTCTTTGACTTTGCTTCTCCAATCAAATGATGCCTACAAACAAGAAATGATTTGAGAGGTAGAACTGGAACTTAAAAATTCAATGCCACAACTGGGATTTGAACCACAGACCTTCCGCTTATTGGGCGGATGCTCTACCACTGAGCTATTGTGACAAACTGCCAGAATGGCATTCAATTCTCAAACAAGTTCGTATTTCTCCTGGTAAACCACAAAGGCAGTCTCACATCAGAGACAAATTACCCCAATGGTGACTTACTATTGTAAGTACTTTATATCCCAGGATTAAATAACCTTCAGATTGTAATTATTATTTATTTATGCCAAGAAGCTTACTGTTGGTGTTTTTAAACACACAAGCCGTGTGTGGGCAAAGAAATACGAACTGGTTTGAGAATTTAATGCCATTCTGGCAGTTTGTCACAATAGCTCAGTGGTAGAGCATCCGCCCGGTAAGCGGAAGGTCTGTGGTTCAAATCTCAAACTTTGCCCACACACAGATTGTGTTTTAAAAACACCAACAGTAAGTTTGTTGGCATAAATAATAAGAAATGATTTATTTCTTCTGTACGTAAGGATGGTGGTTTGATTAATTTTTGGCAAGGGTGGTGTGATAAGTACATGACTTTGACGAGAGATTGCACACAAAACACAGGTTTCTTGTTGGCACCGAAGTTGTACATCTTCGGCCATAAATGTAGAAATTCATTATAATGTTTCTTAGAATGTTGTTGGGAGCCTGTAGAAGTTCTAGTTTTCCTTACTTCATGGAAAATGGAGAAAAATGAATTTTGTGTTGGCATAAAGCACTACTTTTTGCCTGGTAAGGCAATGAAGGAAATGGAAAAAAATTAAAAAATTACTATGGGGATTCTGCTCCATCATATTGCATGGTTCACAAGTGGTTTACAGAATTTTGATGTGGTCATTTAAGCACAAAAAATGCCAGGAGGGCTGGTTAAAGTCCAATAAAAGAAATGTTGAAGTTCAAGATATTGTAATGGAAGTTGATGAATGAAAATCCATGAAATAGCCAAAACCCTACACACCTCCATCAATGGGCATATAATATTCTGTCACTAAGGTGATCATTCCACAGGAATGTTTCAACATGTTCCAGCACAATCCAAATGAGTTTATGCAGTGATGTATCACAGTTGATACCTGGATTTGTTACTGCCAACCTGAGACAAAGCAATAATCCAAACAGTGGATTACCTTCACAAATATGCTCCAATGAAAGAGTAAACCATTTTATGAGCAGGAAAAATTGCGGCAGCTGTCTTTTTGGGATTCCAAGGTGTGATATTCACCCTCTACCTGAAAATGTCTCAAGAAGCTATTAAAGAAGTGGAACAAAAAGTTTCTCTTTCACAAGGATAATGCACCTGCACACATGTCTGCCATTGCCATTGCAAAATTAGGTGATGAACTGCTGTCATCCACCATATTCTCCAGATTTGCCTCCAAACAGTTTCTTTCTCTTTACAAACTTGAAACATTAACTTGATGGGAAGAAATTGAAATCCAATGCACACATCATAGCAGAAACAAACTTGTATTTTGCAGAATTACAAAAATATCTTTTGAAAGGGTTATAAAAACACTGATGTGTTGCACTCACATGACTTTCTCTACTCTTGTACTAACCACTGTTACAAACTCTTATTCTTATATCTTCCTCGTGTTAGTTGAGATAAACATTTGTACAAATTATTTTATTGCTTATTTCCTTGGAGGTGCAAGGGGAATATTAGAATACAGTAGGCTTTGAGCGATAGTCAAACCTTTTAAAGCTTTGAGATTGCATTCCCTTTGCACACTTAACATATGAAAGAAAGAATGATGTTCCCTTTCACCAAAGTTTTAAGTTTTCTGAAACTGACACAAATAACAAGGAATATCACCAAAATGGTTCACTCTACAAATAAACTTATTTAGACATAAATTGTGTGTTTTAGCGAGATCTACATTTTTTGTATACTAAGATTTGGTTTATCTCTTACGGTTTACGAGTTGTTCAAAAGTCATCAAGAGTAAACAGGACTATATAGACTACAGCCAGAAAATTCAAAATATATACGTCATTTGTCAAACAAATATCTTAAACATATGGCATTTTAATTAAAATCGTTACATCATTTTCAAGAAAATAAATATTTTTGAAAAATTTTCCATGTTAGGGTAGCTTAGGGTGGGGCTATTTTTTTCAAAATCTTCATGTCACATCCTTGAAAGATATTAAACTTAAATACCAACTTTGGTTTTTAACTGACTTTTTGTTTTTGAGTTATGCTGTCCACAGACTTACACACACATACACATGGACCTTTTTCTAAAAATACCTTTTTTTGGATTCAGGGGGTCTCAAAACATATATTTCCGGTGAAATCTCGACATCAAATTTTTCGTTGGAATATTTGTTGTTAGCTAATGCTGGATTTCTGACAATGAAGTCATTAATCCTCTTGCTTTCCAATATTTTTCACTGATGGATGGGGCACTAGAAGTGGTAAGGCATATTTGAAGGTGGTCTCGGTCCATTTCCTCTTGCAGATCACATGGAGGACAGAGTAGTGAAGAATATATCCCAATTCTGTTAAAATGTTTTGCCAGAAAATCATGTCCCGTAATCAACCTGAAGGTTGCAACTGCTGTTTTTCAAGGATACTCAGGAATTATTGTTTGAATGTTTGGTAGTTCCCATCTTTTATTCTTTGATTTTTCATAGTAATATTTTGCAATAATTTTTTTGAATTCAGAGTTGACTAATCTTTTAGCTGCATAAAATGGTAAATTAACTATTGATTTCTGCACATTGCCAGTACCCTTTTTTGCAAGAAAATCAGCTTTCTCATTACCACTCAGTCCACAGTGAGCTGTTATCCATTGGAAGACTAGGTGTTTTTGAAGTGATTTAGATGGGTAAGGATTTTCCAACATTCTATAATTGTTTGGTTTTTTGGTGACAACTTGGAAGTAATTGCTATAATTGCTGCCCTGGAATCTGAGAGAATAACTGCTTGCTGAAAATGTGAAATTCTGTACAAAAGATTTTGTAGGGCCATTTGAATTGCTTCAATTTCTCCATCAAAGTTTGTGGTTCCATAACTTAAAGATTTGTAATAGGAAACGAGGTGACATGTGACTCCAGCACCTGCTCCATCTTGGTTTGATATTAATGATTCATCAGTATAAATATGGAGCCATTCGTGTTCTGGAAATCTAGTATGAATTTTCTCTAATGCCAATAATTTTAGAACACTAGTTGGAGTATCACTTTTCTTAACTTCTGTCAGGTGTAAATAATATGTGATGTCTAATGCTTGTGTCGGATTGACTTTAGATATGAAGTTTTCCTTTGAATTAGGAAGGTATATATTCTTCTAAAGTTAGAACAACACTATTAATACAACACTGTTAATAGCTTCAACTTTTTCTTATTTAAGGTGTATATTCTTCTTGATGTCGTGAATTTTGGAAAGAAAGCTCTCCTGAGTCTTTAGTGTATGTGTAAAATTTCTCTTGTTCCATGTATTGAATGGGAGTCTGATCAACTTTTCGTGTTGTGTAAGAGTATTGGTATTGTGTGGAACATAATACTTCCTTTACTTATCAGTAGAGAAAGTAAAAACTGGAGAAACATTGTGCGTTGTTTATTGAGTTAAAAGGAGACTATGTTGAGAAATAAAGTTGATTGTTTTGAAAAATATGTTATTTTTTTAAAAGGTCAGTGACTTATCGAACTACCCTCATCTTAATAGGCAACAGCAGCATCTACATTTGCAATCATCAAGTTTCAACTGACTTACTGAAGATAGAAGAATACAATAAGTTTCATCCAGTCATAAAACAAACAATAAAAGTTGATCCTACAGCAAACCTGTCTTTCACGCAACAAAATTTACTATGCTAATCCCTTAAGATATAAGTTAAGCTATAAAATATTTAATAATGAATTTATCTTCAGCTTTAAGCAGAGAGATACCAGAGTTTAGGGCACAATGCAATTCTTATTTTATGTGAGTGTGATGTGTGTGTGTGTGTGTGTGTGATGTGTGTGTGTGTGTGTGTGTGTGTGTGTGTGTGTGTGTGTGTGTGTGTGTGTGTTGTGTGTGGTGTGTGTGGTGTGTGTGGTGTGTGTGTTGTGTGTGTTGTGTGTGTTGTGTGTGTTGTGTGTGTTGTGTGTGTTGTGTGTGTTGTGTGTGTTGTGTGTGTTGTGTGTGTTGTGTGTGTTGTGTGTGATGTGTGTGATGTGTGTGATGTGTGATGTGTGATGTGTGATGTGTGATGTGTGATGTGTGTGTGTGTGCGTGCGTGCGCGCGTGTGCGTGTGTGCGCGCGTGATCAAAGCTGTAATTCATTTCTACCTTAATTTGAATGATTTGAGTCACAATTTAATGTTAAAATGTCATGAAGAGTTTAATTCCTAAGAGAGAATTGGAAATGTCGTAATTATTAAATTGCGACTCAATTCATTCAAATTAAAATAGAATTCCATTACAGCATTGTCTGCACAATGTTTGTGCGAGTTAGTGAAATAGTAAACCATTTATATAATTTGTAAAGAAGCTAGAAGGCTCCAAATATTTCAAATATTTGACAGATTATTTTCTTTTCAGCAAAATGGTTCTTTATTCACAATAATTGTACTGGACATATTTGTTACACTCATAATGTAGAATTCCTGGTTAACATACGACAGACATATATATGTATAATGAATAGTGAAGGGGAAGAAGTACTTATTACAATTGGGTGGGTGAGCACATTTTGATCATAATTTGCTCATCCTACTGTACAGTTAATCATAGAAAATTGCTATTCTATTATAGCTCCAGAGCAAGCTGAGGTACAATTCTGGGCATCCTTACCAATAAAGCTGCGATGATCTTTCATTCATTTTAGTCAATATATCTTTAAGAGAATCAAGGTTGTCCCTGTTCTTCCCAAAAGCTTTGGATGCTGCTTCTCTGTAGGCTTGTGCCAGAAAAACAATGCGTGATGCACTTTTTGTGGTTTTCACTGCTTGCTCCAATGCTGAAAGCTCCTGTTGGGTAGGTATTTCACGGAAGTTTTGGTGACGTCGAATGCGACCAAGAATTTTACCATAAAGGAAGTGCCATTCTGCTTCATTTCCATCCAGACTGACTGCTTTCTCAGCATATTCTAAAGCTGCCTGAAAAGCAATAAATTCAACTTAAAGTAAACTGTCTGAAATAAGCTTAAGCTTATCCCGTTTAATTAAATAACTTCTATGGAACTGGGCATTTTGTCAACAAATTTTGTTGAAGTGCAGGGGTGCAGGGAGGGGGGGTTGTTATAGAAAACTTGGAAGTCAGTGCCATGCGCATCACTTTAATGGAGTTTGAGATTTTGGAGACATTAAGAAAACAACTGTATAAGACAAAAAAAGAATTAGTCACACTAAACTGTGTCCGTCTTGAAAGGGAGAGGGTGGCAGTAAAATATTTTAAATGGAAATTCAACTATCCCAGCTTCCACTAAATGATTATTCCTGAAATGATAAAATCACTACAATGTGCACCATTGTCTATTTTTCTGGTAGTGTTTAACAACCGTAATTACTACATATACAATCTTAAAGTTTTGAGAATGAACACAATAAACTTAAAACTTTGGATCTGATCAGTGTAAGTATTCTTCATTGCATTTAATAAAATTGCATTCTTTCAACCAAATTACAAATGCTGAATACCATTCTCCTTTAGAGAGTGCAAATACATTTTTATAAAGGCAACTTCTACAGTTTCAGGTGATGCAAATTTTCTTCTTCTCCTTCCTCCTCTTCTCCTTCTGGTCTTCCTTCTGAAAACTTCTGTTTGTTCATTTGGAATCTTGTTGTCTAGTACAATTAGGACAAGTTGGCTGCTTCCTGTTGTTTGGGATCAAGTTTCTTGCAGTTGAGTAGGTGATCAGCATTCCATTTGGTCCCTGGCTGTCAACAAAGTGTACATGCCTCATATGCGAAGATGTTTATTTTGCACAGGTGTGCTGCAAGATAGTCATGCCCTGTCTTGAGTCTGAATAATGCTACTGCTTTTTTCCGTGGTAAATATTTATTGGTAGGCCATGCTATTTGTATTTTAACCCACTGTTTGTCTTTTATGTCGTCCTGGTGACTCAGGTTGTTAATCTCAACTTTTTCTTTTATTTTGGGGAATAGAAAAAACTCACATTGAACCAGATCTGGATTGTAGGGAGGGTGGGAAAAGTATTTGACTTCTGACTTGCAAAAATTGAGTTGTTTCTGGAGCAGTGTGATTAAAAGCATTGTCATGGCACAACAAAATTCCAAACAGACCAATCTTGTTCTCTATTCACTAAAGACTCGAGGCTGACATTTTGTAGTGTACCATCTAGCAGTGATAGCTTTTTGTACCTCATGCAGTACTGTCAAATTTGGCCATTAGCTGAGAAGAACAAACAGAACATCTTCTTGCCAGCACTTCCTGCTTGCCTCATGTTATGGGGGGGAATTCTCTTCTATGAAGACCCAGACTGATGACTATCACTTGATTTGATTTATTGTCAAAAATAGCAATTACAATAATTCATGGCATCCTCCATAGTACAAAAGTGAAAATGTACATAAGTAAAGAGAATAGTATTGCCCATGCCTTAACAGCCTTCCTTATCCCACTGCCTTTCAGAGATTCAACTGGTCATGTGGACAGTATTGTCACATCTTTTACTTCAGTCACTGAAGCAGAATCTTTAACATCACTCTGAATGCACAACTTGACAATAGCAGATGCTTTCACTAAGAGTACACTGAGAGGATCCTACCTATTGGGTTCATGTCATTAGCAGCTGAAGAAGGATGAGGGACAGTATTACAACTTCTTGGAATGTCATTGTTAAAAGAGATGAGCACTACTATACATAAATAGGTTAAATACATAAAGGCAATACATGGATTAATAATCATATAATCATATTTTGGATTAATAAGATACACAATTATTTTCAAGATGCTAAAGCATGTACTTAATATAATAAATCAACTTAACTCCAGGAATTTAGTTACTGAGTAAAAGCTGTACTCTATACCTTGGGAGAGCTAGCCTGGCACTTGACAGCCACATCACATGTGGCTCATAAGGGGTGGGTAAGGGGACTCGGCTTATTACATCCAATCGTGTTACAAATAAACCATGTGACTATCACGTGACCAGAGGTGTGTACTCACCCATGTTGCAATATGTGCGTGTATTCTGGACTTCTGGCTTCCACGTGTTTTGAGGCTTGCAACAATATATTGTTTGATTGTTTAATAAGTGCAAAGTGAAAAAAGGTGACTTAACCTCTTCGCAGATATGGATGTCATATGACGTCAATTTTAAAATGCAGGAGAACCGATATGGACATTCCATGACCTCCTGTGCATGCATTTAATGCTTATTTAACCCTAATTACTTTACTTTTTGTCTTTTATAATAAGTTTAAATAAATTCTAGAATAAATAAAGTCTTACCTTTAAAGGTTCCTTTTTGAATGGTACATCTCAAAACATGGATAGACACATAAGGGCACATCTCCACATTCACAGCGTATCATGTTAGTCTCTTTACGAACTCCTTTTTTTGTGGCACACCAGACACCTTCGAAATGGATGCGACTGTTTTGCTGTTTGTGGTATCCTTTTAGGAAACGTTTTCCATCAAATCTGAGGGTGCAGGGGTTGTAGATTTCCTACCCCCTTTTAGGAAGAGGCCTCTGAATGTTATAGCACTCAATTGAGGTGCTTAGAATAGCAAGGGCGTAAGTGCCAAAGTACGAACTTTTCGTTTTTCTTGCAACATATAGTACGAAGCCTACTCTTTAATGCCTGTTAAGTTTGAATGGTTGATACACCCTGGATATGAACGAATTCTCCATTTGAATGCAGCATGGTGTTAGACCTAACGCGCCACAGCTGAATCTCGAGAATAGCAAAGGCGCATAAGCCAACCTGCTGGCCGCTACGCTGTGACAGTCACCCTTGAACAGAATGTAGCAATAAATCACTTAAGAGAGGGTATTGTTTATATTCAGGCCTTTACCCTTCATAAATAGTTATTCCTTAACCTTTCAAATATTTTTGCAGTTTTGTAAATAGATTTTGCCTCCTGCCTGTCCAGGGTATTTCTTTAGTACAGTCTGTTGCTTTTAAAGAAAGCTGTAACATGTTTGAGTGGCTTGCAGCTCTTGGTTTAGCTTCTGTTTAGCATTATGTTTCTAGAGTTGTGTTGTTTACTAACAATACCATTGAACAAACCTTTAGTGCATTTAACGTAGATATTTACTTTTATTAAGCACCATGAGTGACACAGACAGTGATTTAATTTCTCACCACGTAAGTCGTCCCAGAAAATGCTGCATGCTGAAAAACCAATGGAAAATGCATATGGGCAAGAAGAAGATGAATACAGATAAAGAACACGTAAGTTAAAAAACCAAACATGTAGTAAAGGCACACACTAGAGGTATAAGAAGAGACAGAAGCGGACATTACTAACATACTTTGGTTCCTCACGGCACAGCACAGCGGTTAAACATCTTCGGTGATCTAGCCATACTTTTTGTTAACTTACTTCTTTATATTCACTTTAGAAGTATTGTTTGTTAGTATCAGAACAAATATTTACCAATATTAGTTAAAGTATTGCTTGCAAAATGCTAACTTTACAAGTAAGCGTTTTGGTTATAATGCGCATGAAAACATACGTTATCTGAATTATATTGTTGATGAAATTAACCTTCTGAAATCTTAAATACGTGCCAAATAACATTTTACGTTCCTAATTAACAGTATTAATGCATTAGATTCACATGTGAGCAATTTTTAATCTCTCTATAGATGATTTTAATATATACTGCATAGTCAAACTTTAATCACGTTTTTCCCAAAACTACCTTTTGGCGAATATGCCCTTGGTATTCTAAGGGCCTCAATTAGACTATGAGCTATTGATATGCGGAAATCCAGGTAGGTTATTGTCTTGCGTGGGTTTAGAGTTCTCCAAATTGCCAAACAATTGCATATGGTGATATCCAGCAGGTGCAAACATACCTTTTTATACCATTTAACTATTTTTTGTAAAGAGGGATACGATTGCAATACCTGATCTACTAGATCCACACCACCCATAAGCATATTGTATTCCTGGATAACATTAGGCTTGAAAATTGACATTTTGGTGTGGGCATCTAGTTTTCCAGTGTCAATCATCAAAATCTTAGGGCTGCAATTGGACAATGCCGTAACCACCCTCCTATCTTGCCAAGTAATGTAGGTCAAGGGTGGGAACTCACACACCTGCATTTCTCCTCTCCTTAGAGTCTTTGTATTCACATTCTTCAGCAAACCAATATGATTTGAACGTACTGTTCCAATTGCATTTGTTTTCCTTTTGTATAAGGCCATGTGTATTTTAGGGGAGCTGTACCAATTATCTAAATATACAGTCCTATCCTGGTCAAATATAGGTTCCACCAGGTGCATTACTATGGAGCCAGACAACCCCAAATCTTTGTCTCTGGTATTATCAGTTCCTTGACCAGTGTAAATGCAGCTATTGTAAAGATATCCCGTTTTACTTTCACAAAGATCAAAACTCTTTATGCTAAATCTGGCCCTCATTGTTTTGATGTATTGCTTCCAACCTAAGCGGCCCTTCTAAAGCATTAAGCTTTCGTCAACAATGACCTTATCACCACGCATGTGATTTTCTTTAAATTTTGAAATAATATGTTCCAAAACCGACCTAATTTTGTGTAGTTTATCATTTACATTTTCTGTGCTGGTGAAATGAAGGAACCGCAAAAGGAAGTAAACCTGTTATTTGACATGCATTTCCCAAAAAATGGAGTAGTTAGCATGTCATCTGTAGACCAGTACATGTCTGAAGTTGGTTTACGAATAACACCTATGAGCATAATTAGACCAATTAGCCTGTAAATCTCATTCAGTGTTACTTCTGTCCACTTCTGAATTCTACTCTTATGCAATAAATTGCCTTTAGAAGTCAGATCTTCCTTTACCTTACTCGCATATGCATTTGATTCTGTAACAATGAGAGACACTAAGTCAGCAGTAAAAAATTTTGCGAAAATGTCAATTGGTTGGCATTGACAGAAGTCGGCTGAGTCTGGGGTTGTACCCCTGAGGTTGTGCTCGTGAAGATATGTCTAGTTGTTTCGGAGTCATTTTGACTACCCCACAATGTTGTTTCTTCATGAACACCTGAAGGAAGAGAGTTATTTTCTACCTCACTGCTACCTATATCCTTGACACCCTCCTCAAAATCTGAAAACTCACTGTCAATATCAGTCACTGTCATATAGTAAAAAGTCCTCCATCTCATCTGAAGTTATTTCTGAAGCCTGGACACTGCCTACATGAGCTAATTTGTTAGCTACATTGCTAGTTGAAACATGGTTAGAACTGAGATATAACATTTTCAAATGTCTAAAGTAAGAACAAATTAGACACTAAAAACTGCACTTATCTTAATAATGTTGAAAGTTCTTTTTGTGCAAAAAGAATAACACCTAAAAAGAACTTGCAACATTACTAAGATAAGTGAAGTTTTTAGTTTCTAATTTGTTCTTACTTTAGAATCTTGTTGCTTCACTGTTAATAGCTTCAATTTTCCTTATTTTCAAATGTGCTTTTCTGATAACTAAAACAAAAAACTATGAACCCTGTAGCTACACAGCTGTACCATAAATCTCCGCTGTGTATTTATTCTAAAAAACGCTGACAGAGTGGTTTGATTTCTTTTCGGCATGGGTATTCACGAAACACACACTCGTAGCTATTATTGCATCGTAACAATAAACAGAATAATAAAACCTTGAAGCCGAGAACATTGTGCTTACCTAGCTATATGTAAATACATCTGTAAGCACATAACGCAAGCCTGATTCACAAATTAGGTGTGTTCGATGTACAGAGTGACTTTTGCTACAGAGAAAAAATTAGTGATATTTAAACGTTTCGTTAATATAGTCTTTCTTTGTTTTATGATAGATGTATAGTGCCTTTAAGGAGCTTTAAGTCAGTTTTTGTTTCATTAAAATAACTTAATAAATACCAAAGATAAAATGTTTATGTACAAAGCATATTTACTTACATTTAACAATTTAAATGCCTTGATTTGTGTATTGGGTATCCATTACCGGTCATGCAGCACTTAAATGGCTATCACTCAAGTGGTTAAGGATAAATTACACACAACAGTGTGTCTGGAGGGATTGTAGTTTTATTATTTCATATAGTTTACCACCGCATATTTCAGTGTTTTGTTGCATTCCTAACGGATGTGTCATCATGGTTACACTGCATTTTGTTTAAAAATGGCGTAAAGACAAAAAGCATTTATTGGGTACAGGAATAACCCTTGAAAGTCAGGCCCGGGAGATGGTATGTGCTGTAAGAGAATGCTTTGAAAAAGAAAAGGAAAATGGTGCACCTCTTATTATGGTGGAACCACTGGCCAGGACACCGATTGAAAAAGTGGTAATGCTGCAACAGAGGGACCAGCAGGCAGCTGTAACATAAAGTGCTGTATTAGTTCTCCCAGGGTATAATAGTAACCTTTGTGTCAGATTTAAGTTTATCCTCTGAGGTGGTAAGTTTCAGATACAGCTTTTGTCACCTGTTACAGTGTAAAACATGTTGAATGTAATTAATTAATGTTTTTCCACACTAGCCATGTGTAGGACATAATTGGAAAGGATAGAGTGAGACTGAAAAATTGATTGCCATGACTGGGATTTGAACCACTAATCCACTGGTTACCATCCAGCTGCTATAAACACTAAGTTATCATAGCCAACATGGCGATATGACATTAAATTCTCCAACTCATTGGCATTATTCCCGGTAAACCACACAAGGAGATCCCAATTTTCTTTCAGATAGCATACCTTAATGGCAACTTACAGTGCTGTAAGTACTTATGTCCCGGGCTTCTAGTATAACCAACTATAAGGTCAATTGAGGTGCTTAGAATAGCAAGGGCGTAAGCGCCAAAGTACGAATTTTTTGTTATTCTTGCAACATATAGTACAAAGCCTACTCTTTAATTTCTGTTAGGTGTGAATAGTTGATATGCCCTGGATATTAACGAATTCTCCATTTGAATGCAGCATGGTGTTAGACCTAACACGCTTCAACCGAATATCGAGAATAGCAAAGGCACATAAGCCAACCTGCCGGCCACTATGCTCTTGAACAGAATGTACCAATAAATCACTTAAGAGAGGTACTGTTTATTTTCAGGCCTTTATCCTTCATAAATAGTTATTCCTTAAGCTTTCAAACTTTTTTGCAGTTTTGTAAATAGTTTTTGACTCCTGCCTGGGCAGGGTATTTCTTTAGTTCTGTCTGTTCATTTTAATGAAAGCTGCAACATGTTTGAGTGGCTTGCAGCTCTTGGTTTAACTTCTGTTTGGCATTATGTTTCTAGAGTTGTGTTGTTTACTTACAATACCATTAAACAAACCTTTAGTGCATTTAACATAGAGATTTACTTTTATTAAGCACTATGAGTGACACAGACAGTGATTTACTTTCTCACCACGTAAGTTGTCCCATAAAATGCCACATGCAGAAAAACCAATGGAAAATGCATATGGCCAAGAAGAAGATGAATACAGATAAAGAACACGCAAGTTAAAAAACCAAACATGTAGTAAAGACACACACCAGAGGTAGAAGAAGAGACAGTAGCAGACATTACTAACATACTTTGGTTCCTCACGGCACAGCACAGCGGTTAAACATCTTTGGTGATCTAGCCATACTTTTTGTTAACTTACTTCATTATATTCACTTTAGAAGTGGTGCTGTATTTGTAATATTTTTGCTTCAGTTTGCGCTGAGCTATGAGATTCTTTTTCTACCCCAGGTCGTGGTACTAGATGGAATGAACAAACACTCGATTTTTATTTCACTATAATATATTACTTTATTAACACTTTTTCTCGTCTTTACACTTTCATCACACCAATTTATATTATATTGATAGTCTTTCCAGTTTTTTAACAACTTTAGAACAAAAGCTTCATGAAGGTTTAATCAATTTTCTACTCACATCCAACAGCACTATAAAAATACGTCTTTTCATATCAAAGACACGGATGCTATTAACAAATTCTTTTGGTTGTGAGTCTAGGATTCCGACTGCCATGTGTACATCCGCGTATGCATTCATCAAATAGTTCCCGCATTGTTAGGGAAGCGATCTTTAGCTACTCTCCCTTCGCTTTCAATATTGAACACATATAATTCTTTAATTTATACATATACATTAAATTTAAATATGGAAATATTTATGACGTCTTTAAACAAACTTAATTTTTTGTAACAATGAACAACAGCAACACGTTTTCGTCACTCAACCAACTCGTACCAGCACCAAAAACAAATTACACTCTCAACAAATATTCACACAAATGATTTTCTTTTGGGGTCTTACAATATCCTGTCTCAGAAGTATTGTTTGTTAGTATTAGAACAAATATTTACCAATATTAGTTAAAGTATTGCTTGCAAAATGCTAACTTTACAAGTAAGCGTTTTCTTATAACGCGCATGAAAGCATACGTTATCTGAAATATGTTGTTAATGAAATTAACCTTCTGAAATCTTCAATACGTGCCAAATAACATTTTACATTCCTAATTAACAGTATTAATGCATTAGATTCACATGTGAGCAATTTTTAATCTCTCTATAGATGATTTTAATATGTACTGCATAGTAAAACTTTAATCGCATTTTTCTCAAAACTAGCTTTTGGCGCATACAACTTTGCTATTCTATGGAACTTAATTAATGTGTGTAGGACGTAATTGGAAACGATAGAGTGAGACTGAAAAATTGAATGCCATTATTGAGATTTGAACCACGGATCTACTGGTTACCGTCTGAACTTACCTAACCTGTAGTGAGGGCAAATTCTTAAAGAAAAACTTCACATCAGGAAGCTCTGCAGTCATGGGATCCTTCACTTCCTCACAAATGAGCAGGAAATTATTGAAAAATTTGATGAGGGAAAATCCAACATGTTTGCCACTGTAACAGGTGACAAAAGCTGCATCTGAAACTTACCACCTCAGATAATAAACTTAAATGGGACACAAAGGTTACTATTACACCCTGGGAGAACTAACCTGGCACTTGATGTTATAGCTATCTGCTGATCGCTCTGCTGCAGAGGTACCACTTTTTCACTCGCTGTTCTGGCCAGTGGTTCCAAAATAATAGAGGTCCACCATTTTCCTTTTCTTTTTCAAAGCATTCTCTTACAGCACATACCATCTGCCGGGCCTGACTTTTTAGGGTTATTCCTGTACCCAATACATGCTTTTTGGCATTACCAGGACTATAAGCCATTTTTAAACAAAATGCAGTGTAACCAAGATGACTAATATCTGTTAAGAATGCAACAAAACACTGAAATATGCAGTGGTAAACTATATGAAATAAAACTACAATCCCTCCAGATACACTGTTGTATGCAATTTGTCCTTAAGTCACCTTCTTTCACTTTGAACTTATTAAACAATCAAACAATATATTGTTGCGAGCCTCAAAACACGCGGAAAGCAGAAGTCCTGAATACACGCACATATTGCAACATGGAGGAGTACACACCTCTGATCACATGATAGTCACATGGTGTATTTGTAAAGCAACTGGATGTAATAAGCGGAGCCCCCTTACCCACCCCTTATGAGCCACATGAGTGATGTGGCTGTCAAGTGCCAGGCTAGCTCTCCCAAGGTATAGAGTACAGCTTTTACTCAGTAACTAAATTCCTGGAGTTATGTTGATTTATTATATTAAGTACATGCTTTAGCATCTTGAAAATAATTGTGTATCTTATTAATCCATGTATTACCTTTATGTATTTAACCTATTTATGTATAGTAGTGCTCATCTCTTTTAACAATGGCATTCCAAGAAGTTGTAATACTGTCCCTCATCCTTCTTCGGCTGCTAATGACATGAACCCAATAGGTAGGATCCTCTCAGTGTACTCTTAGTGAAAGCATCTGCTGTTGTGATGTTTAAGATTCTGCTTGTGGAGTTACACCTCAGTGACCAAAGTAAAAGATGTGACAATAATGTCCACAGGACCAGTTGAATCTATAAAAGGCAGTGGGATGATGAAGGCTGTTAAGGCATGGGCAATAGTATTCTCTTTACTTATATACATTTTCACTTTTGTACTCCTGAGGATACCATGAATTATTGTAATTGCTATTTTTGACAATAAATCAAATCAAGTGATAATCAACAGTCTGGGTCTTCCTAGAAGAGAATTCCCCCCATAACATGAGGCAAGCAGAAAGTGCTGGTAAGATGATCTGTTTGTTCTTCTCAGCTAATGGCCAAATTTGACAGGACTGTTTGAGGTATAAAGAGCTATCACTGCCAGATGGTATCAGTATCAGTATCAGTTTATTCACCAATGTAATAAAATTTACAAGGTTCGTGAGATAAAAAAACATATAAATTTTACAATTTGAAGAATTTTGTACATAAGACAAGTGAATACATTTACAATTGATACCGAAATTTAGATTTCCAATCGAATGGGCTTGATAAAGACACGTTTTAATTTAATTGCCGGATGTGAGATTTGCGATAAGTGTTGAGTAATAACATATGTAGATAATAGAGTAGGAAGTGTTGTAAGGTGAGCAAGATATGAGTAAATAATAGTCGTTAAATTTGTAGTATAAACGCATTATTGGTTTGAAATTAACGAGTCATGACGTCATACCATATAGTTTGAAATCAGTCAAAATTCAGGTCTGCCAACCTTAAAAGTCGCGCGATATATTTAATAAAATATAAAGTAAACATCGTTTAATCATAAAAAGGTAATTATATATTCGAAATTCAAAAAAGAACATGTTATAATAGAAAGGGACATTTCTAAATTGCGGGAAAAGGAAATAGCATTTTGGATACGAGGCTTTCTTGGATGACGTCATGACATTTAAAATTGGAGAGAACGTTTTCCTAGCGTGGGTAAGCCAGAAAGCGTCACTACTCACCCCAGACCAGCACCGCACGTTGTGGTGTGCAGACGTGAGTGCGATTCCTCTGCATATAGAAAATCGGCATAACTCCCGAAAGTATATAAGAAGTAATAAACAATATACAGAAGTTTTCTTGGGTAATCTATAACACCTACGCGTACCCGAGATAAAGAAAGAGATCTCATCCTGACTAGCCGGAACGAACCACATCAAGGGCGACACCACGTAACCAACGACATTCCGCCACACAATTTTTATAATTTTAAAGAGTTGTTTCATGAGGTATACAATACCAAATTACAATTTTAGTTAAGTATACACATCTATCAGATTTTAACTTCAGAGCTACTCTTAAAGGAGAGGTAAACTAATAGCGTACATTTCTTCCTGCCTTATACTCTTCTACAGAATAAAATACATTTTTGATGAGATAGGACTTTATTTCCATTCTCATTTTCACCTCATTCTTTATTTCCTTAATTTCGTCAGGTAAGTGATATTATAAATCCTTTGCATTACTCTCAATACATTTCTTTCCAAGGGAGCCTCTTAATCTACTTCTAAAATAGTTTTGCCTAGTTCTAGTGTCATGACTGTGTACACTCATGTTTTTATCGTCTTTATGTGCCTTTATTACATGCTTGCGACATTCATAAATGTACAAGCAAGGTAGTGTTAGTAAATTTAATTCTTTGAAAGCGTCTCTACATGAGATTCTAGTCTGTATTTTTTTTATTACCCTTATCGCTCTTTTCTGCAGTCTGAATATTTTCAGTAAATGTTTCATATTTGCTGATCCGCATAGTATCAGCCCGTATTTGAGATGTGAATGTACAAAAGCATAATATACCTGTGTTACACTATCCTCTGCCATAATTTGTGCTACCTGTTTTAATATGTAAATACCACTATTTATTTTCTTTTAAATCCTTTCTGTATGTTTATTCCATTTTAAATTATTATCAATAATTAATCCCAAAAAGTTAGTTTGATTTATCTGTTTGATTTGTTTATCTTGTATTGCCAAGGTAATATTTGATTGTGTTTTGTTGCTTATACTAATTTGCATCCATTGTGTTTTGTTTATATTTAGTGCCATCCCCAATTCTGCAAAATGTGTATCTATTATTTTTAACATTTTATTTGCTTTGATCTACACATCAACTGTAGTGTTGGCAGTTACAACTATGGTAGTATCGTCAGCATATCCTATAGCTAGACCTCCTGCTTTGTGTATTTTTTTAAACAGACTATTTATATACAGGATGAATAGGTATGGTCCCAACTTTGAACCCTGTGGTACACCATGTGTTATGCATTTAAATGGAGATCGAACTTTTGTAAGATTTCCGTTTGCGTTGTGTACTATCTCTACACATTGCTCTCTATTTGTCAAGTAAGATTTTATCCATTCTAGTGGTACACCTCTAACACCATAATTTTCTAATATTTCTATCAATTTTTCAATATCTACACAGTTGAATGCCTTCGAAAGGTCAAGAAAGATTGCTAGCACATATTCTTTTCTGTCTAATGCCTTAATAATTATGTCGTTTCCCTTGCTAATTGCATGTATGGTCGATTTCTTTTTTTGAAAGCCAAACTGATACTCAGATACAATGTTGAATTTGTTACAGAATTTTTGCAGCTGTTCTAGAAATGTGCCTTCCATAATTTTTGAAAATCCAGAACATAAAGATATTGGCTGATAGTTTTCCATCATTAGTTTGGAACCCTTCTTTTTATAAATTGGTCTAACTATTGTATACTTTAATATATTTGGAAATGTTCCACTGTAAAAACTTTCATTTATTAGGTGTGTTAGAATCTCTGCTATCTCATGTTTGCAATGTTTGACCATCTCATTTTTCATTTTCTTTATCCCCAAATTTGTTACAATATTTATATAATATTCATTTAGTGATCTGCTTATATCTTTTGGATTTAATATTAGCTCATTATTTGTTTGAATTTTAAGATTTTCTGCCCATTTTGAATCACTTTCTTTATGAAGGACCTTTATCATATCCCATGTCTTTTTTGATTTGTTTTCAGCCTTTTGAATGATTCTCCTGTTATGTAATTTCTTTGCTTCATTTATTACTTTATTTAGTGTGTTTTTATAGTTTAATATGTACTTGAGAGACTTCTCCCCTAGCATATTACACTTTAGACTATTTAAAAACTGCATTCTCGCTAAGAACCTATTTATGCCTTTAGTCAGCCAGTTGTCAGATTTATGTTTATTACAGAACACCTTCCGTAATGGTACTGACTCCTCTAAACATGATTTTAATATATTCATAAAGTGCTCAAACTTATCATGTATTTCTGTTGTATTATATATGTTTGTCCAGGTTGCCTGTTTAATATAGGCTCTTAGAGAATTTAGTGTGGTATTATTTATGATTTGTTTGATTTCTACTAGCGATTTAGTTGTCCCTCCTTGTATATTAATATCACTACATTCTACTAATTGCCCATAATGATCGCTAATCCCACCCAGGCTTATTTTTACCTCTACTGATTCCCTTTTTAGGTTTGTCTATATGTGATCTATGCATGTTGATGATGTTTTCATCACTCTAGTTGCACACGTTTTTATTTGAATTAGATTATTTCTTTGCAAAAGTTCCAGCAACGATTGTTTCTTAATTCCCTCTGTAAAGATATCTATATTCACATCATCTATAACTATAATTTTGTTGTTTTTTATTGTGTTGGTAAGGCGTGTATCTAGTTTTGCTAGAAAATTAGTTTTGTCTGATATTGGGGGGCTGTAAACTCCCAAAACTACTAGTTTTCCTTTTTTAAAATTTATTTTAATACCACACATTTCACAACTCATTTCCTCAGAATATTCTTTGCAGTCAATTTCCTCATATTTAGTACCCTTTATTACATAAATTGCTACTCCCCCACTTTTATGGTTTTCTCTACAATAGCTACTTGCCAACACATAGTTTTCATAGCATGTAACTTTTCTATCTGACCTTTCCTTGGTCATCTCTTGTTCTCTTCCGACCCCGATGCTACTAGGGTTCCTGAGGGCTAGGGAGTCTTTATTTTTCTAACCTCTCCATTTCTCTATAAAACCTTAACCCCTAACATGCTGACCTGTCATGGCATGTAATACGTCCTCTGATTGGTAATCAGAGGATATGGTCGGTGAATTTAGTTTGATAATTCTCCCGGTCAGGTCGATGAGACCTGTAAACCAACAACAGGTGTGGTCCTCCAGACATTCTGGGGGTTGTGAGAGAGTGATGTAACCGCCAAAACATAAAAATATGGTGCTCTCTAAAAAGCGGTTACATTTACTGCTAAGTCTCTTCAATATTTATGAAAGTGAAAAATATTGGAGAGCAAGAGGATTAATGACTTCATTGTCAGAAATCCAGCATTAGCTAACAACAACCTTAATTTCCTCATGTTTTAGCCCACATTCAGAGAAGACCAATATTTTCGGTTGAAGTTCCATAATTATTTGTTCCACCCTTGCTCGTTTATTTGCGATATACTGTATATTTTGGTGAAATATTTTAAAATATTTTGTGTTATTTGAATTTTCTTTATCTACATTTATTTTTGAACTCTTTTTTGCATCTATAATGTTGTTACTTTTAGCTACCTGTAAGCAAGGATTTACATAGTCACTCACCTTACCTATTTGTGTCTGTCCTTCATGTCTTTTGCAGCCTTTTATTTCCTGTTTAGCTGTAGCTGTACCTCCCCTGGTCACTAGTTCCCCTGCCCCATACACAATTTTATTACACTATTTATTATATTTCCCAGTTTGTAAGTTCCTTTCCTATTTAGATGTAAGCCGTCTCTTCCTAAACAATCACCGCCTATCTGCTCATTTACATCTACAAACACACTTTTTAAAACATCACAGGCCCAACATATATTTTCATTTACAAGTTTGATATACCTGAGGCTTACATCATTTCTGTTTAAAATTCCATTTACTACCACTCTAGATTTAGGGTATTTGTTTTTAACACATTTTATAACACTGTATGTGTCACCCATAATCTCTTCTGAAGACTTCCTAATGTTTATATCATTCGTGCCTACGTGTAGATAAACAAGTTTTGGTTCACTTTTTGCTGTTACACTGCTGTTTAGTATCACATTTTGCATCTGACTTGCTTTTATGCCCCTATACACTTCCACTTTGGCTACTTCACTCAGATTTACATGTTTGATAATCGAGTCACCTATAAGCATAATTTCTTCAGTTTTCGCACTGTTTGTAATTTTGTTTTCTCTTCTTTCATCTTGATGTGATCCATGGTGCTTCCTTTCTTCCTTTTCCTGTGTTTCCATGCTTTTTGAGTTGTTGGTTTTGAGGTTTCACCACGTGTCAAAATTTTCGTGGTAGTAGCATATGTCCTTTCTTCACCTTTAACTTTACTTTTTAGTTGCTCATTCTCAATCTGTAACGTTTTGAGCTCTTCTTGAGCCCTTTTTAGATCCTTGTTGAGAATTTCGATGACTGTTTGCAAGGACGCTATCGTCTCGGCATCCTGCGGACCATACCGATTTTCTAAGTGCTTGCTATTTCCGTCTTGTATCAGTTGTAATATGTTTCTTTCATTTCTACAGCAATTTCCATCTCTGAGTTTTAGGACTTTGTTCTCATCTGCGATTTTTTTTGTTTTCAAGTTTTTTTCAGCTAATTTATGGATCCTACCACGGGTCAACATCGAACACTCCGCCATCTTGTAAGTACTTTGTAAGTACACTACAAAATGTCTGCCACGAGTCTTTAGAGAGCAGAGAACAACATTGATCTGTGTGGAATTTTGTTGTGCCAAGACAATGCTTTTGTTCACACTGCTCAAGAAGCAACTCAATTTCTGCAAGTCAGAAGTAAAATACTTTTCCTACCCTCCCTACAATCCAGATCTGGTTCAATGTGAGTTTTTTCTATTCCCCAAAATAAAAGAAAAAGTTGAGATTAACAACTTGAGTCACCAGGACGACATAAAAGACAAACAGTGGACTGAAATACAATAACGCAGCCTACCAATAAACATTTACCATGGAAAGAAGCAGCAGCATTATTCAGACTCAAGACAGGGCATGACTATCTTGCAGCATACCTGTACAAAGTAAACATCTTCACATATGAGGAATGTACACTGTTTTGAAGCCAGGGACCAGGTGGAATGCTGATCACCTACTCAACTGCAAGAAACTTGATCCCAAACAACAGGAAGCAGCCAACTTGGCCAAATTGTACTTGACAACAAGATTCCAAATGAACAAACAGAAGTTTTCAGAAGGAAGACCATTAGAAGAAGAACAAGAAGAAGTAGAGAAAGAAGAGAGAGAAGAAGGAGGAGGAGAAGAAGGAGGAAAAGGAGAAGAAGAAGAAGAGAGGAGGAGGCAGAAGAAGAAGAACAAGAAGAAGAGAGGAAGCAGAAGAAGAAGAAGAAGAAGAAGAAGAAGAAGAGGAAGAAGAAGAGAGGAGGAGACAGAAGAAGAAGAACAAGAAGAAGAAGAGAGGAAGCAGAAGAAGAAAGAAGAAGAAGAAGAAGAAGAAGAAGAAGAAGAAGAAGAAGAAGAAGAAGAAGAAGAAGAAGAAGAAGAAGAAGAAGAAGAAGAAGAAGAAGAAGAAGAAGAAGAAGAAGAAGAAGAAGAAGAAGAAGAAGAAGAAGAAGAAGAAGAAGAAGAAGAAGAAGAAGAAGAAGAAGAAGAAGAAGAAGAAGAAGAAGAAGAAGAAGAAGAAGAAGAAGAAGAAGAAGAAGAAGAAGAAGAAGAAGAAGAAGAAGAAGAAGAAGAAGAAGAAGAAGAAGAAGAAGAAGAAGAAGAAGAAGAAGAAGAAGAAGAAGAAGAAGAAGAAGAAGAAGAAGAAGAAGAAGAAGAAGAAGAAGAAGAAGAAGAAGAAGAAGAAGAAGAAGAAGAAGAAGAAGAAGAAGAAGAAGAAGAAGAAGAAGAAGAAGAAGAAGAAGAAGAAGAAGAAGAAGAAGAAGAAGAAGAAGAAGAAGAAGAAGAAGAAGAAGAAGAAGAAGAAGAAGAAGAAGAAGAAGAAGAAGAAGATTTGCATCACCTGAAACTGTAGAAGTTGCTTATGAAAATGTATTTGCATTCTCTCTAAAGGAGAATGGCATTCAGCATTTGAAATATGGTTTGAAAGAATGCAATTTTATTAAATGCAATGAAGAATACTTACAGTACTAATCAGAGCCAAATTTTTAAAAGTTTATTGTGTTCATTCTCAAAACTTTAAGAGTGACCCTCGTATATGTAGTAAGAGCAGTTGTCAATCACTACCATAAAAATAGACAATGGTGCTCATTGTAGTGATTTTATGATTTCGGGAATAATCATTTAATGGAAGTTGGGATAATTGAAGTTCCATTCAAAATATTCTGCTGCCACCCTCTGCCTTTCAAGACGGACACATTTTATTGCGATTAATTCTGTTTTAACACAAGTAAGAATTATGATGAAAGTAGTGTGGATATATAAAATCCAAAATATTGTGACAATAGCAGCCAGCCACACCAAAAGAAGCTCGCTGCTAGCTACCTCACACAATTGTTTCTAAACACATGGCTTGATGACAATGGAGCAATCAGAACAAACACAACTTGAGCATGGTATTGCATACAGTTCTATACTCTGTACATCAAGAGATTAGAGGAGACGTAAACAAAGTCACATGCGTTTTGACGCTTTCGCCATCTAAATAGTCCCTTAAAGAAATACTGTTACTAAGGTTGAAATCTCACTTAATGTGTGCTAAAGCATGAACTAAGTGTACTAAGCATAGTTAAAGTATAAGAATAAGCAGTTAAGTGAATCTGTAACCAGCCTAATTCATTCTGCATGCGCATTATTCAGTATGAAAGTAACATGGCGGAACAAGTTGAGTTGTGAAATATAAGTGTGGCAAACCATTGCAAAGTGGTGAAAAAACAATAATATTGAACGTGTTTAACAAGTTCTGTGAGAAATATCCCGAACTTGCTATCGAAGACGTGATGAAATTAACATCCTAGTTTACCGGTGTGTCAGTTGCAAGTATTTACAGCACACGCAAAGAAAAATTGTCAGTTGGTGAAGATCCCGGCAAAAAGCAACCACGTGCCAGATAAATGGTGAATGTAGTTTGCGACGAATTTGAGATCTGCAATCCGTCAAAAAGTTCATCAGTTCTTTGTTAACAATAAACCCCAACCTTAAACAAAATGCTGCTGGCAGTTAACTCTGATCCCGATCTTCCAGATTTAAAACGAACTTCCCTCCACAAGCTGCTTCTGGAGATTGATTTCGAGATTGTGAGCAGGAAATGAAAAGTGTTATTGTGGACAGAGATGACATAAGTAGCAGTTAATTTCCATGTGCTACATGTTATTTGGATCAAGTAAATATATCCTTTTAGTAGTGTAAAATGCATATTATACCTACGCATAGCGCTAGGTAACTGTGTTGCGTCATTGTGAATGCACGTGGCCGCGGAGTGATACAAACCGGTGCTTTGTTTACATCTCCTCCAATCTCTTGATGAACAGAGTAGAGAAGCTTTTGACTGCCAGCTTATTTACAAGAACTTTTGAGGAAAGGTGTATTTTCCAGAGAATTCACTGGCACTTCACCTGGACTGTAAAAGCGACAGAGCACTGATAGAAGAACAGTTTTAAATGTAGGGCCAGTGCATGTATCGTTGGAGTCAGCTGCTTGTGGGAAAGAGGGACGCAGTGAAGTGTGTCTCAAGGTTACGAGAGAACAGAACAGTTGTGAGTTGCAAGCTCACGAAGAACTATAGATTGTGTTAACAATAAAACAGAAAATTGTGTTGTGTGATTCAGTTTTAGAAGAGAAATAACATGGCTAAAAAAGAGTAACTGGGCTTGTCATTTGTCACAATATTCTACAGGAAGATGAGATGGAATTAACATGGTTTGAGGGAAACAATGGCAATGATTTTGCAAAGAGGATATCAAAAGCAGGAATTATGGCAGTCTTATTGTTTAAAGATCTATGAAATGATATAGATCATGAAAGATGTTTGGAAATGAGAAAAGTATACTGAAATTTGTTATAAGGCAGGATGAGAAGCAGTAGTGTGATTTAGAACAGAAGTTCCTAATATGCCCAAGTATGATAAGGAATAGACACAATTAGGAAAGAATGTGAAAGTGTGAGGAAGTGAATAATATTGGCATTGTACCAGTTGCATACAGAAAGTCCCGAAGACCGATAAAGAGAATAAAAACATCACTAAGTAAGAAATATTTATTGGAATAATTACATAGACTCACTGCCTACTTTAAAACATGGTCACCACCACTGTTGAGGCATTTATCGCCACAGTGCACCATTAATTGTATGCCTAAGTCATAGGATTCTGCCACCAATGTCCGCAACCACGAAGTCTGCACCTCAGCGTCCTGTGAAAACATTTTCCTGCCAGAAAACGCCTCATGAACGGAAGAGATGAAAGTCACTTGGAGGGAGGTCGGGGCTGTAGGGTGGATGTTCTAAGACCTCCCATCCAAACTTATTCAACACATTTCGTGTGGCGTTGGCTGTATGGGGTCTTGCATTGTCATGCCCAAGCATAATGCCTCTTGTCAACATTTCACGTCTATTGTTCTGGATTGCCCCCTGAGTTTATGCAACGTCTGGCAATATCAATCAGCATTTTCGGTCTCCCCTTGTAGTAAAAAACTGCACAAGAGGACACCATGTCGATCCCAGAAGGCAGTGCACATGATTTTTTGACAGAGATTGCTGCTTGAATTTGGTCTTCGCAGGTAAACCGCTATGCCGCCAATGCACTGATTGTTGTTTTGTCTCTGGTGTGGCATTCGCCACCAATGTTTCATCCCCAGTGACAATATTGCCGAGAAACTGGTCACCTTCACTGCGTATCGCTGTAGGAACATCAATGCTGTGGCCAGATAATTGGTTTTGTGTTCAATGAGTTGTCTAGGCACTCATCTTGCACACACTTCGTGAAAACCAAGCCACTGGGAGAAAATTTCATGCAAAAGTGGGCGAGACATCTGGGGAAACTGACAAGAGAGTTCTGAAATTGTGAAGCACCGGTTCTGCACAATTGCTTGCTGCACACTTTCCAACACTTCTGGCGTCACCAGGGCCATTACAGTCTTCGTCGTGAATATTGGTTCTTCCTTCCATGAATTGCCTGCACCATCGCCTTACCTTACTGTCTCACATATCTTGTCCATACATGTGACACAATTGACGATGGATCTCTGCTGGAGATTGCTTTTGAGCATGCAAAAGTCGGATGACTGCACGAACCTCGCATTTGGCGGGAGACAATATCGGAGCAGCCATTTTCTCCTAGCACAGAGCAGTAACTACTGCCGTCACAAAACTGAAACTTTACTGCAATGTTACTATATACTTCCTCTCTTCTCCTGTGCAAGTGCATTCCTATCCGACTGGCGGTGCCATCTCCGGACGCGATCGGGACTTACTTTCTGGATGCACCTCGTAGTTTGGAATGTTGTTGTTGTTGTTTTCTAGTGCCTTGCATCTGGCAATGAAGCCATTAGCATTCGTGCTTTCCAATACTTTTGAACTGTAGTTTCTTCTGATCTTAATGCTTCACAGGTCTTCAAGTGGTCTTCGTGTAGTTTGGAATGTAAACAGGCCAAATTTTGGAAAACCGCTCCTTTACAATAGTACAAAAACTTATCAAATAAAATAAGAGAAAGAAGAATTGTAAATTTAAGATGAGAACTTAAAAGAACTTGACACACACAAGGTGAGACAAAAGAGGTTACCTAAAGTGGGCTATATAAATGAAAATGTTAATAATAATGCATGCAGTTAGCTTAAGATGCACAAGAATATTTTAAAAATTAGCACTACTTAGGATTGAAAGATATATTCCTATTATATACAGCACCTAGTACTAATTATGTTAGAAGAAAGTAAATTCTAGTCTTCTGTCTTGGAAGTTTGAAAACAGTGTTGTAATACTCAATTTAAACAAAAAAGGTGAGTCAATTAATAACACTACATAACACTTACTTACAATTTACTGGAACATGTTCCAGAGGCTTGACTTTCAAATACGTAAAAAACAAACAGTTGGAAAAATCAGCAGTTGTCACTCACTTTTGGACAGAAAACCACAACATAAAGCCAGAACCAAAGCTCCTCAAACACATAACTGGAAAACAAGAGCTGTTCACGTGGAAACAAATGTTCATTTTGGAAAATAGAAACAGAGTATTCAATTTCGACATCCCCAAGAAAGAATATTCAGCAAGTTCCTTGAACCACCACCAGAGATGACCTCTGAGAAAACATCTCCATCCACACCAGGGAAAACCAGTCAATGTCCAGTTGATAATGGAGGAAAATTGCAATGATATGCTTCTAAGTAGGCTACCAACATCCAAGATGACTCACTTTGATGCAACGAATAAATGTTTATAAGGGGGTGGTCAGTGGCCACGCGTTGATGTGCCCACTAACTTTATCGCTGAAGGGCTAGATCAGCAATGAGCAAGAATAAATCTTTTGTTATTCTATTTGTATTTCAGGTGCAGTACATGTCAACGAATAGGTGAATTAATTACTTATATAGATCTACTTTATAGTACTGTTTTTATTTGAAGCTTTAAAGAATTATATTCAACATATTAACACAAATCACATAATCAAATGCCTTGGCATCACTTCGAATCATGCTATATAAGTCCATATTTTTCTCTATATTTCGTACCCCTTCGCAGAATATACATTTATTCAATACACCATCACTTTGTCTTTCTCCAGCACTATGAATGTTCGTCTGATAGACACTTTATGCGGATATATCACTTAATTCTCGCGGACACTATCTTTTCCAATGCATTGCCGGACCAAGCCATGGAAAAAAGACAATTGAATTCTGACCTTACCAATTATATTCACAATAATTCTTGGTTTGAGGGGGCTTTTCTGCCATCTCTATAACTTCATATTAAATTACTTTAGAGGGCTTATGTAGAAATATTGCCTCAGATGCCTCTCATCAGAATGTATGTAATTGTTAAACAAATATAAAAAGGATCAAATATAAAACAATACATTACATACATTCTGATGAATGCCTCTTGATAATTAGTTCTTATCTATATTAACAGCTTAAATATTAATATATACAGATATGCATATATACACATTGTTACAATATTCAATACATTTTTTTCTGTCCGGTAGTTCTATAATGTGATCTCGTGTTGGAATTCCTACCTGTTTCATCATTTTCAACGTTATCCCTGTGTGCCTCGCCTCTCGTACTATGCCTTTGCAGGTGTTGTACATTATTGTCATTTTTATTTTATGAGCTTGTTCTCTTATATGGGCATTGTTTATTTTCACCATTGTTACTCTTCTCCTGATGTTGATTTGCATTAGTTTTTGGGCAACTGGTGTGTGCTTCAAATTCAGCCAGTAACTCGATCATGTCGGAACAATCTATTGGTTTTGCTACAATCAGGTTTTTCCTAATGTGTTGGGGATAATGACATAATAAAGAGCTTATAACTTCTTGCTCACTCATCTGAGGATCCAAAAGTTCTGTCTTATTAGCAAGCTTTAGGAAATATTCAGTCATAGAAATTCCTTTTTGAGGTTTGTAGTGCCCAGTAGCTAACTCAAGTTTAATTCGGTTCTGGCGTCTGGGACCCCAAAATCTACTTATGAACAAATTTCTGAACATACTATATGTTTCATGAGATGCCAAGGTTAACCTCAACCATTCCAAGGCATTCTTTTTCAAACTACATTTGACGATCATCATACGAAATTCGTTAGGTATCCTTTTTATTCTAAAATAGTCTTCAAGTTCCCATACGAACATTTTTGGATTATCACCAGCTTTCTCATCAAAAGATGGCGGGGTAGGTCTTGTAACAAGTGGTTCATATGATAAGGGTGACTTTGGTTTGGTGTATGATAGGGTTCAGCTAAATGACTTTCCTGAAGGTCAACGATATTACTGCCAATTGTCAAGTCAGTCAGTCTCTGTCACATTATGTCCATTTACAACTTGATTTTCATTAACATTATTCGCCTGTAATGCAATTACAACGTAGGTTAACTTTCTGGTATTTTAAAGTAAGAACAAATTAGAAACTAAAAACTTCACTTATCTTAGTAATGTTGCAAGTTCTTGGTGCAAAGCTGAATAAAGTGCATATATATGTATTTCTTGCATATTAAGTTTTGCTTCACCACTGAACTTATTAACTCCTCACGTTATTGCATTTCAGTACCCATAGCTTTAACAACATTACTTACATTACTAATTTCTCCAGCAAGATTACCTTGTGCTAGCTTAGTTTTCTCATGCACTATCTTACAATTTTCCACTACTACAACTATTTCTGCCCTGTTTGTTTCTATCTCATGCATAATTTTGTGTCCTAACTTTTCTAAATCTACTTTTTGTTTTTCCAACTCATCTTACTTTTCTTAAACTCATCTATAATCGCTCCACCATTAGAACCGCACTTGATGTAAACACAAGCCATCCACAACGAACTCGCAATATGCCGAAACCAAAGCACACCATAAAATATAGTACCTTAAATATGGAAGATTATCTGTGATTTTTCAAGATGTACGATAACCCTGGTAAAGACTACTTAAATGTAATGCGATATTTCTAAAATTCCTGAGTAAATATCGTTCTGTTGCAACATAAATACAAGGTATGAGTCCACGTGGTGTTTGTTTTGTGTTAGTCGCAGGTGATAACATCAGGTTATCGCGGAGGGATACAAGGTGCGGATGTAAGGCTGGATGGACTATAATTCTTTAAGCACTTCTGTTTGCATGTCTTTCACTGCTCTTTCTTGCCTTAACTTGATTTCATTCACTAGTTCTTCTAATTTAACTATATCCTTTTTACTGGATCCAATTTCTGCCCCTAAGTCTAAAGACAGGTGTTCTTTACACTCTTTTCTACTAAGTTCAATCCTTTCTGTTACAGTAATTAAACTACTATCCATCTTTTGTGCTAAATCTGTCATCTCAACTTTTAAATCTGACAAACTACTATCCATTTTTTGAGATACATTAGTCAAATTACTATCCATCTTTTGAGATAAGTCTAACTTCATTTCCATCATCTGTTTAGTTAACTGCTGCATAAATTCTTTCAATCCTAACTCTGTCTCACAAACCTTTTCCACTAATATTTAACTTTTTTCTCCCTCTCTGATATTGCGTAATTCTTTAACATCCTTCCTACTACTTTCCTATTCCTTAATACCATTAAATCTGTGATCCAAAATTTAGCTAATTCTTTTTTAAAATTTTACATATAATTAGAACAGTCTTACTTGTTAAACATTGAACTTCACTAATTTCTTCTCTCTTCTTACTACCTCTGTTGTCCTTGACTTTCCTCGTTTCTTCTTTCTTCACTCTTCTCATTGTCCCAATTTGAGCCTGGTGTTGGGGTGCCATTTTGCAACGATATAGTAACAACAGTAGCCAAGCTCTGTTATTTTCTTTTCCAACAGTTCCACCCTTTGCGTTGAATTACAAAATATTCTACTTTGATTGATTTGGAGCTCTGAGAAGAGTGTATTCAACATATTAACACAAATCACATAATCAAATGGCTTGGTGTCACTTCGAATCACGCTACAGTTCCAGAACTCCACGTGCATGGACTATACCTTTTTATAAGTGCATATTTTTCTCTATATTTCATGCCACTTCACAGAATATACATTTATTCAATACATCGCCACTTTGTCTTTCTCCACCACTATGAATGTTCATGTGAAAGACACTTTACACAGAAAAATCACTTAATCCCCGTGGACACTATCTTTTCCGATGTGTTGCCGGACCAAAGCCATGGAAAAAAGACAATTGAATTCTGACCCTACCAACTATATTCACAATAATTGTTGATTTAAGGGGGTTTTTCTGCCGCCTCTATAACTTCATATTAAATTACTTTAGAGGGCTTACGTCAGAGTTGCCAACATTTAAAAGTAAAATTATTCTACCAGCCACTCAAAATTATAGCTTTGGATTAAAAATTATTGTACATCATAAACCAAATGCTACAACAATAAAAATATCAGTATACACTATGAAAATGTAATAGTAATGATGTTTATGATATCCACTTACAAGACTGATGACCTCAGTATTACAACTTTAGCACTTATGTTTCTCGCACTATTCATTTTAAAGTACATCTTCCTCAGTTGCCGCAGTATTATACAAATTTGTTGTTGAGAAAAACTTTAACATCTTCTTGGTGACTTGCAGATTTTCAGTCCCACCACATTCTTTCATAAGCTGAGACAACAAAATAAGTTCATTTACTATATCTAGTGCCAATCTATTTCTAATTTTGGTTTTTATTAAACACAGTTTAGAAAAAACTCTTTCACAAGAAGTGCTTCTGTGGGGCAAGGAAATCACTAATAATGCAAAGGCTGCTAGTTCTTTGAAATCAGTATTTCCACCAAGGTGACACATGTTTAACAGCACTCCAGAAACTACCACCAGGTTAAGGCATGTTCTTTATTTCACACAGAATATCACTTATTCCGAGTTTTCTATACTGATCATCAATTTTCGGAACAGTGCCTTCTTCATTGAGAATACCAGATCTGGGCACATTGGCAATAAGCGGATAAAGGGTAGGAGGTTTAATAGCTTACGAAATGGTTGCCTAAGAAGGGTGGAGACAGGCCTTGAGGGCAAAAGTGGTATCGCTATTTGTAATTAATTTCATTTTGTTGGTGTGACAAACCAGTGAAAAGGATATTTTGCAGATATTGAACTATCACACATTCAAATTATCGTACATCCCCGTAATTATCGTACGGGTTGCAACCATGTGTACAAACATTAAAATTATTGTATGTCCCCATAATTATTGTACGAGTTAGCAACCCTGGCTTATGCAGAAATATTGCCTCAAGGTCAAGCCTACAAAACATGTTCCGGTATATTATAAGTAAGTGCTGTGTAGTGTTATTAATCAAATCATTTTAGTTAAATCTATAGATAATATTCAATTTATATGCACTTTATCATAAAAGTTTATTATGGGGAAATTGATGTCTAAACTCATTTGTCCATTCATTCGTTTATAGTCTTATGCTGCAAACACCTACCTTTGTTCCATCAAAGCCATATTCCATAAGCATGGCTGACTGAATGCCAAAAATAGCTGCCATGTTCTGCCTATCCATATCCTCATATCTGGAAATCCCATGCATAAGTTTACCTGCATCACTGATCATGTTTAATGAGACCAAGAGATGACATTTGGTTGCATTTACAACATGCAATAGTGCTTCTTTTACATTCTGGAAAAATGGATCTGGCTTCTCACTTGATTGACATTTGTTAATCAGATTCTCACATTCTTGGAGTTTTGATAGTGCTTCTGAGGAACTTCCGTTGATGTAGTGTTCATGACATAATATAAGAGTGAGAATAAACCTATGCCAATCAAACTCTTCTTCAACTTCATCACCATCATTTTCTTCTTCAAGTACAGCAAGTTTATCGTTACACTTAGCAATTAAACTTTCTGTTGTGCTTCTTATATTTTTGAAGTTGAGGTTCCATGTAAAAGCACACTGCAGAAGTTTAAGTTCTTCCTTTAATAGCTCTTTTTCATTGTGTGCAACTTGTATACAATTACTATTCTGATTACTTGTTTCCTCCAATTTGAAACTTGCAAATAAATCCTTGTATTCATTAACATCACTATGTTCTTTTTCTCCTCCTATGGCATTATATTTTTGTCTGCTTATGACATCGTTTTCTCTCTCTTCTGTTGTTTTACCACTTACTTTGTTACCTTCAGTAATGTTTTCTTCACTGTATTTGCTTGGATTAGTTTCTACAAAATCTGAGGAAATGATTTGTGTTTCATCATTATCTACAGTGATCCGTGTACATCTGCTGCCATTTGCATGCTGCAATATATCTGAGCTGACTTCTTCTGAATCACTTTGTACAGTTAATGGTTTTAGTGCATCTTCAACATATGTTTCAGCTCCAGCACCTCTTTCAGGTCTTGCTGCTACATGTAGCTCTGCAGAGGCCATTTCTATCACTGTGGCCTGTTTAAGTGTAGTCTTCAGGGACTATCCAGAACTGAAAAATAAATAAATACAAATAAAGCAATCTTATGTATTACTTTCACATGCCTTTCTACCCCTTACATGACATTGCTTATAATGCTCAGATAAAACTTGACAGTTTTCAAGTTACAGTGAAATAAATTTTTGACTAAATATGGTTTCGAACTGAGCAACAGACCTGGTTGCACATACAACATGGATTACAACTGCTTTTGTGGTTGGGTAGTGAGCATTCTAGGTTCTCATCCTGAAGTGCACCCACGTCAGAATCTCTAAGTATGTATGCGTTTGATAATAAAAATAAATAAAAAGCACACATTAGGAATTTGGAGTTTGAGTTAATATCATCATCAACAATCATCCATCTGTCCATCCATCGTCGTCGTCGTCATCATCATAATAATCATCAGTAGTTACTCAAGAGAGGCCGCCTCCGTAGCGCAGCTGGCAGCGCGCTTGCCTGTGGCGCGGAGGACCCGGGTTCGATCCCTGGTACCAGCATGGGGATTTTATCCCCTCTGGGAGGTCTGGCACGGGGTGCACTCAGCCTCGTTAGGTCCCGGGGGGACCAATTGAGGAGCTACTTGATGGAGAAGTAGCGGCCCCAGGTCGAGAAGACCGCATAACTGGCCGGGAGGGCTCGGGGCGCTGACCACGTCCCACCCTCCAGTACTGCACCTCACCAATGACGCCTGTAGTGGGCAGAGGTGGGGGACGCAGCGGCTGGGCGGTAGGCCTTGGCCCTTCGTGGGCTGTCGCGCGGGGTTTACATTACATTTTACAGTTACTCAAGAGAAAACCACTTGAAATAACAAAATTTCAAGAGGTTTATACAAATTGGGGTAAAATTGGCATTTTGTAAATAAGTGCTTTGCTACTAATAAATCCACGGAGGGAGGAAAAAAATAACTCAAGGAGGCTTTATACAAGGGGTGTCTCAAAATTAAGTTACACTATTTTTTTTAAACAAAACAAAACATTTAAACATTTCGAAAACTAGATTCAATAACTATTTTTCTACATAACCTCCTTGAATATCAATACATTTTTGGTACCATGATAAGAATTTTTTAATCCAGTGTCGAACCACTCAGCCGCCAAACTGGCTAGCGATCTTTCCACTTCTTGTTTCAACTTATCATTCATGAAGTGCCTTCCCCCGAGATGTTGCTGCAGCACAGAAAAATATGGTAATCTCTCTGTGCTAGGTCAGGTGAGTAAGGTGGATGACCGAAAACATCCCATTCAAACTACTCAAGGTCATCCACCTTACCTGACCCTGCACAGAGAGATTACCATATTTTTCTGTGCTGCAGCAACATCTCAGAGGAAGGCTCAGGACTTGAGTTTCACAAGCAGAGTGCAGGCGAGAGGGGAACAGGAAAACTGTTTTGCTCAACTCCATTTGTTTTGAATCGCTCTTCTGAGTTTTCTCAGCAGCTCACAATAACAAGCAGCTTTCACTGTGGTCCACAGAGCAGGTAATTGATAACAATGCACCCTTTGAATCCCAGAATATCATTGCCATTACCTTGCCAGTCAATGCAACAACTTTTGCCTTGTTTGGAGTTGGCTCATCCTTTCATTTCCACACTTCAATGAATGATTGATACCAATGTGAAACCATTGGTTTCGACATAACATCTTTACTGAACACTCTGCACAACTTGCGATGAATTTCAGTTGCACATTTGTTTTTTGCTGCCAAGAAAGAGATTACAGTGCAAACTTTGCAATCAGTTGTAGGAGCGTGTGGAGTCTCCATTGTTACTGCCATTTTAACGTCCAAGCAGTAAAGGTAGCCACATAGGAATTTTACAGTGCCAAGGCTTCCTGTGACTCCCGGACTTTTCCTGCAGATTAAAAAAATAGTGTAACTTACTTTTGAGACACCCCTTGTGGATTCTATTCTGACAGGTTCAACCTGAGAAAACTTAAATGATGTAACAATGAATATTTCAGAAAAAGTTTAACAGACCAACTGTGAATTTCAATGAGTTCCACAGTTTTGGTGTAGTCTGTTTCTGTTTCTTATGGTTTATAAATATTACTTTGATAGGTTTAACCTGGAAAAACTTAAACAACGCTAATCATGAACATACCAAAAATGTCCAATACAATTATTGTCAATAGAGAACTGTTTGGCCAAAAAACAATCATTTGTGTCAAATATTTGGAGCAATCTACCTTCTTGCCAAATGGGTATAAATGGCTTATTATTTCACTCTTGCACAAACATTGTGTGAACAATGCTGTAAGTGTCTTTTCAACTCAATTCAAATGAATTAGTCACAATTTAATGTTGACTTGACGTCAAGTCTCTCTTAGAAATCAAACTTTGCTTGACATTTTAACATTAAATTGTGACCAAATTCATTCGAATTAAGGTAGAAATGCATTACAGCATGATTCACACAATGTTTGTGCACTAGTTAGTGAAATAATAAACCATTTACATCCACTTGTAAAAAGTTAAATGGCTCCAAATATTTTACACAAATTAATTTTTTTCAGTGAAGCAGTTCCTTATTGAACAATAATAGCATTGGACATATTTGTTACACTCATCATGTAGAATCCCGGTTAACATATGGCCGAAGCAGAACCTTCCACCCGGTATAATATTTCAATAAGCTTCACATTTTTGGTGTAGGAAGTTTCTGTCTCATAATTTATCATACATATAAAATTATACAAAATTCATTCTGAATGAACACACCCGCAGCACACACATGCATACAACCACACATAACACCACACACACACCCACAACACCCCCACATCACACCACACATGCACGCACCCACCACACACACAAACATCATATCGCACACTTGCACACACCCACACATCATGCCATACCATGCATGCACCCACACCAATCACACCACACCATACACACACACCCACAACCACGTCATAACACACACCCACAACCACATCACATATACACATGCACAACCCACAACACACGCATGCACACATAATGCTATACACATGCACACACCCACAACCACATCACAACACACATATGCCCACACCCACACATCACACACCCAGTGCCGTAGCTGAAGTTTTGGGGGCCCTAATAAAGCTTGAAGCAGATATTAGATATACATTTCAAGGAATATTTAAACCAATCATTAATAACAACTTCATTTTGCTAATTTAATATTTTCCTTTTGTTGTTTGATCTATTCTCAATTGGTGGAAATGAAAATTATTGTTAATCTTGTTGTGGCGGGAAGTCGTTGTTCGGTTCTCGTTGTCGCCCGTTGATTTGGTTCTTTCCCGCTAGCTCAGCTTGAGATCTCTTTATTTTATCTCGGGTCTGCGTAGGTGTGATCAAATAGACTACCCAAGAAAACCTTTTATATATGTTGTTAGCTAATGCTGGATTTCTGACAATGAAGTCATTAATCCTCTTGCTCTCCAATATTTTTCACTGATGATATTGAAGAGAGCAATAGCAGTAATAGTAACCGCTTTTTAGAGAGCACCATATTTTTATGTTTTGGCGGTCACATCGCTCTCTCACAACCCCCAGAATGTCTGGAGGACCACACCTGTCATTGGTTTACGGGTCTCACCGACCTGACCGGGAGAATTATCAAAATAAATTCACTGACCATATCCTCTGATTACCAATCAGAGGACGTATTACATGCCATGACAGGTCAGCATGTTAGGGGTTAAGATTTTATAGAGAAATTAGAGAAGTGGAGAGGTTGGAAAAATAAAGACTCCCTAGCCCTTTTATATATTGTTTATTGCATCTTAGATACTTGCGGGAGCTATGCCGATCTGCTACACGCAGAAGAATCGCACTCACGTCTGCACTCCACAACGTGCGGTGCTGGTCTGGGGTGAGTAGTGACGCTTTCTCGCGTACCCACGCTAAGAAACCGTTCTATCCAATTTTAAACGTCATGACGTCATCCAAGAAAGCCTCGTATCCAAAATGCTATTTCCTTTTCCCGCAATTTAGAAATGTCCCTTTCTATTATAACATGTTCTTTTATGAATTTTGAATATATAATTACCTTTTTTAGGATTAAACGATGTTTACTTTATATTTTATTAAATATATCGCGCGACTTTTAAGGTTGGCAGACTTGACTTTCTAACGTGTATTTAAACTATGTAGTATGACGTCATGACTCGTTAATTTCAAACCAATAATGCGTTTATCCTACAAATTTAACGACTATTATTTACTCATATCTTGCTCACCTTACAACACTTCCTGCTCTATCATCTATTTATGTTATTACTTAACACTTATCGCAAATCTCACATCCGGCAATTAAATTAAAACGTGTCTTTATCAAGCCCATTCGATTGGAAATCTAAATTTCGGTATCAAATGCCCCCATTTATGTTATTTTATTATTTCATAATAAAATAATGTAAATGTCTTGCCCGAAAGAAAAATTAAAAATTACTCCTGTATTTTGAATAATCGGCAACACTCCCATTATATACAATTTTCAATTACACTGTTTTGAAATTGGTTATTAACATATTTTCTCATTAATCTTTTTAACATGACAAACAATTGTACACTTGACTAAACATTAATCCTTAAATACTAATTACAATATGTTATGGTTTCTTCTGTGAAGCTTTTATATAAAGGTTAAATTTCAAGAGTCTTTCTTTATACTTCCTTCTTTTAGTTCATGTTTGCTCACTTCGCTCTCACTATCACTTGCACTGTGAATTTTCACTTTTGTTATTGTAACACATATCTGTACTAGATCCTTTAAGCACTAAAATGTACATATATTTATATAAATCCATTACACTCTTCAGACAAGTTCTTTCTTTGTCTTGCTGTGATAACTATCTATACATCTAAATATTTTAACAAATGTTTTACAAATTAAATATTCTGTTTTCTCTCTATGCGGAGATGAACATTTTAACAATCTTTCTGAAGCTGTTATTGTGAGCTCTATACAATATATTTTTAAGCTCTTTGTAGTATATAGCAATTCACATTCTGCATTTTTCATGAATATGTAAGTACCTGACCAATATATGGTTTTCAAGTAAGCTAACATTTAAATTTTATCTCAAAGCTGATTGGGCGCCAATATACAAATGACACTTCGAATTTTTTTTTTACATGAAATCAAGGTTCCAAGGTACCACACGGTTTCTTGTATGGTCGAAGGAGTTGTTTATGCCATCTTCCCAGACATTTTTCATTTTTAACATCTCTTAATTCATAGGTATGATAACCAAATTTTGATATAATTTCTGCAGGACCTTTATATAACAATTCCATCCTTTTGTTCCTACCTCGCAAGGCACTTGATAACTTATGGTCTTTAACTAGTACCCAATCGCCTATCTTAGGTTCCCATTTATGTTTTCTACTCTTTTTCTTTAATTTTCGCTTCTCTGCCTTTTTCTTGATTCGTTCAAAAGCAATTTTCGCTCTTTCTTCTTCACTTAACTGAATGTCATTAATTTTCAGTGTTTTTGGTACCCCGATCAATATTGGTTCTGGTTCAATCCCTAACATTAATTTTATTGGTGCAAACCCAGTAGTTACATTAATGGTGTGATTGATAATCTTTTCTATCAATGGACAATATTTCACCCAATCCTTGTGATTATGATGTGTAAGTACACGTAAATAAATTCCTATATCTCGGAGGACACGTTCTGTTGGATTCCCTGATGGAAAGTATGAGGAACAATGATATAACTTTATCTCATGATTTTCTAGGGTTTCTTTAAAGATTTTGCTCCGATGAACTGTAGCATTATCTGTTAAGATTGCCTGAATCTTGCCATATTTAGGCACATAATCTTTTATTATCTTTCCTACACATGTTTTGCTGCTGATATTCCTAACAGGATAAATTTTAATAAATTTACTAAAAACATCATGAAGAACAAACATATATCTACATCCAAATTGTCCTACTGGTAGCTCCCCATGGGCATCAGCAGTAACTAGTACATTTTTCCCTTCTCTTATGATTGTCTGAGGTTCTATATCAAATTTGATATTAAATGGTTTGGCCCTTTGACATAAATCACAGCTTGAACATATTTTTCTCACTTTCTTTGCCAAATGTTTTATATAAAAGTGGTCACTAATTACCATGATTAGCTTTTCACTACCTGTATGAGCTAGTGTTTTGTGATAAGCAAGTATAAGTTTCTCTTGTAAAGCTTTTGGTACCATTACTTTCCATTTAGGTTCAATTCTTCCATGAAATTTATAGATTTTTCCCTCATAAATACCTATATTATCTTTTAGATTTTCTGTGATTGGTTGTGCCTTTTCTCTCAATTTCTTAAGTTCATCGTCCTCTGTCTGTAATTGTTCCAAATTTCGAAATTCTTTAGCTAATTGAGTCCCTTCTAAGGTTTTCAAATATAGTATGGTTACATCATGTTTGTTGTCACTAATTGTATCTGGTATTGTGTAATTGGTTTTCATCCTTGATAACAAATCACTAAAAATATTTTGACTTCCTGCTATGTGTTTGATTTCTATGTTATGGGATGTGATCTCATGTATATATCTAGAAATACGTGTGCTTGTGAGTTTGCAAGAGTTCATAAATGCCAAACTAACATGATCTGTGTAAACTATTACTGGGTTGTTATATACATATTGCTTAAATTTTACAAGTGCAAAGTAAATAGCTGCTATCTCTTTTTCTGTAGTGCAAGCCTGTGATTCAGTCCTTGAAAGCCCCCTTGAAGCTACAGCAATGAGGTGATCTTTTCCTTCCTCATCTTTTTGTAATATGACACTACCATAACCAAGTCCTGAAGCATCCGTATAAATTATGTAGGGGAGATCTTCCCTAGGTTTTTCCAATAAAATTGACGCTGCAAACAATGTTTTTACCTTTTCGAAAGATTCTTGTTCTACTGATGACCATTGCCATTTTACATCTTTTCTCAAAAGTTGTCTTAATGGGGCTACTACGGTTGCATAGTCCAGGATAAATCTTGACTGATAATTTAGAATACCAAGAAATCTTCTCAATTGTTTTATATTTTTAGGAGCTGGTATTTTATTTATGCTTTCAATTCTGTCGGGATTAGGCCTGATTCCCTCATTTGAAATAACATAACCTAAAAATTCTGTCTGTTTCACAAAGAATGCAGTTTTACTGGGCTTTATTGTCATGTTTGCTTTCTTTAACTGACTAAGCACATAATTGATATGATTTAAATGATCCTCTATATTTTCTGAAAAAATTACAAAATCATCCACATACTGAGCTACAAATTTCTTTATGGTTTCTCCAAAAATTTCATACAAAGCTCTTAATAGTGCACTACCACTGGTATTCATACCAAAGGCGCAAACTCGAAACTGATATAGTATCCCAGAATGTAAAAACGCTGTATATTTTCTTAAATCTTCTCTAAGTGGGATCTGCCAAAAAGATGCTGTAAGATCTAGAGTAGAAAAAATTTTGCCCTTCTGCAATTTGTTCAATATTACCTCTACACTTTCTGGTCTAAATCTATCAGGTTTACAATGTTGATTTAGTTTTCTCGCGTCTAATGTCACCCTAATCTTTCCATTGGCCTTATTTACAATACATAGGGGTTTCACAAATTCTGAATTCGAAATCTCAATAACCTCATCTTCTAACATTGACTTTATAACTGCATCTACCTCTTCTCTTATTGTACTAGGGATAGCTCTCGCTTTATGTGTAAAAGGTTTGATGGGTATCATCTCAAACGAATGAGTATAAATATTACATTTACCAGGTTTCTCAGAGAATACTTCTTTATTTCGGATTAATATTTCAAACAGTTTATCCCTCTGTTGTTCATTTAGTTGATCAGCCTGAGTTACTTTTTCCCTCAACAATTCTTCTAAGTCTTCACTACTCTCCCTATCATAGTACCTAGTTGCGTCAGAAAACCTCAAATTGTCTATGAAATAATTTTTATCCCATTCTACATTTTCTTTATTATCGATACTGTACTCTTTGACATTTACTTCAGTTAATTCCATAGCTCCTACTTTAACATATTCTACAAAGAATGTATCCCCTTGGATTTCTTCTTCCTCTTTTTCTCGTACAATAGTTTCTGAACTACTATCTTCCACAAAAGGCACTATAATGGTCTCATCTTCAACTTTCATTTCTAGAATCATGTTTTTAAAATTCACCACAGCTTCCCAGGCATAAAGACAATCACAACCTATTATAATATCTGTCACAAGTCTTCCTACAATAGGAAATAAAATTCCTAGTATTCTCCCATTTATTTCAATATTTATCATTGCTTGAAATTTTACTCTCTCTTTTCGTTTTCCCACAGCTAGCGAGCAATATATCCCATTAACTGGTAAAGACATTACTTTAAAACCACTACTTTGTAAATTATCATAAAAATTTTGTGAGCATACTGTGCTATTTGATCCTGTATCTATAATTGCATTGTATTGTTTTCCATTTACTCCAATTTTGATTTTAGGTGGATCTCCTACTTTTTCGTTTTCGTCAATTCTATTTTTCCATTCTCTTTTCTTTTGTATCATCATTTGCCTTCCAGGACTATTTATTTCCGAGTACTTATCACAATCATTACTAGGATACCCAGTTCTCACTGAAGGCGCGTTTGACCGGGTCTGGCGTTTCCCTGATTTTTATGTATGGCTCCTGTACTATTTCCCAAATTGTTACTTCCGTTTTCCTGCATTAAATCGGGGTTACTTCCTACCATGTTTTTGACCGTGTTAATGGCCTCAACCATTTCTGCATTTTCGGGGGAATTTCGTCCATTTGAATACCTTTCTCCCTGTCTTGGTGACCTCGGTCTAAACTCATTATCTCCGTTTGTCCAATACCCATCATTTGAATTTCTACTATGTCCAAAATAACGTCCCCGTCTACCTCGATCAAATCTATTTGTATTCATATAATTCACCCTTATATTTCTTCCCCTTTGATTACCATTTCTATTTTGGTGATGCCCTTCCTGGTTATATCTACCTTGATTTTCCCACCGGAATGATTCCATCCTTGGTACTGGTCCTTTATATCTTTCCCTAACCTCACTTCTATTCTGATAATACTGTGCCCCTTGCCCGAAAGAATTTACAGTTTCTTTTCCTTCATATTTATTTCCAAATGCGTGTTTTGACTTATTGACTTCTAAGGCTGATAATAATTCGATCATAGCTGCAATGCTATCGGGTCGGGCTATGATTAGGTAGTGTTGAAGCGTTTCCGGAAAATGTGGAGTAACTATATTTATTAGATCTTTTTCGTCTAAGGGAGGATCCAACATCTTCGATTTTCTCGCTATTCTCATAAAATAGTTGACCATCGATTCCTCCGATCTAGGATTAAATTTTCCATTGCTTAATTCAACTCTAATATTAGCCTGCCTACTAGCTCCCCAATATCTGGTTAAAAAGATGTTCCTAAAGGTCCTGTAATCATTATTGTTACCCATAGAAAGGCCTAGCCAATTGGCAGCATTACCCTTTAGGCATTTTCTTACTATCACCATCTTGTACTCCTCTGGTATACGTTTCACCGTGAAGTACTCTTGTAACCCTTCTAAAAAGGCTTTAGGATCATCTGAATCTTCATTCTCAAAAACTGGAGGTGTCATTTCATTTAAGACATGGTTAGGCCAGTGTAAATTTGAATTGTCACCTGTCCCTGAACTATTTCTGAGATCAGAATGGGAATTACTGTTACCTCTATTTTGCATCGAAATGTCAGCTGATACACCTGGTATTGCCTCGTTTCTTGCAACTTCATTACTAAGATTGTTGTGATTACATGCATTTTCATTTAATTTCAAATTTTCTAAGGCCTCTTTTACCTGGGTAATTTCTGTTACTACCCCTTTTATTTGGTCTGTAACATCCTCCAAATTTCTAGCCTGCCTTTCACTTTCTACATCAGATCTTTCCATTCTAACTTTACACCCCTGTAACTCTTCTCTAATTTCTTCCCTGTCTTTATCTAACCTTTGTACTACCTCTTCCCTTTGTTTGTCTAATCTACATGTTACTCTTTCCCTTTCTTTATCTAATTTTTCACTAACTTGTTGACCTAATTTCTTTTCAGAATTCTTTACTTCTTGCCTTATTGTCTCTAATTCTCCTTTAACCTGTTCTCTATTTTCTTTTACTTCACTACTGACTTTATTAATTTCCTCCCTAACTTCTTCCTTAAAGGTTTCTAAAGCTCTCTTCTGATTTTCCAATTGCATTCCCAATTCCTGTTGTCCCTTCTCTAATTTCTGTCCTAACTCTGTTCTTAATTCTTTACTAGTTTCATCTATCTTTTGACTTAACTCTGTACTCATCTTTTTCATTATCTTTTGAAACATATTCTCTATTTCTGACATAATTGCTGGCCTTTCTGAATTAGTACTAAACATTTCTGAGCTACCTCTAGGTGTTTCTCTAACGTTCTGATCTTCTACTTCTTGGCATATTCTGCTACCGATTATAGTTTGATTATATTCTTCCATCCTAACTACACTTTTCTCAATTTCCGGACTCTCAAAACCTAGAAAATCGCTATCACTGTCTTCCATTTCTAAGCTATCTACATGTGTTTTTCTACTCACCAATATTTTCACTATTATTTTCACTATTTTTTTTTTTTTTTTTTTTTTTTTTTTTAACTGCACTTAAACTTGTTCACTACACGTTTCACAGATGTTGACACGCTGGTCACCTTCTTGTTTGCTGGTTCGATGCTGGCTTGGTCGTCTTGGAGTTGGTCTATTTTCTCGACGCCACACGTTGGGTCACCTTCTTGTTTGCTGGTTCTATGCTGGCTTGGTCGTCTTGGGGTTGGTCTATTCTTTCGACGCCACACGTTGGGTCGCCATTTGTGGCGGAAAGTCGTTGTTCGGTTCTCGTTGTCGCCCGTTGATTTGGTTCTTTCCCGCTAGCTCAGCTTGAGATCTCTTTATTTTATCTCGGGTCTGCGTAGGTGTGATCAAATAGACTACCCAAGAAAACCTTTTATATATTGTTTATTGCATCTTAGATACTTGCGGGAGCTATGCCGATCTGCTACACGCAGAAGAATCGCACTCACGTCTGCACTCCACAACGTGCGGTGCTGGTCTGGGGTGAGTAGTGACGCTTTCTCGCGTACCCACGCTAAGAAACCGTTCTATCCAATTTTAAACGTCATGACGTCATCCAAGAAAGCCTCGTATCCAAAATGCTATTTCCTTTTCCCGCAATTTAGAAATGTCCCTTTCTATTATAACATGTTCTTTTATGAATTTTGAATATATAATTACCTTTTTTAGGATTAAACGATGTTTACTTTATATTTTATTAAATATATCGCGCGACTTTTAAGGTTGGCAGACTTGACTTTCTAACGTGTATTTAAACTATGTAGTATGACGTCATGACTCGTTAATTTCAAACCAATAATGCGTTTATCCTACAAATTTAACGACTATTATTTACTCATATCTTGCTCACCTTACAACACTTCCTGCTCTATCATCTATTTATGTTATTACTTAACACTTATCGCAAATCTCACATCCGGCAATTAAATTAAAACGTGTCTTTATCAAGCCCATTCGATTGGAAATCTAAATTTCGGTATCAAATGCCCCCATTTATGTTATTTTATTATTTCATAATAAAATAATGTAAATGTCTTGCCCGAAAGAAAAATTAAAAATTACTCCTGTATTTTGAATAATCGGCAACACTCCCATTATATACAATTTTCAATTACACTGTTTTGAAATTGGTTATTAACATATTTTCTCATTAATCTTTTTAACATGACAAACAATTGTACACTTGACTAAACATTAATCCTTAAATACTAATTACAATATGTTATGGTTTCTTCTGTGAAGCTTTTATATAAAGGTTAAATTTCAAGAGTCTTTCTTTATACTTCCTTCTTTTAGTTCATGTTTGCTCACTTCGCTCTCACTATCACTTGCACTGTGAATTTTCACTTTTGTTATTGTAACACATATCTGTACTAGATCCTTTAAGCACTAAAATGTACATATATTTATATAAATCCATTACACTCTTCAGACAAGTTCTTTCTTTGTCTTGCTGTGATAACTATCTATACATCTAAATATTTTAACAAATGTTTTACAAATTAAATATTCTGTTTTCTCTCTATGCGGAGATGAACATTTTAACAATCTTTCTGAAGCTGTTATTGTGAGCTCTATACAATATATTTTTAAGCTCTTTGTAGTATATAGCAATTCACATTCTGCATTTTTCATGAATATGTAAGTACCTGACCAATATATGGTTTTCAAGTAAGCTAACATTTAAATTTTATCTCAAAGCTGATTGGGCGCCAATATACAAATGACACTTCGAATTTTTTTTTTTTTTTTTACATGAAATCAAGGTTCCAAGGTACCACACGGTTTCTTGTATGGTCGAAGGAGTTGTTTATGCCATCTTCCCAGACATTTTTCATTTTTAACATCTCTTAATTCATAGGTATGATAACCAAATTTTGATATAATTTCTGCAGGACCTTTATATAACAATTCCATCCTTTTGTTCCTACCTCGCAAGGCACTTGATAACTTATGGTCTTTAACTAGTACCCAATCGCCTATCTTAGGTTCCCATTTATGTTTTCTACTCTTTTTCTTTAATTTTCGCTTCTCTGCCTTTTTCTTGATTCGTTCAAAAGCAATTTTCGCTCTTTCTTCTTCACTTAACTGAATGTCATTAATTTTCAGTGTTTTTGGTACCCCGATCAATATTGGTTCTGGTTCAATTCCTAACATTAATTTTATTGGTGCAAACCCAGTAGTTACATTAATGGTGTGATTGATAATCTTTTCTATCAATGGACAATATTTCACCCAATCCTTGTGATTATGATGTGTAAGTACACGTAAATAAATTCCTATATCTCGGAGGACACGTTCTGTTGGATTCCCTGATGGAAAGTATGAGGAACAATGATATAACTTTATCTCATGATTTTCTAGGGTTTCTTTAAAGATTTTGCTCCGATGAACTGTAGCATTATCTGTTAAGATTGCCTGAATCTTGCCATATTTAGGCACATAATCTTTTATTATCTTTCCTACACATGTTTTGCTGCTGATATTCCTAACAGGATAAATTTTAATAAATTTACTAAAAACATCATGAAGAACAAACATATATCTACATCCAAATTGTCCTACTGGTAGCTCCCCATGGGCATCAGCAGTAACTAGTACATTTTTCCCTTCTCTTATGATTGTCTGAGGTTCTATATCAAATTTGATATTAAATGGTTTGGCCCTTTGACATAAATCACAGCTTGAACATATTTTTCTCACTTTCTTTGCCAAATGTTTTATATAAAAGTGGTCACTAATTACCATGATTAGCTTTTCACTACCTGTATGAGCTAGTGTTTTGTGATAAGCAAGTATAAGTTTCTCTTGTAAAGCTTTTGGTACCATTACTTTCCATTTAGGTTCAATTCTTCCATGAAATTTATAGATTTTTCCCTCATAAATACCTATATTATCTTTTAGATTTTCTGTGATTGGTTGTGCCTTTTCTCTCAATTTCTTAAGTTCATCGTCCTCTGTCTGTAATTGTTCCAAATTTCGAAATTCTTTAGCTAATTGAGTCCCTTCTAAGGTTTTCAAATATAGTATGGTTACATCATGTTTGTTGTCACTAATTGTATCTGGTATTGTGTAATTGGTTTTCATCCTTGATAACAAATCACTAAAAATATTTTGACTTCCTGCTATGTGTTTGATTTCTATGTTATGGGATGTGATCTCATGTATATATCTAGAAATACGTGTGCTTGTGAGTTTGCAAGAGTTCATAAATGCCAAACTAACATGATCTGTGTAAACTATTACTGGGTTGTTATATACATATTGCTTAAATTTTACAAGTGCAAAGTAAATAGCTGCTATCTCTTTTTCTGTAGTGCAAGCCTGTGATTCAGTCCTTGAAAGCCCCCTTGAAGCTACAGCAATGAGGTGATCTTTTCCTTCCTCATCTTTTTGTAATATGACACTACCATAACCAAGTCCTGAAGCATCCGTATAAATTATGTAGGGGAGATCTTCCCTAGGTTTTTCCAATAAAATTGACGCTGCAAACAATGTTTTTACCTTTTCGAAAGATTCTTGTTCTACTGATGACCATTGCCATTTTACATCTTTTCTCAAAAGTTGTCTTAATGGGGCTACTACGGTTGCATAGTCCAGGATAAATCTTGACTGATAATTTAGAATACCAAGAAATCTTCTCAATTGTTTTATATTTTTAGGAGCTGGTATTTTATTTATGCTTTCAATTCTGTCGGGATTAGGCCTGATTCCCTCATTTGAAATAACATAACCTAAAAATTCTGTCTGTTTCACAAAGAATGCAGTTTTACTGGGCTTTATTGTCATGTTTGCTTTCTTTAACTGACTAAGCACATAATTGATATGATTTAAATGATCCTCTATATTTTCTGAAAAAATTACAAAATCATCCACATACTGAGCTACAAATTTCTTTATGGTTTCTCCAAAAATTTCATACAAAGCTCTTAATAGTGCACTACCACTGGTATTCATACCAAAGGCGCAAACTCGAAACTGATATAGTATCCCAGAATGTAAAAACGCTGTATATTTTCTTAAATCTTCTCTAAGTGGGATCTGCCAAAAAGATGCTGTAAGATCTAGAGTAGAAAAAATTTTGCCCTTCTGCAATTTGTTCAATATTACCTCTACACTTTCTGGTCTAAATCTATCAGGTTTACAATGTTGATTTAGTTTTCTCGCGTCTAATGTCACCCTAATCTTTCCATTGGCCTTATTTACAATACATAGGGGATTCACAAATTCTGAATTCGAAATCTCAATAACCTCATCTTCTAACATTGACTTTATAACTGCATCTACCTCTTCTCTTATTGTACTAGGGATAGCTCTCGCTTTATGTGTAAAAGGTTTGATGGGTATCATCTCAAACGAATGAGTATAAATATTACATTTACCAGGTTTCTCAGAGAATACTTCTTTATTTCGGATTAATATTTCAAACAGTTTATCCCTCTGTTGTTCATTTAGTTGATCAGCCTGAGTTACTTTTTCCCTCAACAATTCTTCTAAGTCTTCACTACTCTCCCTATCATAGTACCTAGTTGCGTCAGAAAACCTCAAATTGTCTATGAAATAATTTTTATCCCATTCTACATTTTCTTTATTATCGATACTGTACTCTTTGACATTTACTTCAGTTAATTCCATAGCTCCTACTTTAACATATTCTACAAAGAATGTATCCCCTTGGATTTCTTCTTCCTCTTTTTCTCGTACAATAGTTTCTGAACTACTATCTTCCACAAAAGGCACTATAATGGTCTCATCTTCAACTTTCATTTCTAGAATCATGTTTTTAAAATTCACCACAGCTTCCCAGGCATAAAGACAATCACAACCTATTATAATATCTGTCACAAGTCTTCCTACAATAGGAAATAAAATTCCTAGTATTCTCCCATTTATTTCAATATTTATCATTGCTTGAAATTTTACTCTCTCTTTTCGTTTTCCCACAGCTAGCGAGCAATATATCCCATTAACTGGTAAAGACATTACTTTAAAACCACTACTTTGTAAATTATCATAAAAATTTTGTGAGCATACTGTGCTATTTGATCCTGTATCTATAATTGCATTGTATTGTTTTCCATTTACTCCAATTTTGATTTTAGGTGGATCTCCTACTTTTTCGTTTTCGTCAATTCTATTTTTCCATTCTCTTTTCTTTTGTATCATCATTTGCCTTCCAGGACTATTTATTTCCGAGTACTTATCACAATCATTACTAGGATACCCAGTTCTCACTGAAGGTGCGTTTGACCGGGTCTGGCGTTTCCCTGATTTTTATGTATGGCTCCTGTACTATTTCCCAAATTGTTACTTCCGTTTTCCTGCATTAAATCGGGGTTACTTCCTACCATGTTTTTGACCGTGTTAATGGCCTCAACCATTTCTGCATTTTCGGGGGAATTTCGTCCATTTGAATACCTTTCTCCCGGTCTTGGTGACCTCGGTCTAAACTCATTATCTCCGTTTGTCCAATACCCATCATTTGAATTTCTACTATGTCCAAAATAACGTCCCCGTCTACCTCGATCAAATCTATTTGTATTCATATAATTCACCCTTATATTTCTTCCCCTTTGATTACCATTTCTATTTTGGTGATGCCCTTCCTGGTTATATCTACCTTGATTTTCCCACCGGAATGATTCCATCCTTGGTACTGGTCCTTTATATCTTTCCCTAACCTCACTTCTATTCTGATAATACTGTGCCCCTTGCCCGAAAGAATTTACAGTTTCTTTTCCTTCATATTTATTTCCAAATGCGTGTTTTGACTTATTGACTTCTAAGGCTGATAATAATTCGATCATAGCTGCAATGCTATCGGGTCGGGCTATGATTAGGTAGTGTTGAAGCGTTTCCGGAAAATGTGGAGTAACTATATTTATTAGATCTTTTTCGTCTAAGGGAGGATCCAACATCTTCGATTTTCTCGCTATTCTCATAAAATAGTTGACCATCGATTCCTCCGATCTAGGATTAAATTTTCCATTGCTTAATTCAACTCTAATATTAGCCTGCCTACTAGCTCCCCAATATCTGGTTAAAAAGATGTTCCTAAAGGTCCTGTAATCATTATTGTTACCCATAGAAAGGCCTAGCCAATTGGCAGCATTACCCTTTAGGCATTTTCTTACTATCACCATCTTGTACTCCTCTGGTATACGTTTCACCGTGAAGTACTCTTGTAACCCTTCTAAAAAGGCTTTAGGATCATCTGAATCTTCATTCTCAAAAACTGGAGGTGTCATTTCATTTAAGACATGGTTAGGCCAGTGTAAATTTGAATTGTCACCTGTCCCTGAACTATTTCTGAGATCAGAATGGGAATTACTGTTACCTCTATTTTGCATCGAAATGTCAGCTGATACACCTGGTATTGCCTCGTTTCTTGCAACTTCATTACTAAGATTGTTGTGATTACATGCATTTTCATTTAATTTCAAATTTTCTAAGGCCTCTTTTACCTGGGTAATTTCTGTTACTACCCCTTTTATTTGGTCTGTAACATCCTCCAAATTTCTAGCCTGCCTTTCACTTTCTACATCAGATCTTTCCATTCTAACTTTACACCCCTGTAACTCTTCTCTAATTTCTTCCCTGTCTTTATCTAACCTTTGTACTACCTCTTCCCTTTGTTTGTCTAATCTACATGTTACTCTTTCCCTTTCTTTATCTAATTTTTCACTAACTTGTTGACCTAATTTCTTTTCAGAATTCTTTACTTCTTGCCTTATTGTCTCTAATTCTCCTTTAACCTGTTCTCTATTTTCTTTTACTTCACTACTGACTTTATTAATTTCCTCCCTAACTTCTTCCTTAAAGGTTTCTAAAGCTCTCTTCTGATTTTCCAATTGCATTCCCAATTCCTGTTGTCCCTTCTCTAATTTCTGTCCTAACTCTGTTCTTAATTCTTTACTAGTTTCATCTATCTTTTGACTTAACTCTGTACTCATCTTTTTCATTATCTTTTGAAACATATTCTCTATTTCTGACATAATTGCTGGCCTTTCTGAATTAGTACTAAACATTTCTGAGCTACCTCTAGGTGTTTCTCTAACGTTCTGATCTTCTACTTCTTGGCATATTCTGCTACCGATTATAGTTTGATTATATTCTTCCATCCTAACTACACTTTTCTCAATTTCCGGACTCTCAAAACCTAGAAAATCGCTATCACTGTCTTCCATTTCTAAGCTATCTACATGTGTTTTTCTACTCACCAATATTTTCACTATTATTTTCACTATTTTTTTTTTTTTTTTTTTTTTTTTTTTAACTGCACTTAAACTTGTTCACTACACGTTTCACAGATGTTGACACGCTGGTCACCTTCTTGTTTGCTGGTTCGATGCTGGCTTGGTCGTCTTGGAGTTGGTCTATTTTCTCGACGCCACACGTTGGGTCACCTTCTTGTTTGCTGGTTCTATGCTGGCTTGGTCGTCTTGGGGTTGGTCTATTCTTTCGACGCCACACGTTGGGTCGCCATTTGTGGCGGAAAGTCGTTGTTCGGTTCTCGTTGTCGCCCGTTGATTTGGTTCTTTCCCGCTAGCTCAGCTTGAGATCTCTTTATTTTATCTCGGGTCTGCGTAGGTGTGATCAAATAGACTACCCAAGAAAACCTTTTATATATTGTTTATTGCATCTTAGATACTTGCGGGAGCTATGCCGATCTGCTACACGCAGAAGAATCGCACTCACGTCTGCACTCCACAACGTGCGGTGCTGGTCTGGGGTGAGTAGTGACGCTTTCTCGCGTACCCACGCTAAGAAACCGTTCTATCCAATTTTAAACGTCATGACGTCATCCAAGAAAGCCTCGTATCCAAAATGCTATTTCCTTTTCCCGCAATTTAGAAATGTCCCTTTCTATTATAACATGTTCTTTTATGAATTTTGAATATATAATTACCTTTTTTAGGATTAAACGATGTTTACTTTATATTTTATTAAATATATCGCGCGACTTTTAAGGTTGGCAGACTTCACTTTCTAACGTGTATTTAAACTATGTAGTATGACGTCATGACTCGTTAATTTCAAACCAATAATGCGTTTATCCTACAAATTTAACGACTATTATTTACTCATATCTTGCTCACCTTACAACACTTCCTGCTCTATCATCTATTTATGTTATTACTTAACACTTATCGCAAATCTCACATCCGGCAATTAAATTAAAACGTGTCTTTATCAAGCCCATTCGATTGGAAATCTAAATTTCGGTATCATTGTTTTGATATTTCAATTATGTTTAACACAATCATTATTTTGCATTATATCATGCTAGGAGTTTTGAAACATAAATTGATGTTATTTTCCTGGCATGACTGAAACAACCATTAAATCGTACAATGTATGTGGCATATGACGTCACTGTGTTGGTTCTTGTGGCTAACGCAAAAGACAAGCTGCGGCGTGAATCGGAGTTAAGTAGCAATGGTAGTCTGATACATGGCTAACATTGTATACTATCATGATAAAACTATACCTTTCATTTGGATTCAACGGGCAAGTTTTTTGTTTGTTTAGAACATGGACATATTAGACGATTGTGGTTTTACTTCATTGGGCCATAATCCAACTAGGAGAATTACGTCACTGCAATTTGCGCCATAGCCAGCCTTTTTCATTAGCCATGGATGGTTCTGATGAAGTAGGAGGGGGTATTGTTAAGGAAGACAAGAGCTGACTGATATTGCCATTGTTCATATAGAACATTTTTTCCAAATACTTCTTGGTCAACGTATTCGCGTAAGATAGTAGCCATCTTAGGTAATTTTCTGAAAAACTGTGAATTATATGATTTCGGAATGCCAATTAGCGAGAAATGTTCAAAAGAGTGTTATAATATCATTAACAACATAGTAATTGTGTTAATAAATAGTGTGCAATAAAATAACTTCATAAATTTATTTGGAAAAGTTCAGCATATGCTTTATACTCGCAACCCGAGATCAAGAGATTACTCATTGCCCAACGCGCTTTTAAATTGTACCAAATGACTCTGCAACGTGGGGCAAGATAAGACGCCAAAACTTTATATACTACACCAAGCTTAAAGTGGAGAGATTGAAATATTACGTATTTACTCACATGGAATAGCATGAAAGTGAAATAAACTCACCTAATGATGAACTCTTTTTGGAACAAACAATGCCTACAGTTTTACGAAGTGCAGCTCCAGCAAACCCATTGGTCCAGTTCTCCTGTGCTTGGCTCAGAAAACTTTCAACAATTTCATTCAAGTCAATGGAGTTACACGTTTTATTTTCAATACTCAGAACTGCTAAAGCTATTTTCTGGTCTCGGACATTGTGTTTCTCAGAAACGTTTTAAGTAGCTTCAATTTAGAAAATGTACTCTTAGCAATTTTCCATGGTTGAATTGAATGTAATATGAATGTAAGAAAACTGTTAAAGGCAGTCAGCCCCCCCCCCCCTGCAGCGGGGTCTGCAGGGCCGTTATTTATGCCACTGCACACACTCACACCAATCACACCCACAGCATACACACATGCAAACACCCACACATGCACATTTCACACATTCTCTGCTTTCCTAATGTCGGGATTGAGGATGGAAAAAGGATTTTGAGTATTCAGGGACCTTCTAAACACCAATTTTGCATGAAATCTTGATATTGAATACTAAAGTGAAATGCAGTACTTGTAAGTAAGTAGTAGAGAGGGTTATATAAGGAAAAGAGGGCAGTTGCTCTTATTTAGATGTGTAAACTTTTGATTAAAAAATGAAATTGTAAAGATAACCAGTGGAAAAATATGTGTAGCAGGAGTGGTGATTTCAAGTATTTTAAAATCAGAAATTCAGCACTTTGATTGTACACACTTAAAATTTAGCTTTATAGTATTTTAAGGAAAAGTATAATTTGAATTCCAATAAACAGATGTCTTGTGAAATAACATTACTGCGAAATTAAAAATCACAGTGCAAAGGGTTAATGAGATTAACATGCACAAACTTATTTTAAACAAATGTAGAGAGACATAGAAAAATAGATCAAATTGATACATGCCAAAGCACGACACAAAGAAAAGAAAATTTACACTGATGCAAAATCAAAATATAAAGGAAATACACAAAATTAACTTATGCAAGCTCATAACCATAACACATTTTTTAACAAAATCATAGAGCATACATTGACATTTTGTTCTATAATTTGTGTTCTCTTTTAGTTATTACAGTAATACTAAACAGTTTTGGAAAATCAAACAAGGATTAGTTTTAAAAAATTTACTTGAATCTGAAACCTCCATTTGAAATAAGTACAATAAACTTTTTACTTGAACTTATTATTTATTTCATTAGGCAACACCAGTGTGCCAACAATGTGTTTCATTAACCAGTTTTCATTTATTTTACAGAATAAACAACAATTATTGAAATTACACTTCTTTCTTCAAGTAACATTAGTCAAGAGCTTGTTGGGCACTGATTACTAGGGCTCGGATTTTTAAGTAAATACATATTTCGTTTGCATCCTAAAATACATTTGAAACTGAGTTTAATGTTCTGGATATTTACATTGGACCAAATATTTTAAGTTTTATTGCATGTAAAAACACATATTTTCTGATTTTTTAAAATAAATATCTTGGATATTCATATAAATTACACAAAAAAGCATAAAGGAAACCTTTTTAAAATAATTTTCAATTATTTACATAAAATCACATAAAAACAGCCGCACAATTATTTCAAAAGAAGTCACCACCTACTTCTTTGCTCGATTACACATGTCAGATGTCATAATACGTTATTCATTATTTGGAGAGCTGATATGTGAATTATAGTATCCCTTCAGTTGGAAGAAAATACAAACATTGTGCTTATTCAAGCTACTGCAAGGTAAGAATGGAGAATTCCTCCACTGCCATGTGCTTGATTAAGCCTGTTATTGCTACACAGTCCGACTATAGGGAGCACGAAATAAGAAGGCACATGAGTAGCTCCAATCCCTACTCAACTATGGAGCGCTGTTGTCGGAGCATATCGCTATGCGAAAGAAAGAGAGGGGAGATATGCACATGAGCGTTACCGGTAGACAGCAGCGAAGAAGGTGAAGGATTGCAAGGTGCACAATTAAAACCTGTCATAACAATTTCTCTCTCTTTAAAATGAGACAATAGGCTCTCTAATCCTGTAATTTGCTTCAAACATAAATTCCTCATCTAAGCAGATAATTTTCATTTGCAATCTAATGTTTCAACGGAGTTCATATGTTTCAAGTTGAAAATTGAATTTAGGTGATAAAACATTACAATGTTGAGTTTTTAATTTTTTTATTATATCCGATTCTCTAGGAACATTTTCGTGTAAATATTTTTGTTATCTGAGTGAAAATGAGAGAGTTACGTGACGATTTGAATAAACCTAAACGGAGGTCGTAGTTGCACAATTTGAGGCATTTTCTGATGAGTATTTCTCATATTTTTATCAATTTTTCTAAGTGTCTATACAGAGTTAATCAGTTTTTATATTAGGTATTCCAAGTGAAAATCTACATAATTTAGCAACAAATGCCTAAGAACAACTTCAAGCCACCTTTTACGAGTAATATTTCAATGTGGCCTCGATTTTCAGCACTTTAAATGTTCCTTATGGTGCAATTTGCAAGTTATTAGAGCGAAGCTCCGGAAATAGTTTCCCCAATATGTGCCAACCAGAATTTGCAATGCGGTTATTAATATAAGGCAAGTATGTTAGGCTAACATGCTTATCAAAGTTTATATTATATTACATATTAGCAAAAGCGGAAACTCGCCATTGAACAAAATATGTTTTTAAACCAGCTATGTGAAGACTATTTTTAGCAAACTTATTTTATAGCTCAGTAAGGAACATAAATAGGCAGTGTTTATTAAAAATTGTGAATGCTGTATCGCAAAGAGAATTTGCCATAAAATAGCTTACATTTTTGGTTTAAAACACATAATCCAGGAATAACTTAACATATATGCACCAAGGTTTTGAAGCTATTTAGTCGTGGCTCGCTTCTCGTTGTCGTTGTGTCGCCCGTTGATTTGGTTCTTTCCCTCTAACTCTGCAAGAGATCTCTTTATCTCGGGTACGCGCAGATGTTTTCGAATAGACTACCCAAGGAAACTTTTTATATATTGTTTATTGCATCTTAAATATTTTCGGGAGCTATGCCGATTGTATATGTAGAGGAATCACACTCACGTCCGCACAGCACAACCTGCCGTACTGGTCTCTGGTTGAGTAGTGACCAGACGCTTTCTCTCTTACCCACGCTAAGAAAAACCGTTCTTTTTAAATTTGAATGTCATGACGTCATCCAAGAAAGCCTCGTATCCAAAATGCTATTTCCTTTTCCCGCAATTTAGAAATGTCCCTTTCTATTATAACATGTTCTTTTATGAATTTCGAATATATAATTACCTCTTTAGGATTAAACGATGTTTACTTTATATTTTATTAAATATATCGCGCGACTTTTAAGGTTGGTCGACCTGACTTTTTACTGATTTCGAACTATAGGGTATGACGTCATGACTCGTTAATTTCAAACCAATAATGCGTTTATACTACAAATTTAACGACTATTATTTACTCATATCTTGCTCACCTTACAACACTTCCTGCTCTATTATCTATGTATGTTATTACTCAACACTTATCGCAAATCTCATATCCGGCAATTAAATTAAAACTTGTCTTTTTCAAAAGCCCATTCGATCGGAAATCTAAATTTCGGTATCAAATGCCCCCATTTATATTATTTTATTATTTCATAATAAAATAATGTAAATGTCTTGCCCGAAAGAAAAATTAAAAATTACTCCTGTATTTTGAATAATCGGCAACACTCCCATTATATACAATTTTCAATTACACTGTTTTGAAATTGGTTATTAACATATCTTCTCATTAATCTTTTTAACATGACAAACAATTGTACACTTGACTAAACATTAATCCTTAAATACTAATTACAATATGTTATGGTTTCTTCTGTGAAGCTTTTATATAAAGGTTAAATTTCAAGAGTCTTTCTTTATACTTCCTTCTTTTAGTTCATGTTTGCTCACTTCGCTCTCACTATCACTTGCACTGTGATTTTTTTTCACTTTTGTTATTGTAACACATATCTGTACTAGATCCTGTAAGCACTAAAATGTACATATATTTATATAAATCCATTACACTCTTTAGACAAGTTCTTTCTTTGTCTTTCTGTGATAACTATCTATACATCTAAATATTTTAACAAATGTTTACAAAGTAAATATTCTGTTTTCTCTCTATGCGGAGATGAACATTTTAACAATCTTTCTGAAGCTGTTATTGTGAGCTCTATACAATATATTCTTAAGCTCTTTGTAGTAGATAGCAAATTCACATTCTGCATTTTTCATGAATATGTAAGTACCTGACCAATATATGGTTTTCAAGTAAGCTAACATTTAAATTTTATCTCAAAGCTGATTGGGCGCCAATAGACAAATGACACTTCCAATTTTTTTTTTTTTTTTTTTTTTTTTTACATTAAATCAAGGTTCCAAGGCACCACACGGTTTCTTGTATGGTCGAAGGAGTTGTTTATGCCATCTTCCCAGACATTTTTCATTTTTAACATCTTTTAATTCATAGGTATGATAACCAAATTTTGATATAATTTCTGCAGGACCTTTATATAACAATTCCATCCTTTTGTTCCTATCTCGCAACGCACTTGATAACTTATGGTCTTTAACTAGTACCCAATCGCCTATCTTAGGTTCCCATTTATGTTTTCTACTCTTTTTCTTTAATTTTCGCTTCTCTGCCTTTTTCTTGATTCGTTCAAAAGCAATTTTCGCTCTTTCTTCTTCACTTAACTGAATGTCATTAATTTTCAGTGTTTTTGGTACCCCGATCAATATTGGTTCTGGTTCAATTCCTAACATTAATTTTATTGGTGCAAACCCAGTAGTTACATTAATGGTGTGATTGATAATCTTTTCTATCAATGGACAATATTTCACCCAATCCTTGTGATTATGATGTGTAAGTACACGTAAATAAATTCCTACATCTCGGAGGACACGTTCTGTTGGATTCCCTGATGGAAAATATGAGGAGCAATAATTTAGTTTTCTTGCGTCTAATGTCACCCTAATCTTCCATTGGCCTTATTTACAATACATAGGGGATTCACAAATTCTGAATTAGAAATCTCAATAACCTCATCTTCTAACATTGACTTTATAACTGCATCTACCTCTTCTCTTATTGTACTAGGGATAGCTCTCGCTTTATGTGTAAAAGGTTTGATGGGTATCATCTCAAACGAATGAGTATAAATATTACATTTACCAGGTTTCTCAGAGAATACTTCTTTATTTCGGATTAATATTTCAAACAGTTTATCCCTCTGTTGTTCATTTAGTTGATCAGCCTGAGTTACTTTTTCCCGCAATAATTCTTCTAAGTCTTCACTACTCTCCCTATCATAGTACCTAGTTGCGTCAGAAAACCTCAAATTGTCTATGAAATCATTTTTATCCCATTCTACATTTTCTTTATTATCGACACTGTACTCTTTGACATTTACTTCAGTTAATTCCATAGCTCCTACTTTAACATATTCTACAAAGAATGTATCCCCTTGGATTTCTTCTTCCTCTTTTTCTCGTACAATAGTTTCTGAACTACTATCTTCCACAAAAGGCACTATAATGGTCTCATCTTCAACTTTCATTTCTAGAATCATGTTTTTAAAATTCACCATAGCTTCCCAGGCATAAAGACAATCACAACCTATTATAATATCTGTAACAAGTCTTCCTACAATCAGAAATAAAATTCCTAGTATTCTCCCATTTATTTCAATATTTATCATTGCTTGAAATTTTACTCTCTCTTTTCGTTTTCCCACAGCTAGCGAGCAATATATCCCATTAACTGGTAAAGACATTACTTTAAAACCACTACTTTGTAAATTATCATAAAAATTTTGTGAGCATACTGTGCTATTTGATCCTGTATCTATAATTGCATTGTATTGTTTTCCATTTACTCCAATTTTGATTTTAGGTGGATCTCCTACTTTTTCGTTTTCGTCGTTTCTATTTTTCCATTCTCTTTTCTTTTGTATCATCATTTGCCTTCCAGGACTATTTATTTCCGAGTACTTATCACAATCATTACTAGGATACCCAGTTCTCACTGAAGGCGCGTTTGACCGGGTCTGGCGTTTCCCTGATTTTTAGGTATTGCTCCTGTACTATTTCCCGAATTGTTACTTCTGTTTTCCTGCATTAAATCGGGGTTACTTCCTACCATGTTTTTGACCGTGTTAATGGCCTCAACCATTTCCGCATTTTCGGGGGAATTTCGTCCATTAGAATACCTTTCTCCCTGTCTTGGTGACCTCGGTCTAAACTCATTATCTCCGTTTGTCCAATACCCATCATTTGAATTTCTACTATGTCCAAAATAACGTCCCCGTCTACCTCGATCAAATCTATTTGTATTCATATAATTCACCCTTATATTTCTTCCCCTTTGATTACCATTTCTATTTTGGTGACGCCCTTCCTGGTTATATCTACCTTGATTTTCCCACCGGAATGATTCCATCCTTGGTACTGGTCCTTTATATCTTTCCCTAATCTCACTTCTATTCTGATAATACTGTGCCCCTTGCCCGAAAGAATTTACAGTTTCTTTTTCTTCATATTTATTTCCAAATGCGTGTTTTGGCTTATTGACTTCTAAGGCTGATAATAATTCGATCATAGCTGCAATGCTATCGGGTCGGGCTATGATTAGGTAGTGTTGAAGCGTTTCCGGAAAATGTGGAGTAACTATATTTATTAGATCTTTTTCATCTAAGGGAGGATCCAACATCTTCGATTTTCTCGCTATTCTCATAAAATAGTTTACCATCGATTCCTCCGATCTAGGATTAAACTTTCCATTGCTTAATTCAACTCTAATATTAGCCTGCCTACTAGCTCCCCAATATCTGGTTAAAAAGATGTTCTTAAAGCTCCTGTAATCATTATTGTTACCCATAGAAAGGCCTAGCCAATTAGCAGCATTACCCTTTAGGCATTTTCTTACTATCACCATCTTGTACTCCTCTGGTATACGTTTCACCGTGAAGTACTCTTGTAACCCTTCTAAAAAGGCTTTAGGATCATCTGAATCTTCATTTTCAAAAACTGGAGGTGTCATTTCATTTAAGACATGGTTAGGCCAATGTAAATTTGAATTGTCACCTATCCCTGAGCTATTTCCGAGATCAGAATGGGAATTACTGTTACCCCTATTTTGCATCGAAATGTCAGCTGATACACCTGGTATTGCCTCGTTTCTTGCAACTTCATTACTAAGATTGTTGTGATTACATGCATTTTCATTTAATTTCAAATTTTCTAAGGCCTCTTTTACCTGAGTAATTTCTGTTACTACTCCTTTTATTTGGTCTGTAACATCCTCCAAATTTCTAGCCTGCCTTTCACTTTCTACATCAGATCTTTCTATTCTAACTTTACACCCCTGTAACTCTTCTCTAATTTCTTCCCTTTGTTTGTCTAATCTATATGTTACTTTTTCCCTTTCTTTATCTAATTTTTCACTCACTTGTTGACCTAATTTCTTTTCAGAATTCTTTACTTCTTGCCTTATTGTCTCTAATTCTCCCTTAACCTGTTCTCTATTTTCTTTTACTTCACTACTGACTTTATTAATTTCCTCCCTAACTTCTTCCCTAAAGGTTTCGAAAGCTCTCTTCTGATTTTCCAATTGCATTCCCAATTCCTGTTGTCCCTTCTCTAATTTCTGTCCTAACTCTGTTCTTAATTCTTTACTAGTTTCATCTATCTTTTGACTTAACTCTGTACTCATCTTTTGACTTAACTCTGTACTCATCTTTTTCACTGTCCTTAATTCTTTACTATTTTCATCTATCTTTTGACTTAACTCTGTACTCATCTTTTCCATTATCTTTTGAAACATATTCTCTATTTCTGACATAAATGCTGGCCTTTCTGAATTACTACTAAACATTTCTGAACTACCTCTAGGTGTTTCTCTAACGTTCTGATCTTCTACTTCTTGGCATATTCTGCTACCAATTACATTCTGATTAAATTCTTCCATCCTAACTACACTTTTCTCAATTTCCGGACTCTCAAAACCTAGAAAATCGCTATCACTGTCTTCCATTTCTAAACTATTTACACGTGTTTTTCTACTCACCAATATTTCACGCACTTAAACTTGTTCACTACACGTTTCACAGATGTTCACACGCTGGGCACCTTCTTGTCTGCTGGCTCGATGCTGGCCTGGTCGTCTTGGGGTTGGTCCATTCTTTCGACGCTACACGTTGGGTCACCTTCTTGTTTGCTGGTTCTATGCTGGCTTGGTCGTCTTGGGGTTGGTCCATTCTTTCGACGCCACACGTTGGGATGCCATTTGAAGCTATTTAGTCGTGGCTCGCTTCTCGTTGTCGTTGTGTCGCCCGTTGATTTGGTTCTTTCCCTCTAACTCTGCAAGAGATCTCTTTATCTCGGGTACGCGCAGATGTTTTCGAATAGACTACCCAAGGAAACTTTTTATATATTGTTTATTGCATCTTAAATATTTTCGGGAGCTATGCCGATTGTATATGTAGAGGAATCGCACTCACGTCCGCACAGCACAACCTGCCGTACTGGTCTCTGGTTGAGTAGTGACCAGACGCTTTCTCTCTTACCCACGCTAAGAAAAACCGTTCTTTTTAAATTTGAATGTCATGACGTCATCCAAGAAAGCCTCGTATCCAAAATGCTATTTCCTTTTCCCGCAATTTAGAAATGTCCCTTTCTATTATAACATGTTCTTTTATGAATTTCGAATATATAATTACCTCTTTAGGATTAAACGATGTTTACTTTATATTTTATTAAATATATCGCGCGACTTTTAAGGTTGGTCGACCTGACTTTTTACTGATTTCGAACTATAGGGTATGACGTCATGACTCGTTAATTTCAAACCAATAATGCGTTTATACTACAAATTTAACGACTATTATTTACTCATATCTTGCTCACCTTACAACACTTCCTGCTCTATTATCTATGTATGTTATTACTCAACACTTATCGCAAATCTCATATCCGGCAATTAAATTAAAACTTGTCTTTTTCAAAAGCCCATTCGATCGGAAATCTAAATTTCGGTATCAGTTTGAAGCCCACTTCTTTATACAGATTCAGCAGTATATTTTTCTGAAAGTCGTTCAGATCCGAAACCCATTTTCCTGTCTCAGGGAATTTTCCGGGGGATATAAACAAGGACCGCCCTGATTCAGAAGTGTTTTTTTTGACTTGTTGTACTACGCGCAACAATGAATATTCACTTACATTGCATGCTTAGCTGTAAGCGCCTAGCTCTGTTTAAATGCAATGTTTGCACGCACTTCTTCTGAGGATAATTCTTTTAAAAAAGTGTAAACACTATGGTGCTGTTTTTATAGATTACGTAGGTGATGTTGATGAGCTTTTGACTCTTTTGTTATCTCGGGTCGTGGTACTGGATGGAATGAACATACACTCGGATTTAACTTTGGTGAAATATTTTATTCGCACCTTTTTGTTCACAGTATTTAAATCGTATTACAGTAGTAAGTCTTTTATTTCAGTGGATCGACTTCCCTAGCATCGCCGGGATTTAATGTCTAAAAATTTAGCGATATTTCGCTAAAAGTGTTTTCTATCACTTTACACTTCATCTATTTTACGTCCTTTTATTTACTTGCGCACTTCGTATTAACTAACTTATTAACATTAGCTAATGTCTTACTTATTTCACACAAATTAACGGTCTTTAAACACTTAGTAAATTTACTTTCACTATTTTATGACGTGTACACATAAAAGTACTGACTTAGTAATGTGGACTTCAAAACCAAAAAGCAAAAGTACAGAACTGGAAAAAACCATGCAACAATCCTTAACCAACTTACAGAGGTGGACCAAAGAAAATTTAATGACTGTTAATACAACAAAATCAAACTACCAAATCTTTTCACTAAGAAAAAAACCACTAAAAATAAAACTAAATTTTGAGGGTCAACAATTACCAGAAACAAAGGAAGCAAAGTATTTAGGAGTTACATTTGATACCAAACTTACATGGACCAAACAAATAGAAAATGTAATACAAAGAGCAGAGAGGCACCTTTCACTGTTAAAACGTCTAACAGGAATGAAGTGGGGATGTTCCAGAGCAACTCTTAACAAAACATACAATGTATATATAAAACCATTATTTACTTACTGCAACAAGTTCTTATAACAGCAAACCCAAAGAAAATTCAAATCTTTCAAAACCAAAGTCTGAGATTAATTACAGGTGCTATCAAAACCACACCAATAGCAGCTATGGAAATACTAACCAACCAATGCCCCATTGAATATGAAATAGAAAAAGCGGCTCTTATTCAACATGAAAAGTTGATCAGACTCCCATTCAATACATGGCACAAGAGAAATTTTACACATACACTAAAGACTCAGGAGAGCTTTCTTTCCAAAATTCAAGACATCAAGAAGAATGTATACCTTCCTAATTCAAAGGAAAACTTCATATCTAAAGACAATCCGACACAAACATTAGACATCACATATTATTTACACCTGACAGAAGAAGTTAAGAAAAGTGATACTCCAACTAGTGTTCTAAAATTATTGGCATTAGAGACAATCCATACTAGATTTCCAGAACACGAATGGCTCCATATTTATACTGATGGATCATTTATATCAAACCAAGATGGAGCAGGTGCTGGAGTCACATGTCACCTCTTTTCCTATTACAAATCTCTAAGTTATGGAACTACAAACTTTGATGGAGAAATTGAAGCAATTCGAATGGCCCTATAAAATCTTCTGTACAGAATTTCACATTTTCAGCAAGCAGTTATTCTCTCAGATTCCAGGGCAGCAATTATAGCAATTACTTAGAAGTTGTCACCAAAAAACCAAACTATTATAGAATGTTGGAAGATGCTTAGCCATCTAACAGCACTTCAAAAACACCTAGTCTTCCAATGGATACCAGCTCACCATGGACTGAGTGGTAATGAGAAAGCTGATTTTCTTGCAAAAATGGGTACCAGCGGTGTACAAAAATCTATAGTTAATTTACCATTTTATGCAGCTAAAAGATTAGTCAACTCTGAATTCAAAAAAATTATTGCAAAATATTACTATGAAAAATCAAAGAATAAAAGATGGGAACTACCAAACATTCAAACAGTGATTCCTGAGTATCCTCGAAAAACAGCAGTTGCAACCTTCAGGTTGATTACAGGACATGATTGTCTGGCAAAACATTTAAACAGAATTGGGATATATTCTTCACCACTCTGTCCTCTATGTGATCTGCAAGAGGAAATGGATCGAGACCACCTTCATATATGCCCGGCCACTTCTGGTGCCCCATCCATCAGTGAAAAATATTGGAGAGCAAGAGGATTAATGACTTCATTGTCAGAAATCCAGCATTAGCTAACAACAACAACACATAAAAATACGTCCATCTATCCCAAACACATAGACGCTAATGCTCCTTCTTTTAGTTGCGAGTCTAAGATTCCGACTGCCATGTGTACATCCGCGCATGCGTTCATTAAATAAATCCCGCATTGTTAGGGAAGCGATCTTTAGCCATTTTCCCTTTGCTTTCAATATTGAACACATATAATTCTTTTATTCATACATATATATTAAAATTAAATATGGAAATATTATGACGTCTTTAAACAAACTTAATTGTTTGTAACAATGAACATTAGTAACATGTTTTCGTCATTTAACCAACTCATACCAACATCAAAAACAAATTACACTCTTAACAAATATGATTAACTTGAATATCTGCACACACTAAACATTGTTTAGTGTATTATGTACGATACCCGCTTACACGGACTAGCTCACCACGTGAGTGTTTTAAAGCAGCTACCCCTACTTGTAAGAGGCCTTTGCCCTCAATGGGACATTAGAGGCTATTTTCATTCATTCATTCATTTGCACACATGCCAAGAACTGATGACAATGTAAAAATATCATGACTTTGTTCTCATGTCCTGACCAGGATCATGGGGATAAAGAATGACTAAGCTAAATTTATAAATGCAAAGGAATCTTCAACGTAATTTTCACCATCTTAGAGTCATCTGATTGATTTGCACATGTGTCGAGGACCAGTGGCAATATAATAATAATAGCATGACTTTGTTCTAATGTCCTGACCAGGATCATCAGGATAAAAAAATTACTTAGATACATTTATCAATGTAACTGAATCTTTCAATGTAATTTTCACCAACTTAGGGTTGTCTGATAGACTTGAAAATTTGCACACGTGATAAGGACCGATGAGAATGCAATATCATCAGGACTTGTCCCAATATCCTGATCAGGATCGTGAGGATAAAGAATGACTAAGCAAATTTATGGAAAGTGGTACAGCTATGATATCTTAGATGTCGCTAGGGAACATGTCTAAATGTACCCTGAAAATTGCTTTAAGTAGATATTTATATATTATATTTTGGTAAACCAAAATTAATTTACAGAAACTCCTGCATACCTTATTTACAATTTCCAGCGTCCCTCCAGACCCCAAATCTCCACTCTTATATAACATTTTCACTTCAACTACTGCTCCATATACTCTTTCCAGCCATTTTATTTACATCCCTAGTATTTTATCCAGACACAATCTGATAGCTTTAATTGCTAGTTTTCCTTTGCCTAAAATCATTTTCTTTTGCTCACTTCATCTACTGTTACTGTCAAGTCTTACTCCTAAATAATCACATTTCCCAACAACCTTAATTTCCTTTCCCTGCCAACTCCATTTGTCATCCTTTTTTAGCTTGTTGCCCTTTTCAAATACCATTAGTTTTGTTTTACTTGTATTTATTCTAAGGCTCCCCTTGTTACAATTCTTCTCTGTTGCCCCAATAACTTTGTTTAGACCTACATTGGTTATTGATCCTGCAGCCAGAACTTTAGCAAATAATAAACCTGGTATTTCTTTATAACAAATTGTTGGAAAGTGCCTATTTTCCAGCTTGATTGCCTCTAGAATGTTTTCAATAAACTAAATAATACATGGCTTGGCTTACATCTTTGCCTTAACCCTATATCTTACAGATTTAAGTAAGCAATTCTTGTATATAAATATATATATTCTGTGCAACTTGGAAACGGCTCTAACGATTTCAATCAAATTTTGTATTCAGATAGGGTTTTGCTTTTTAAGTTTATCTATATAGGTGTAATACCTGGAAGAAGAAGAAGGAAAAAAAAAAAAAAAAAAAAAAAAAAAAAAAGGGGGGGGGGAAATAAGGTAAAAAAAAAAAAACCTTGATTTTATGTGTAACAGTCACAATTACTCTAAAACTTATTTTGGCCATAATTTCTCTGTTAATGGGCCAATTTCAATAAACAAGCCAGGATATTAAAGGTCTCATCAAGAGTTTTCAGAAAACCTAAAGAAAGTTGACTTAGCCATATTAGTCTGCGCATAACAGTCACAATTAGTCAAAACCTTATTTTGGTCATAATTTCTCTGTTAATGGGCCAATATCAACAAACAAGCCAGGATATAAAGGCCTTGTCAGGAGCTTTCAGAAAACCTTTAAAGTTGACTTAGCTATCTTAGTATTTGCATCACAATTAGTTTAAATCTTATTTTGGTCATAATTTCTCTGTTAATTGATTTCAGCAAACAAGCTAGTGTTTTAAAGTTCTCTTCCAGGGTTATCAGAATACAGTAAGAAAGTTGACTTAGCTATATTAGTTTATGTGTCACGACTCGTCCCGTCTATATGTTTGAAATAGAAATACAACATATTACATTTTACAGCTCTACTCAGGGGTCTCTGTCTAGGGTATATGTGAATGGCAACCACAAGGGACCCAAGCTGAGCAGAACATTACTTCCACTTACTGGTGTTTTGCTCCTCACTGTAACTTTTCTTTCTGACCTTACCTTGGTCATCTCTTGTTCTCTTCCGACCCCGATGCTATTAGGGTTCCTGAGGGCTAAGGAGTGTTTATTTTTCCAACCTCTCCATTTCTCTAATTTCTCTATAAAACCTTAAGCCCTAACATGCTGACCTGTCATGGCATGTAATACGTCCTCTGATTGGTAATAAGAGGATATGGTCGGTGAATTTATTTTGATAATTCTCCCGGTCAGGTCGGTGAGACCCGCAAACCAACAACAAGTGTGGTCCTTCAGACATTCTGGAGGTTGTGAGAGAGCGATGTGATAGCCAAAACATAAAAATATGGTGCTCTCTAAAAAGCGGTTACATTTACTGCTAAGTCTCTTCAATATTTATGAAATATGACTCGAGGGGTAAAATGTTCTGGAGTTAAAATAGTCCCCCATTCGGATCTCCGGGCGGCGACTACTTCTCGAGAACCAAAACATTATATTAATAGAAGATCTAACCCTCAGACTTCTACAATGGAATGCGGGTGGTCTCACACAAACAAAAAGAGTAGAACTGAATAAAATTGTTTTTGACTATAATATAGATATATTTTTCATACAAGAAGCAAATCTAACAAATGACCAACTTAAATACTTCAATTTTACTGGTTTTCTACTACACCTACTACCCAAAAATAGACAGGTAAGTAGTGAGTTGAAGTCAAAAAGGATATTAAATCCTGCTTTGAAATTGTTAAAGAAATAACACAGATAAAAGTGAATTAATAAAGCTAAATTTTTGGGATAACAAAACACATCTACATTTATACAGTATTTACAATCCTCCCAGGAATGAACCAGATCTCTCACTTGACCAATTAAATAAAACAATCATAATTGGGGATTTCAATGCCCATTCCAAAAGATGGGGTTATGAAAAAGTGGATTCTACAGGGATGATAGTGGAAGAATTTTTGAATACCACAACTTTTGAACTGATTTATAGTAAAGAAGATCCCACAACCTTCATACATTACTCTGGAGCAGGCAGTAACCGAGACCTCTTGTTAGCTACAACAGATATTGTTTCAAAAATTAGAAAACAAGTTATAGAAGATCCAAGTTCTGGTCACAGAGCAGTAATTGCTGATATAAAACTAGAGAATACAAATAACAGTCAAGATCTCACAAATCTGTATTGGAACTTCAAAAAAGCAGATTGGAACAAATATAAAACTGAATTAGAACATAAATTTAAAGAACAAACAAACTCACAGCTACATGACCAACCAGATCATATGAACAAAAATTTCTGTAAAGTCAACCTATAAACCGCAAAAAAAACATATTCCTCATGGAAGAATTAAAGATTTCAAACCCTTTTGGAGCCAATTAGAAGAACTGAAAAAGCAAAGGGATATAGCTAGAAATACAGCTGAACAAACAAAAAAAATATTGGATACACAAATATGGCGGAAGAAATGTGCCTCACTAAAAAAAAAAAGTAATTAATGCTGCTAAAAAGAATCACTTTAATAATTTCTTAGAAAAATGGATTATAGGACAGATGGTAACAAAGCTCATAAGTTCATAACAAATGTCAAGGACAGGAAAGAAAACAACAGCACACCTATCATACACAACAATAAAATATTAGTAAATGATGCAGTTATAGCCGAAACATTCAATAAACATTATGCTAATTCACATAAAGTAACAAGAAATAATAAAAAGGAACGTAAAGAATTTAAGAAAGATTTGAAACAAGAAAGAGAATGTGATCCTAACACTCAGTGCAATATCTTTTTTTCAAAATTTTGATATGCAAGAACTGAACATTGCAATAAATAATCTAAAAAAAAAAAGTCTCCTGGACCAGGTCACATACATCCAGAGTTCATAAAAAACCTTGGAAAAACAGCAAAACAACAACTACTGAAACTATAATCTATCCTGGAAAACCACTGTACCTGCTGAATGGCTAAAAGCAATAATTGTCCCACTCTTGAAGGTGTGAAGTGTGCACTATTTGCTAATGACTTAGTAATGTGGACTTCAAAATCAAAAAGCAAAAGTACAGAACTAGAAAAAACCATGCAACAATCCTTAACCAACTTACAGAGGTGGACCAAAGAAAATTTAATGACTGTTAATACAACAAAATCAAACTACCAAATCTTTTCACTAAGAAAAAAACCACTAAAAATAAAACTAAATTTTGAGGGTCAACAATTACCAGAAACAAAGGAAGCAAAGTATTTAGGAGTTACATTTGATACCAAACTTACATGGACCAAACAAATAGAAAATGTAATACAAAGAGCAGAGAGGCGCCTTTTACTGTTAAAACGTCTAACAGGAATAAAGTGGAGATGTTCCAGAGCAACTCTTAACACAACATACAACATATATATATATATATATATATAGCTATTATTTACTTACTGCAGCGAAGTTCTTGTAACAGCAAACACAAAAAAAATTCAAATCTTTCAAAACCAAAGTCTGAGATTAATTACAGGTGCTATAAAAACCACACCAATAGCAGCTATGGAAATACTAACCAACCAATACCCCATTGAATATGAAATAGAAAAAGCTGCTCTTATTCAACACGAAAAGTTGATCAGACGCCCATTCAATACATGGCACAAGAGAAATTTTACACATACACTAAAGACTCAGGAGAGCTTTCTTTCCAAAATTCAAGACATCAGGAAGAATATACCTTCCTAATTCGAAGGAAAACTTCATATCTAAAGTCAATCCGACACATACATTAGACATCACATATTATTTACACCTGACAGAAGAAGTTAAGAAAAGTGATACTCCAACTAGTGTTCTAAAGTTATTGGCATTAGAGACAATCCATACTAGATTTCCAGAACATGAATGGGTCCATATTTATACTGATGGATCATTGATATCAAACCAAGATGGAGCAGGTGCTGGAGTCTCATGTCACCTCTTTCCCTATTACAAATCTTCAAGTCATGGAACTACTAACTTTGATGGATAAATGGAAGCAATTCGAATGACCCTACAAAATCTTTTGTACAAAATTTCACATTTTCAGCAAGCAGTTGTTCTCTCAGATTCCAGGGCAGCAATTATGGCAATTACTTCCAAGTTGTGACCAAAAAGCCAAACAGTTATAGAATGTTGGAAAATCCCTACCCATCTAACAGCACTTCAAAAACACCTAGTCTTCCAATGGATACCAGCTCACTGTGGACTGAGTGGTAATGAGAAAGCTGATTTTCTTGCAAAAATGGGTACCAGGGGTGTACAAAAATCTATAGTTAATCTACCATTTTATGTAGCTAAAAGATTAGTCAACTCTGAATTCAAAAAAATTATTGCAAAATATTACTATGAAAAATCAAAGAATAAAAGATGGGAACTACCAAACATTCCAACAGTAATTCCTGAGTATCCTCGAAAAACAGCAGTTGCATCCTTCAGGTTGATTACAGGACATGATTGTCTGGCAAAGCATTTAAACAGAATTGGGATATATTCTTCACCACTCTGTCCTCTATGTGATCTGCAAGAGGAAATGGATCAAGACCACCTTCAAATATGCCCGGCCATTTCTAGTGCCCCATCAATCAGTGAAAAATATTGGAGAGGAGGATTAATGACTTCATTGTCAGAAATCCAGCATTAGCTAACAACATATTGGATGACATAGATGCCCAGAGAGAGGACCTGAAAGGAACACGAAACCCAGAGGAAATATGGTGGACTGGTGTTCACACAGGGCTAAGATACCCGCAACATTTGATAGTTTAATAATCGACACAGGTTACACTGGACATAGGAATTAAATCACTTGAAAATATTGAAAGACAGAGATGCTCAGAGAAAGGAGCTGCGAGGGACACGAGAAAGGATTGCGGATCGAAGTTTAGCTAGGGGTAGGAAGTCCACAACAGCTGATAGTATAGTTAAAACAGTAATTGTAATTGAATACTGTTCCAAAAAAAAAAACTGACTTGAAAACTTTTTCGAACTCAGAAATTATAAAAAGATTTCAAATATAAATTTTAAAAAAATCTGATTAGAAAAATTTGAGACTAAAAAGTTAAAAATAAATTATAGTTTTAAAAAAGTAACAAAAAGACTTTTATAGCAAACCGAACTAAAATTTAGAAAATAATTTATAAGTATGAAGAATTTGTTGTGTAAAGTCACGTAGTTCATTATATTTCAAAATTTTGTAGTAAGCTTAAAATAAAAACTAATTTATATTAACAAAATAGTACATTTTATTGTAAAAATGCGGGGGCGTGTGGCAGTAATTTTAGGTCTCACCCCGAGTTCACCATTTTCTGTTATATTTAATTTTATTATACAATATTTTAAGAATAGTTAAGAACGAATGTTAAATTATATATATGTTAGGTAAAACAGGTCTCATTTATATTTAAGTATGCTATGGAAGAACAGCATGGCAATGTCCGGATATTACAGCTTCTGTGGTTCAAACAAATGATGAACCCAGACTGTTACAAAAACTTTCACTTAACGACGAAAAAACAACGGTTAGCAACAGGGATTAAAGTATGGAGAAGGAGAATTAATATGGTTAAAGAATACATGTAATAAGAGAACGAGAGCTTTTCTACCTAATTTAGTTAAAGAAGACCAATCAATGTACCGAATTGTAATTAATAAAATGTTATTGAAGAGAATAAAAATGATCTATAAAAGAAAGTAGTATCATTCCCAAACAACTTCCCTGCACCCACAATTCTCATCGGATATAGCTAAGCCGAGCCGAGCGATTTTGAAGGAAGAGAGGTTTAATGCGACTGCCGCAGGCGTCTGATATTAAATGTTATAAATAGTTCATTGGTAGCTATTTATAAAAGTAAAGATGTGATAAAAATATCTAAAAAGCACCCTATGTTTTTTACTTTCTCTACTGTAAGTAGGGGAAGTATTGTATTCCACCCAAAAATTTGATGTCGAGATTTCACCGGAAATATATGTTTTGAAGCCCCCTGAATCCAAAAAAACTATTTTTTAGAAAAAGGTCTGTGTGTGTGTCTGTGTGTCAGTCTGTGGACAGCATAACTCAAAAACGAAAAGTCGGTTGAAAACCACAGTTGGTATTTAAGTTTATTATCATTCAAGGATGCGACATGAAGATTTTGAAGAAAATAGCCCCACCCTAAACTACCCTTTACATGGAACATTTTTCGAAAATTTTGATTTTCTTGAAAATGGCTCTAACGATTTTGAGATATTTTTATGACAAATGAAATGTATATCTTGAACTTTCTGGCTATAGCCCCTGCAGTTGTGTTTAATCTGGACGACTTTTGCATAACTGGTAAACCGTTAGAGATAGACAAAATCTTGCAATACAAAAAATGTAGATCTTGCAAAAATACACAATTTGAGTCTCAATAAATTTTCTTGTAGGGTTCACCATTTCGGAGATATTCCTTGTTATGTGTGTGAGTTTTGGAAAACTTAGAACTTTAGCGAAATGCAACATCGTTGTTCATTTTTTATATGTTAATCGTGCAAAGAGAACGGAATCTCAAAGGTCAAAAAGATTTTACTGTTGCACAAAGCCTTCTGTATTCTAATATCTCCCTTGCACTTACAAGGACATAAGCAATAAGATAATTTGTACGAATGTTCATCTTAACTAACATGGAGATATAGGAATAAGAGTTTGTTAGAATGGTTAGTACAAGAGTAGAGAAAGTCATGTGAGTGCAACACATCAGTTTTTTTACAATAAAATGTGTTATTTTGCTAATATAAATTAGTTTTTATTTCAAACTTAATACACAATTTTGAAATATAATGACCTACTTGACTTTACATAACAAATTCTTCATATTTGAAAATTATTTTCTAACTTTTAGTTTGATTTGTTATAAAAGCATGTTTTGTTAGTTTTTTAAAACTATAATTTATTTTTAACTTTTTAGTCTCAAATTTTTCTAATAAATTTTTTTCAAAATTTTTATTTGAAATCTTTTTATAATTTCTGAGTTCGAAAAAGTTTTCAAATCACTTTTTTCATGTATCTTTTGGTTTAATTGGTCCAGGAGGTTAGCATAATACTCTGCCCACTGGGAAGATAATCTACAAGAAGAATCCCCTTTGCATCCCGGAAAACTGATGCCATTACCCTTCCGGCAGAAAGAATTGTCTTTGCTTATTTTGGTGGTGGAGAATCAGAATGATTCCACTGTTCTGACTGTTGTTTTGACTCAAGAGTATAGTGGTGGACCCTCGTTTTATCTGTGGTCACAAACCGGAGCAAAAAATCTTGTTTGTTGCTCCTAAACTGTGCTCCACAATTTGAAAGAAACACATGAAAGAATTTGCTTGATTCTATAATCGCTCCACCATTAGATCCGCACTTGACGCAAACACAAGCCATCAACAACGAACTCACAATATGTCAAAACCAAAGCACACCATAAAATATAGTACCTTAAATATCGGCGATTATCTGTGAGTTTTCAAGATGTATGATAACCCTAGTAAAGACTACTTAAATGTAATGTGAAATTTCTAAAATTTCTGAGTGAATATCATTCTGTTGCAACATAAATACAAGGTATGAGTCCGCATGGCATTTGTTTTGTGTTAGTCGCAGGTGATAACATCAGGTTATCGTGGAGGGACACAAGGTGCGGATCTAAGGCTGGATGGAGTATAGAAGCCACAAGGAACATAATTGGCATGTTTGTGGTGATTTAAAAGTTGTTGGACTACTCCTAGGAGTAGTAAAACAGTATATCTACTTAGATACTTCAGCAATTACAGTGACGGTAATATACTGAAACTAATATACTATGGATGTTTCTATTCACACATACTTTATGGGATTGAAATCTGGGGTGCTGCTGCAAAAATGCATATGGACCATTTGCTTATATATAAAAAAAAAATATCAGAATCATGTTTAACCTAAAAGTAAGGGAATCATGTAAGGAAACCTTTATTAATAATAAACCACTTACCATGTACTCTCTCTATGCAGAGCAATAATGTATGTAATAGATAAGTTCAAACCAATCAAAAACAACCAAATTCATGAACACTATACAAGAGGAAACATGGACTATTTTAGGCATAACGTGAATAAAAGTATATCTCTATTTCTGGAATCACGCTTTATAACAAACTACCACAAGATACTACCACAAGATATTAAATCCATAGCTGATGTTTCTAAACAGCAATTTGAAAGGAAGTTGAGGATGGATCTGATTAATAAATGTTTATACGATTTGAAGGAAATTTGAGAAACTAATTTGTAAATATGTAATTGTATTTCTGACATGTCCAAAGTCATATTATGATAAGCTGAATGAAATAAATATTATTATTGTTGTTATTGTTCATCTTATTCTTATTATTTAATCATTATTATTTTATTATTATTATTATTATTATCATCATCATCATCATCATCATCATCATCATCATCATCATCATCATCATCATCATCATCATTATTATTATTATTATTATTATTATTATTATTATTATTATTATTATTATTATTATTATTATTATTACAGAAGTGGGTTTACAAAATTCTGTTGTTTCCTGTATCTTAAGGTAGTTGAGTTATTGAACAACATGACATAGTCAAAGAATAGCCTCAGAGAGAATTTGAACCAGGAAAGCATAATATAAAGCACAAGCCATTAGTGAACCCTTTAAGTATACATCTTCCACATTTACATGTAAAATGACAGTGGCATAGTGTGAAATAAAAAATGGGAATGCTATAACTGGGGCACTTTTTTTCTCATTAACGATAAAGGTGACAGACAATTTTCCATTATCTTGACGAATTGTGTGATATTGATCAATAAATTAATATTACTGTTTTAGCAAATTTTAGTGATGTGTGCAGATTGAAGCAAAATTGCCTTATTATGGGAAAAAAAAAACCCACAAAATTCCAGAGACTTTGAATATAAAAATTAGTTCTTTCTTTTAAGTTCATTCCTATGAATTGTTAAATTACAAAAAAGAATAAAATAAAAATCTGTTACAAAAATATTGAAGTAATGGCAGATAATTAAGAATGATTTAACATATTTGGAAGTTGACCATAGTGTCATTAGCGTGATGGTTTGTGTAGATTAAAATTCTTGGCAACTGACCCTTTTTTATCCGACCATAATGAGCATGAAGAGATTGCCCTGTGTTGGGAAGTAGAAAAGGATAAGGAATTCTTGGGCAACTAAACACTTTGCACTTAGGCTTTAGAAAACAATATATTTCATTCCGAACTGTAATACATTAAAATGTATATTAAATACATTTAATAAAAATATACAATTATCAAAAAACAAACATAGTGATATATATAAAAAATACAAACAATATAGTGCGACAAAACAAAAACAAACTCATTTTCCAAAATTCGAAAAAATGAATGTGAGAAAACATCTTAGCTGGTGTGGTATGTCATTCATTCTTATGATGTAAATATCACACGCACTTTGAGTTTATGTACAACAATTTTATTCCCAAAGAAACACAATTGACAGACCTTAACAATACTCTGGAGTCAGAACAGTACTATAGCATATGGCTAGACACTAGTGTATACAGATGGGTACACGAGCGGCTTGTTGAAGTGAGAGGGGCAGGCAGGAGATAAGGAGATAGGTGAGGGGTTTGGAGGGAGACCGACCTAGCCATATAAAATGCAGGCAGTGAAACACTGACTCGTCTCAGCATACTTGCTGTTTTACAGCGGAACGTATTGACTTTAAATTTTGTGTTTACTATTTTAGCTAAATATAGCTGCTCAAAAGTATGATCTATGAAAAAACCAGAGCTAAATGATTGTATAAAATAATTATCCTGCATTGAAACTATTACAAAACAATAAAAATATAAAACACTCAAACACAGAAAAATAAGGGGAATGCTCAGCATACTAGCGTCCTTCAAAGATGCACCCCTCGATCTCACAAAAAACTTAATGAACAGAATGGGCAAAACGGGTAGGTTTCAAATATCTGACAGAAGTGTTTCCCAGAATAAGTGCAAACAAGATAAAAGAGGGAATTTTCAATTGTGTACACATAAGACATTGTTTAAGAATTCACTATTTGATGCTAAACGGAATCCTAATGAACTTGATGGAGACTGTAATTCAAAGAAGTAGTGAATGGCTTTCTAGCAGGGATGTAGCTTTGGGGGACGCTAGTATGCTGAGCGTTCCCTTATTTTTCTGTTTAATTGTTTTATATTTATTTTGTTCTGTAATAGTTTTAACGCAGAACAATTATTTTATAGAATCATTTAGCACTAATTTTTTCACAGAGCATACTGTTGAGTAGCCACATATAGCTAAAATAGTAAACACAAAATTTACAAGTCAATCCATTTTGTTCTAAAACAGTACTGTATGCTGAGATGAGTCAGCGTTTCACTGCTTGTTTATGATATGGCTAGGACGACTTTCCTGCAAGCCCCTCACCTATCACCTGCCTGCCCCTCTCACTTCTGCAAACCCCTCACATTCCCATCTGTATGCGCTAGCATCCAGCCTTACACTAATGTGGTTCTGACTCCGGAGTATTAATGAGGTACTGCCAATTGTGTTTCTTTGTAAATAAAATTCTTGTACGTAAAATCAAAGTGTATGTGATATTTACATCATAAGAATGAGTGGCATACCACACCAGTTAAGCTGTTTCCTCTCAATCATTTTTTTCAAATTTTGGGAAATGAGTTTGTTTTCGGTTTTTGGCACTATATGGCTTGTATTTTACATGTATGTTTTTTGATAGTTGTATATTTTTACTTTCTCCCCTGATAAGTAGAAGGAAGTATTGTGTTCCACCCAAAAATTTGATGTTGAGATTTCACTAGAAATATATATTTTGAGACCCCCAGAATCCAAAAAAAGCATTTTTAGAAAAAGGTCCGAGTTAAGCTGTTTCCTCTCAATCATTTTTTTCAAATTTTGGGAAATGAGTTTGTTTTCGGTTTTTGGCACTATATGGCTTGTATTTTACATGAATGTTTTTTGATAGTTGTATATTTTTACTTTCTCCCCTGATAAGTAGAAGGAAGTATTGTGTTCCACCCAAAAATTTGATGTTGAGATTTCACTAGAAATATATATTTTGAGACCCCCAGAATCCAAAAAAAGCATTTTTAGAAAAAGGTCCGTGTCTGTGTCTGTGAACAGCATAATTCAAAAATGAAAAGTCGGTTAAAAACAACAAGTTGGTATTTAAGTTCAATGTCTTTCATGGATGCGACACAATGAAGTAATATTAAAATGATCGATGGTAATAGTGTCCAGTGCTGTGAACATGAAAACAAGCGTACATATCCTGATGACATGGAAACAAGTTTTTACGAAGCTATAAGCGAAATAGCTGATTCAGAAAACAAAATTGACATTCGTATTGTTAACTACATTATCCACCAAAAAGACTTGGTAATTTACGAACTATGTGAAAGTGTTAAACTATTTAAGGACCAATTAAACACTGTCAATCACCGTGTGCAAATTCCGAATACACCTACTTCACATCCTGGCAATAGTGAACCGGCTTCTAATGGTGAAATTAATGCAAGTGATAGTGAAAATGTGAAGTTTATATCTGGTGAAAATACATGTAGTGAAACTGCCCAATCTGACGACATCCCGGTAGGGGAGAAGTGTGTTGCTTCTAGTGATGGTAAACAAGACACCGCCGTTACACATGACGTCGTATCTAAATGGTCTACAGTCGTAAGTAGGAATAAGAGAAAAGCCAGACAACTTAAACAAACAATAGTTGGCAAAAAGGCTATAAATAAAGACGTTGGGTTAAGAACTGTACCAAAGAAAGGTTATTTATTTGTATCAAGACTTGCTCCAGCTACAAAAGCGGAGCAATTAGAGCTTTATGTTAAGGAAAGTTTCCCTGAAGCAACGCGTGAGATTTTAAAATCTAAATATCCAGATGCGTATGCATCCTTTAAAGTTGTTATTAATGATACTAATGTAGAACGGGCAATGGATACTGATTTCTGGCCACAGGGTATATTAGTAACTAAGTTTTTTCAAAAGAGATTGCCTCTAGCACAGGGCACTTAGCACATTATGATGCCCCTAATATTCCTACTATTATAGTGTCATGTAATGGAACTAGTATTTTATTTTGGAATGTTCAATGTTTACTAAATAAAATTGACTATATTTCAATTATTCTCAGCGAGTTAAGAGTTGACGTGTTCTGCGTTGCGGAGCATTGGTTAAAATATGACAAAATTAATCTTATCAAAATACCTGGCTATTATCTATCCAGTTGTTATTGCAGGTCTAATACTGAACATGGGGGTACAGCGATTTTCATTAAAGACGGGTTGCTTGGACAAAATATTATTGTTACCAGTCTTGCTCAAGAATCTACTTTTGAAATATGCACGAGCTATATTGCCTCTCTTAATTTGCTGTGTGTGTCTTTTTATAGAATACCTGACATTAAGTCTTACGATAGAGAATTTTCTTGGAAGATTTTACGATTTTTTAAACCTAGTTTATAAATCTCGCACTAATTTTAATAGTTTTATGTGGTGACTTCAACTTAGACTTCCTCATAAACTCGAATGCGGTTAGTGAGTTTAAGAATATACTGGATAGTTTTGGTTTACGTCTGACTATTAAACGGTCTACAGGGCGAGGTAGAAATGGCAGTTCTGGATCTTGCCTGGATAATATTGTAACCTCAATTCATACTGATAAATGTAGGGCCAGTGTACACAACACCATTCTGTCTTATCATAATGCTATTCTTTTTTATTTTAACAATAAGTACGACTTTAATAGTGACATGCATAATTACCTAAATCTTTTTTTTTATTATAGTTTCACGGGCGATCAGCCGTGTAAAAAATATTATTGTTACCAGTCTTGCTCAAGAATCTACTTTTGAAATATGCACGAGCTATATTGCCTCTCTTAATTTGCTGTGTGTGTCTTTTTATAGAAAGGATACCACACAAAGATTTTGAAGAAAATAGCCCCACCCTAAACTACCCTTTACATTGAACATTTTTCGAAAATTTTGATTTTCTTGAAAATGGCTCTAACAATTTTAATTAAAATGTCATATGTTTGAGATATTTTTATAACAAATGAAATGTATATCTTGAATTTTCTGGCTATAGCTCCTGTAGTTGTATTTACTCTGGACGACTTTTGCATAATTGGTAAACCGTTAGAGATAGGTCAAATCGTACTATACAAAAAATGTAGATCTTGCTAAAATACACAATTTATGTCCAAATAAATTTTCTTGTAGGGTGAACCATTTCAGAGGTAATCCTTGTTATGTGTGTGAGGTTTGGAAAACTTAAGAAACTTTCCTGAAATGGAACATTGTTGATCTGTTTTGCATGTTAGGCGTGCAAAGAGAACAAAATCTCAAACCTTTAAAATATTTGACTATCACTCAAAGCCTACTATATTCTAATTCTTACACCTACAAGGAAATAAGCAATAAGATAATTTGTACAAAGGTTTATCTCAACTAGCACAAAGAAGATAAAGGAATAAGAGTTTGTAAGAATGATTAATACAAATATATATATTTCACAAACAAAAATTGTGACATCTGCCTGATATTGCAGGTGACCATAAAGATCCAGAATACAAAGATATATGACAAAGTCATGTGTTAAGCATGCAAAGAGAACAGGATCTCAAAGCTTTAAAAGATTTTACTACAGGTAGCTCAAGCCTACTGTATTCCCACTTTCCCAATGTACCTGCAAGGAACTAAGCAATAATTTCTGTAAATGTTTATCTCAAGTAACACGAAGAAGATATACGAATAAGAGTTTTGTAAGAATGGTTAGTGCAACAGTAGAGAACATCATGTGACTGCAACACATCAGATTTTTAGTAAATGTATTTAATATACATTTTAATGTATTACAGAATGAATGATGTGTAGTATGGAAATCATAATAACTACAAAACAGTAATGTTACTTTAATTTTATTTCTTATTGGTACTATAGTACTCTTAAGAAATAATATTTAAAGGAAACAATGAAAAGCCAAAGTGCAAAGTGTTTAGTTTTCTGAGAATTCCCTACTCTTTTCTGCTTCACAACCCAGGACCATCTCTTCATATTCACTATGGTCAGGTAAAAAAGGGACATTTGCCAAAAATGTTAAACCGTGTTAATCATCAGCCATTACTTCAATATTTTTGTAACTGAAAGTTTCACTTTATTCATTCACAGGAATGAACTTAAAAAAATCTGATGTGTTGCATTCACATGACTTTCTCTACTCTTGTACTAACCATTCTTACAAACTCTTATTCCTATATCTTCTTCTTGTTAGTTAAGATAAATATTTCTACAAATTATCTTATTGCTTATTTCCTTGTAGGTGCAAGGGGAATATTAGAACACAGTAGGCATTGTGCGATAGTCAAATCTTTTAAAGCTTTGAGATTCCGTTCTCTTTGCACACTTAACATATAAAAAAATGAACAACAATGTTCCGTTTCACGAAAGTTTTTAAGTTTTCCGAAACTCTCACACATAACAAGGAATATCTCCGAAACGGTTAACCCTACAAGAAAATTTATTGAGACATAAATTGTGTATTTTAGCAAGATCTACATTTTTTGTACAGCAAGATTTTGTCTATCTCTAACGGTTTACCAGCTATGCAAAAGTCGGCCAGAGTAAATACTACTACAGGGGCTATAACCAGAAAATTCAAGATATACATTTCATTTGTCATAAAAATATCTCAAGCATATGGCATTTTAATCAAAATCATTAAAGCCATTTTCAAGAAAATCAAAATTTTCGAAAAATGTTCCATGTAAAGGGTAGTTTAGGGTGGGGCTATTTTCTTCAAAATCTTTGTGTCACATCTTTGAACGACATTAAACTTAAATACCGACTTTGGTTTTTAACCGAATTTTCGTTTTTGGGTTATGCTATCCACAGACTGACAGACTGACACACAGACATACACACGCACCTTTTTCTAAAAATGCTGTTTTTTGGATTCAGGGGGCCTCAAAACATATATTTCCGGTGAAATCTCTACATAGAATTTTTGGGTGGAATACAGCACTTCCCCTACTTACCAGTAGAGAAAGTAAAAAAGGGAGAACTAACTTTTATATTAAAAATATTTTCCCTGCAAAATAAGGCAATGTCGCTTCAATCTGCACTCATCACTGAAGTTTGCTAAAACAATAATATTGATTTATTGATCATCACTTAATCCGAAAAGATAATGGGAAATCGTTTTAATATGTCTGTCACTTTATTGTTAATGCAAAAAAACAGTGCCCCCATTACAGCGTTCCCATTTTCTTATTTCACTCTGCGCCACTTGTTTCTAGGTAACAAAAAAGTATAAAATAGTGATATACTTATCAATTATCTTTTAAATAAGTTACAAAATTTGAAGGTAGGATTTCATTGAAAATACACTTTCTACATTCTGGTGCGTTTTTTTTGTAATTATTAATGACGTTGTGTCTTTGAGCTTTTGAGATCTTTGTGATCTCAGGGCGTGCTAGCGGATGGAATGAAAAATCACACGATGTTTCTTCACCACAATGTATTATTTTATTAACACTTCATCGATACTTTACATTAAATAATTCCTCTCAGCACCATTCTAAATGATTTAAAACGCTTCCACCTTCTCATTTAGTGGAACCAATGCTTGATGAAAGTGTGGTGAAAGTTCCATACCCACACGTCACACCAATACGTCCATATGTCTTGATTACACACACGCGAATGGGCAGTTTATGGCGTCCTCACGTGACACCGCCTATTTCCTATACATCCGCGTATGCGTCCATCAAATAGTTCTTTCTTGTTAGGGAAGCAATCCCTAACCATCCTCCCTTACTTTTATTATCGAACACATATAATTCTAATATTTATACATATACATTAAAATCAAATATGGAAATATTTATGACGTCTTTAAACTTAGTTGTTTATAACAATGAACATTTGCAACACGTTTTCGTCATTTGATCAGTTCATTCCAACATCAAAAAACAAATTACACTTTTAACAAATATTCACATAAATGATTTTCTTTTGGGGTCTTCTAATGTTCTGTCTCACATGCCCCTTGTTTTGTTTTTCAAGCTGTCACCTGTATTTACAATCTTGAAACACAATACAATACTTCTCCCTACTCCTCTGATACAATCACTTTGTACAATTTTTTTTTTTTTTACAGTCTTCCTAGCTGTTTGTTTTTGTGTTTTTGTTTTGGCATGACGTAGCATGTCTTTATAAATTTCACACATTCAGTTACTACACAATACATGTTCAGTTATTATACATCACTTATTCAGTTATCATACAATACATATTCAGTTATTGTACAACACATTCAGTTATTATACAACATATCCAGTTATTATACAACATATGTTCAGTTATTATACAACACATATTCAGTTATTTTACATTTGACATTGACATAAATATAATTTAAGTGTATCATGGTTTATTGTGTGGCTTTTGACTTATGTTCCTTGTTATGAGGAGAGAAAAACAGGATACAGATCTTGAGCTAATGATTATGATCATGTTTATGGCAATATTTTATTCAGTTCTTTGCCTTCTTTGTCTTGTAAGCTTATTATGTATAGGCAGGTTGTTGAGTCAATTCTTAAACTCTCATGTTACTAATGGTATAATTTTTTAATTGGGTTCTTATTCATTATTGTTTGGTTCAATATTTCTTCAAGCTTAGCACTGGCTATATCCATCTTAATTCATGGGCATTGCTTTTCTGACTATGGTTTTCCTCACTTCACTAATTGTCACCTCTTTGTCTCTTATCTCTATAAGAGAAAACTTCCATACTTATAATTATTCTGCAATTGTATTATTTTTCTTCTCAATTCACCCTCGACACCTTTGTGTCAAAAATATTTTATCTTTGTCATCACAATTGATTCTTTCTTACTTTTGTCCCTGACATCCTTATGTCAAAAACACATTATTTTCCGTCGCTATTCACTTCTTTAATGACAATCAGTGTCCTCATCTGTCTTTGTTGACAATGCTCTTTGTGGTCAATATAGTCAATGACTATGTTGATTTTCTTTCTTGTTGTATTTTCTAATCTGAACATAATCTTCTATAAGTAACCCATTAAAAATTATTATTTTCCATCATCTCTATTATTCCTGCCTTACATGGTTGTTGGCAAAGACTAGTTGGTCCTTTCTTTGTATGGTTTTAACTTATTTTTATGGTATCTTCCTACCAACTTGCCATTTGTATTCTGTAGCTCATTCGTATGGTCACCCAGCTGTTTTGTTATGACCAGCGGTCCAGTGTACAGTAGTTCCAGTTTCTCCTTGTGTAGCCATCATGGTGTCGATGTCAATTGTAAGTTGCTTATGGTTTGTGTTGTTGGTCATCCACTCGGTTGAGACGAACTTAGTAGTGGTAATTTCCCTGAGTGTTGGTGGTGGTTGTTGTTTCTGCATTCTGTGCAACATCTGCCCTATTTGGCACATTTTCATCCTGTTCTTGTTGTCTTATGTTGCCGGTGTTCCATTGGTTTCTGCCCCTTTGGCGTGAACCCTACTGTATGACGACCTTTGGCTGTTTAAGTATTTCCTACAGAATCATATGTGATTCACTTGATGGGTATGGTCTCCTGGTCTTCCACGATCATATGTATATGTTTGGTATCTCAATTCACCCCTTGGTATTGTGTCGTGGTACCGCCGTCTTGTGTTCTCCATCCTTTCGCCATGATTGTGTGGTGGTGGGAAATGGTGTGCCCCTCTCCCCCTGTCATGGGTGCTCCTAATATTTCTATCTTCTCCCTCATTCTGGTTGTTCGTACCCGTGCTCCGGTTTAAGATGGGTGAGTTTGGGTGACCGTTCCTATGTCTATGTTCATTAGGCTGACCATTTTGTGTTTCGAAGGCTGTCAGTAATTCCATCATGTCTGCAAAATCTACTGGCCTCGCAACAATTAACCCTGTTCTCACTGTGTCTGGAAAATGTCTTGTTATGCTGGTAATTAGCTCTGCTTCCGACAGGTTAGGGTCTAATAGCTTTCCTTTGTTGGCTACTTTCATAAAATAATTGACTAGCGATAACCCTTTGGTTGGATCATATCTACCTGTCGCTAGCTCTACCCTAGTTTGGTTTTGCTTAGCTGGGCCCCAATACCTTGATAGGAATAGATTTCTGAATGAGCTATACGATTCATGACCAGCTAGTGTTAACCTAAGCCATTCTAATGCCTTGTTATTTTAAGCTTTTCTTAACTATCATCATCCTAAGCTCATTTGGTATCCTTTTCACTTTAAAATACTCTTCCATCTCTTTAACAAAGAGTTTTGGATCGTCTCCCTTCTCCTCATCAAATGTAGGTGGTGTGATTTCATGTAGTATGCTGTTGGTGTAGCATGTGTTGTGTGTTGTGTCATTGTTTGATTGTGAACCTCTTTCTCTGTATGGTGAGTCAACATTTTGTACATTATTCAAATAACTCTCATCTTGTACATTACTTACATCTAAATCACCTTGCCTTTGTAGTGCATTCACAACATCATTTACATTAGCCAAATTTTCTTTTCCTTTTTTCATTTCTTCACAAATTGATGTTAAATCGTTCTTTATTTCTAAGTGACTTTGTTTCATATCATTTATAGCATCCTGTTGCGAATGTACTACATTAGTCATAGTCTTAATTACAATTACAATTACAATTTGTTCTACAGTTTCATTAATAATGCCTTTCTTTACTACTTCAATCTCTTTCCTTAATTCCTCAGTTGTTTCTGCTTTTACATTTGTAATCTTACAGTCTACACTTGTATTACATTCTGTTTTTTCATCCCTACATCTAGCAATTTCTTCTTCTAATACAATCTTATTTTCTCTCATTTCCGATTCAATTTTTCCCATCCTATCTCCTATGATTTCTATCCTAGCTTCTAAGGCTTCCTTTGTTTCATTTAAGTTTTTATGTACTAATTTTAAATTAGTTTCCATTACTTTCATATTTTCTTTACACTCCTGTCTTCCTAATTCTATTTTCTGTTCTAAGTCCTTTCTCACTTCCTCCACTTTCTGACCTATCTCTTCCTTATTCTGTTCCAGTTTCTGACCTATTTCTTTTTTATTATTTTCCAAGTCCTCTCTCACTCCCTCTATTTTCTGACCTAAACTTTGTTCTATGTCCTGTCTCACTCCCTCCATTTTCTGACCTATCTCTTCCCTATCCTGTTCCATTTTCTGACTTATTTCTTTTTTATTTTGTTCTAGTTTTTGTTCTATACTCTGACCTAAACTTTGTTCTAGTCTTTCAAACATGATCATTGATAACCTTTGGTCTTTTCCTATTGCTACCTGTTCCTCACTTTCTGGTTCTATTTGATAAGTAAGCCTATCTGCTCCTTCCTCTACTCCTGTTACTAGCTCTTTTCGCGACATTTTGGTTTCTTTATTCAGTTCACTTTGGTTTAAAAGTCCCACTATTTTGCTGCTTCGCAGTAACATAAAAATAAAAATAAACTGGATGTAGAAATAAAAATTTTTGGTCCTACTTTTTTTTCCGTTGATTTGTTCAGTTATGTGCGTCTCCTGGGCAGTTGGCTTCGCTAGACGATCTCTGGTGTTTTCCTGCATTGCTTATCCGTTCATTGGTGTTCTGATGTATTTAGGTTTCAAACGATGGTCTAATGGCGTCTTCTTTCTTTTGGCGCGAAGATATGGAGTCACTTGGTATTTCACGTAAGTTCATTTCCCGTAATTTCCATTCCATCCTAAATTCGTGTTCCACGTTGGGCAAGCCATTTGGTGCGGTTTTTGCAATTATTTTCAACGTTGTGTCTTTGAGCTAATGAGATCTTTGTGATCTCAGGGCGTGCTAACGGATGGAATGAAAAATCACATGATGTTTCTTCCCCACAATGTATTATTTTATTAACACTTCATCGATACTTTACATTAAATAATTCCTCTCAGCACCATTCTAAATGATTTAAAACGCTTCCACCTTCTCATTTAGTGGAATCAATGCTTGATGAAAGTGTGGTGAAAGTTCCATACCCACACGTCACACCAATACGTCCATATGTCTTGATTACACACACGCGAATGGGCAGTTTATGGCGTCCTCACGTGACACCGCCTATTTCCTATACATCTGCGTATGCGTCCATCAAATAGTTCTTTCTTGTTAGGGAAGCGATCCCTAACCATCCTCCCTTACTTTTATTATCGAACACATATAATTCTAATATTTATACATATATATTAAAATCAAATATGGAAATATTTATGACATCTTTAAACTAACTTAGTTGTTTATAACAATGAACATTTGCAACACGTTTTCGTCATTTGATCAGTTCATACCAACATCAAAAAACAAATTACACTTTTAAAAAATATTCACATAAACGATTTTCTTTTGGGGTCTTCTAATGTTCTGTCTCAATTCGAAGGAATTCGAATGGCCCTACAAAATCTTTTGTACAGAATTTCACATTTTCAGCAAGCAGTTATTCTCTCAGATTCCAGGGCAGCAATTATAGCAATTACTTCCAAGTTGTCACCAAAAAACCAAACAATTATAGAATTTTGGAAAATGCTTAGCCATCTAACAGCACTTCAAAAACACTTAGTCTTCCAATGAATACCAGCTCACTGTGGACTGAGTGGTAATGAGAAAGCTGATTTTCTTGCTAAAAAGGGTACCAGCGATGTACAAAAATCTATAGTTAATCTACCATTTTATGCAGCTAAAAGATTAGTCAACTCTGAATTCAAAAAAATTATTGAAAAATATTATTATGAAAAATCAAAGAATAAAAGATGGGAACTACCAAACATTCAAACAGTAATTCCTGAGTATCCTCGAAAAGCAGCAGTTGCAATCTTCAGGTTGATTACAGGACATGATTGTCTGGCAAAACATTTAAACAGAATTGGGATATATTCTTCACCACTCTGTCCTCTATGTGATCTACAAGAGGAAATGGATCGAGACCACCTTCAAATATGCCCGGCCACTTCTAGTGCCCCATCAATCAGTGAAAAATATTGGAGAGCAAGAGGATTAATGACTTCATTGTCAGAAATCCAGCATTAGCTAACAACAACAACAACTTCGTGCTTACACTTCTTCCTGGGAATTTGGTTGAAGATAGTGATGAGCAAGGGGAACATTTTCACCAAGATATAAGAACTACCAATGGAACGTGGAGATGAAAGTAAATGGGATTTCACCATCATGAACAACTGTTGGTTTCTTCAGCCGGAACAACAATCTTTGTATAAAAGAAAATCCCAGAAATAGAGCTTCTTAACCACCTCAGGATTCAAAATCTAAAGACAATGTACAAGTAAATTCTGTATGTAAGACTATTAGAAATATTTAGTCTGAAAGTTTCAGACACTTTCAGATACACACCACAGTTGTAATAAAACCCCACCTACAACTAGCCAATCACTACCGTAGCCAGCGCAACAATGCCCCGCCCACCCCCACCCATATAAATAACCGTAACGGAAACGGACATTAATGGTCTTTACTTCCACTACTTCTCTGCTTCCGAATTCAAACTCTGACTAGTGCAGACGGAGGATCATGTTACCCTGATGATGCCAAGCGCAGTACTTGGCGAAACGTTGGTATCTACCATGCCTTCCAGACCACGTCCTACAAGGCCGGAAGAACTAAACATTTCTAATAGTCAAGACACCGGCCGTGAAAGCCTAAGTACATATATCTGTATGTAAGGTTTATCTTTCATAAGATAGATCAATAAGAACTTCAAATAAACTAATTCTAGTTAGGTATATCCAACCAAATACGTGATGTAATAAAATTAGGGAATTTATCAAATCCCACCTTACTAATGAGTAGGGCTCGGAAGTTCATGCCCCAATAAACACTGAAATATGCATGCAAATATGCTCTTAAAAACTTGAAAATATGCCAAGAAATATGCACTATTTAATTAAAACAATTAATGTCCCTTTGCACTAGACAAGACGAGTTAGTATAAATAAACCATATTCCTTAGAGGTTGAAGCAGAAGAGGTCCTGCTGCTAGTATTAACTGCTAAATTACAGTTCACAACCAATATTTTGCACAAATTTCCAACGGTAAAACATTGTCTGTTGTCTCGCAAAACACTTTTGTAACGTGATAAATTTCTCTCCACGTCATAAGATGTTACCGGGGCATATTTAAATGATGTTTACTGCTTCACAGAGAGGTGTAACAGATTGTTTTCTTTTGAGGAATTGCACATCTGTTTAAAACCAGAATTGTTTGAAATAACATAATTCACTTTTTGTCCTATGCTACTAGGAACTGAACTTGGATCACATATTGTTTTTTGGAAAGGCAATAAGTAAGTGATTCATGCAAAGGAGATCCTACACCTTCCAATTCCATTATGGCTGTTGGTAAGAAAAAAAAATGGGGAGATATGAAACCAAGATCCTCTTTAACCCAGTGCCTGACAGAATATTTTGCACAGTTTCCATTGATGAAGCATCTTTCGAGTCCAATGGATTAACAACCTCTTCGACTATTTCTATGTGCTCAGCATAATATAAAACTGCATCGACCCATGTTCCCCATCGAGTTAACAGTGGTGCAGGAGGAAGTCAGATATTAGGTGCTGTTGATCTAAACAACTTAAGTCTTATAGGAGATTTAACAAAAATTCTCTTTGTACTGGACACAAATCCAATAGGAAAGAATCACGTATTGTCTCAGAAATGTGACGAAGATCGTGTGCCAAACAAGTTTTTATAAATTTAGTTAGGAAAAATATCTTTCAGAGTTTGACCTGATTTTATCATATGGGAGCTGCTTCAGTAACAAATAAAAGTCACCGGTTGTATTTGATTCCACATGGACATACTAATTTCAAAGAGTCCATCACAAACTGGGTCACAGTTACATTGTCAGTTGCCGACAATTCGCACACATTAAGAAGATAAGGTGTAGTCTTTTGTACATTATTTAAGCACCCACGATTATATTAGCAATAGAATGGCGCTCAAAATCAGGGATTTCATCAACAGACAACCATACAAACTGGTCTGCTAATTAATTTCGTATATTTGACAATACGTTATTGTAACAATGTCCTACATAAGTCTTACGCAGTGTACTTTCTTCAGGCACATGTTGTCAAGTGTACTTGACAAGAAGGTTGATATAGGTTTTTAAATGTCGGATTATTAATTTTGAACAAGGGAACATCAGCAGCTAAAATGCTTGGCACAAGTCATAGGAAAATTCAGTAATCCTACTTCCTAAACACTCTACTAGCTGTTTTTGAACAGGTTCTTTGTTTGCAAGTTTTCTGATTAAATTCTCCTTATGTTTTGCTGTGTTTATGTGCTGAACTATTTGGAATCTTTTCTCACTCCCTACAAGTATCTCACACTCCACAAAACAGTACCCTATTATCTGCAGATATTAGATCACCTGAAAACTCTTTCTGTAAATTAATTAATCTAGCACTTGAAGTCGGTTTTATTTTTGGCATTTGAAGAGCTTTTAACATCTTATACGCCTAATTTAATTTGGTGGGAACCACATTTGAAGACCACAACACAACTACTGATGGGCAGGCAAGCACTGCTATAATTGTGCTGCTCAAAACGTTGACCTACACTTTACCTTTATTAATATAAACCTCTCAGATAACACACTGATTATTCTCTACGCATATACATATAATGAAAGGATGGAAACAGGGGATTCACTGCATGACAACATGACTCAACATTAGTTCTTGCCACCTCGCGGGTTGTATCATCATGTGCAATACTACCAATATGAAAAATATTATACAGATGGAAAAAATAATAAAAAACCACAAAAATCATTAAAATGTGCAATATGGGGGCTATAATATTGAAATCTTCGTGAGTTGCATCATCATATGCAATACTACCAATATGAAAAATACTATCCAGATGGAAAACAATAACAAAAAACCATAAAAACCATTAAAATATGCAATATAGGGGCTATAATATTGAAATATTATGCATTAATCAAAATCAAGAAAATATGCAGTTATATGCACCATAAAATCAGGTCCAAATAACTGAAAATTCCATAATTCGTGCACATAATGTTGTTAGCTAATTTGCTGACAATGAAGTCATTAATCCTCCTGCTCTCCAATATTTTTCACTGATGATATTGAAGAGAGCAATAGCAGTAATAGCAACCGCTTTTTAGAGAGCACCATATTTTTATGTTTTGGCGGTCACATCACTCTCTCACAACCCCAGAATGTCTGGAGGACCACACCTGTCGTTGGTTTACGGGTCTCACCGACCTGACCGGGAGAATTATCAAAATAAATTCTCTGACCATATCCTCTGATTACCAATCAGAGGACATATTACATGCCATGACAGGTCAGCATGTTAGAGGTTAAGATTTTATAGAGAAATTAGAGAAATGGAGAGGTTGGAAAAATAAAGACTCCCTAGCCCTCAGGAACCCTAATAGCATTGGGGTCGGAAGAGAACAAGAGATGGCCAAGGTAAGGTCAGATAGAAAAGCTACAGGGAGGAACAAAACACCAGTAAGTGGAAGTAATGTTCTGCTTAGCTTGGGTACCTTGTGGTCGCTATTCACATATTCCCTAGACGGAGACCCCTGAGTCTTCTAATATAGTACATTCCATATCTCTACTCTTGGTACAGAATTAAAGGCTGCTTGCAGACCCAGGAGTGCAAGGTATGCTGATTTACCTTTACTTTATCCATTTATCTGTGATGACTAGAGCTAGGAATTTTAGGTGCAAAATTTTTATTAAAAAGGTCCAAAAAAGTGCTTTAATTTAGGTAAAAGGGGTGCAAATTTTCCATTTTAATTTTCACTCAACAAAACAAAAACCAATTGGGCAATTACATAGAATAACTAAGGATAAGGACACAAAATTCACTGTCACAACTATTGAAGTAAATAAATATTAACATATGATGGGTAAAATCAGTGCTGAAAAATTCAATGCCATAGCTCGATTTGAACCATGCATCTTCTGCTTCATGCACGGCTGCTCTAACCATTGAGCTACCATGGCAACTTGCCAATATGACATTAAATTCCTCCACCGATTTGTATTTTTGTTGGCATATAAAACTAATTATTAATAATATTAATTAACCCATCTGTGGAGTAGGGGTAGCATATCTGTGTCACATTCGAGAGGCCTTGAATTCAAATCTCAGTTTGGGTGAGTTACTTGAATAATGCTTTTTTCCAGGGTTTTCCCTTATAGTGAAAGGTTGTTGTTGTTAGCTAATGCTGGATTTCTGACAATGAAGTCATTAATCCTCTTGCTCTCCAATAGTTTTCACTGATGGATGGGGCATTAGAAGTGGCTGGGCATATTTGAAGGTGGTCTCGATCCATTTCCTCTTGCAGATCACATAGAGGACAGAGTGGTGAAGAATATATCCCAATTCTGTTTAAATGTTTTGCCAGACAATCATGTCCTGTAATCAAACTGAAGGTTGCAACTGCTGTTTTTCGAGGATACTCAGGAATTACTGTTTGAATGTTTGGTAGTTCCCATCTTTTATTCTTTGATTTTTCATAGTAATATTTTTCAATAATTTTTTTGAATTCAGAGTTGACTAATCTTTTAGCTGCATAAAATTTATAGTGAAAGGTGAATGTTGGTAACTATGCTCAGTGGACGCTCTTTTGAGCATCATTTCATTCAGTGTTCGATGTGACATAATTAACCAGCTAAATGTTATTAAACCTATACTCGGTGTCAAACAAGAAGGTGATTAACAGTTGCTCACCATGTAGTGGAAAGGTCAAAATGAACAGGAGGGGATGGATGTGTCATGGCGATCATCATAGCAATGAAAAGAGGAACCAATTAGAGCTAAGACATTTTCACAGCAACAACACTAAACCAGTGTTGTCAGCAGTTTCCGGCATTTAACATGTGATTAGCATGTGCCTGACCTGCAATCCAGCAGTAACATAAACTGTATGTCTTATCTTCTGCTTTCCCTGCAATATATACAATGCCTCCTCCAGCTCCAGCTTGCATTAATTAGAGCCTATCTGTGTGCTGACGTTATGCAAAAGTCATCCTGAGCAAATACGACTACAGGGGCTATAGCCAGAAAATTCAAGATATACATTTCATTTGTTATAAAAATATCTCAAACATATGACATTTTAATTAAAATTGTTAGAGCCATTTTCAAGAAAATCAAAATTTTCGAAAAATGTCCCATGTAAAGGTTAGTTTAGGGTGGGGCTATTTTCTTCAAAATCTTCATGTCACATCCTTGAAAGACATTAAACTTAAATACCAACTTTGGTTTTTAACCAACTTTTCATTTTTGAGTTATGCTGTCCACAGACTGACAGACACACACACAGACATACACGGTCCTTTTTCTAAAAATGCTTTTTTTGGATTCAGGGGGGCTAAAAACATATATTTCCGGTGAAATCTCGACATTGAATTTTTGGGTGGAATACAATACTTCCCCTACTTACCACTTACCAGTAGAGAAAGTAAAAAATGTAGACATTTTATATTTTTAAAATGTACTACAGAAATTAACAAAATAAATAAATAAAAAAATCAAAAAAAAAATCACATAACTACATTATTCAACTTGTATACCTAATATATTAATTTTACGCTGACAGAACTAGTATTATCTGCACTAATACAGCATTAGTGGGATACTGATTGACGACAACCCCTAATAAAAAATCTGATGTGTTGCACTAACATGACTTTCTCTATTGTTTTACTAACCATTCCTACAAACTCTTATTCCTATATCTTCTTCGTGCTAATTGAGATAAACAATTGTACAAATTATCTTGTTTATTTCCTTGCAGGTGCAAGGGGAATATTAGAATACAGTAGGCTTTGAGCGATTGTCAAATCTTTTAAAGCTTTGAGATTCCGTTCTCTTTGCATGCTTAACATATAAAAAATATGAACAACGATGTTCCATTTCACCAAAGTTTTAAGTTTTCCGAAACTGACCAAATAACAAGGAATGGTTATCCTGTAGAATAGCGGCATCACGTGGTCGACAGGCAGCTGTGTTGTGACTGAAGAGTGGTGTTATCAGCTACCTGTCCTTCAATGTGTTGTTGACGTATATGTATGAAACCTGCAGAAGCATGTGAATGTTGTTCTAATTCTTAGAGCTATTATTGTTTTGTAATTAAGTGGTTTGATGTAAGTTCTTGCGCGGTGCAGTTGTGGTTTTAATCTGTATAACACATACCTTTAAAAATGAAAAACCGGAATGAGGAAGAGATATTGTCACCTTTTAGCGAGATGTACAATGTCAGGTTGGCAAGCGATATTAGTGCGTTACAGGGCTATGTTCTTCCGTTGTATGTCCGTGACAGACTACAGCTGTCAGTGAACCACGTGACACCATTTATTTACAGTTTTACCTATTTTCGAAGTGGTTCACTCTACAAAGAAAAATTATTACTCATCCAGAGTACACAGGACTACATAGGCTATAGCCAGAAAATTCAAAATATACATTTCATTTGTCATATAAATATCTTAAACATATGGCATTTTAATCAAAATCGCTAGAGACATTTTCGAGAAGAACAACATTTTTGAAAATTTTTCCATTTAAATGGTAGTTTAGGGTGGGGCTATTTTCTTCAAAATCGTGTCACATCCTTGAAAGACATTGAACTTAAATACCAACTTTGGTTTTCAACCGAATTTTCATTTTTGAGTTGTCTACACAGGCAGGCACGCACGCACACGGACCTTTTTCCAAAAATGCTTTTTTTTTTATTAAGGGGGTCTCAAAACATATATTTCCGGTGAAATCTCGACAATCGAATTTTTGGGTGTAATACAATACTTCTACTTACCAGCATGGGCGTCGCGAAGGGGGAGGGGGCCAGGGAGGGCCGCGGCCCCCCCCCCCTTGGGAGTTGGTGAACTTAAGGTGCAATCAATTACTGACTGTTAAACTATTATTTTAATTTTGATGTAAAGAACAGTTTTTATTTAGCACAAATTAATACGGAACCTGGAACAAATATAAATTTAACAATAAAATAATGAATTAATATTATCTGATTGCAAACTTCCAACATGTGCGTCCCCCCCTTGGAAAAAAGTCTGCCGACGCTCATGCTTACCAGTAGAGAAAGTAAAAAGGGTATCAACAAAGCAACTGAGGATGGTGGGGAAAAAACAGATGACATATTCGAAATCAGCATGGGCAAATTACTACAAACCAGGGGTTTCAAGTCAGTTCCTTAAAGCCGTTAACAATTTGTAGAATTGTGAAATCACTGCAAGAATCACTATTATTAGATTACTCTGTTCCCAGATTACACGACACCAATTACACCGTTTGTCACAGTTTTGGCACCCTCAATATAATACAATTAAACAAAAACTCACAATGTATAACAATATATTCTTCCAGTTATCAACGACTACACTTACTGCGTAACCTAATCACCTAGTGAAAACACTTACTGCGTAATCTAATCACCTAACCAAGTGCAGTGGGCAGAACTTGCACTCGAGTTGCACAATTCGCTTTCCAAGGTTCACCCATACGGGCATAACCGAGGATTCCACACACAGGACACCAACCTTAAAACCAACTACGAGAAGATTATCTCTGGTGACAGAATACAGTATATAACAGTGTTCCCAAATCGCAAGCTGAAAATGTATTAAAATATGTATGAAATTGGAAGCCTGAAAGGGGAGAAAATTAAAACGGCCCTTAAGGTAATGTTACAATATTATATCACGTTACATGGCAGGAATCATAACGAATACCATCCCGTAGAGTTGTGCAAGTCACGTATATTATACGCAGTTTGAAAATCGACTTCTTCGTCAACCTTCGACAACAGTTTTCCTAGGAGTTGTATCTCTGCAAGATATGAGTTTTTCAACTATGTCCTTGGGTGAGTTACAGATGCAGCAACATTTGCCTGCATTTGTGAGTGCAAATGTTATTGCCAACATGGAATGCAGGGTTCTCTGTTTCACGGTTTTGCTTTTATTAAACCTACTTGACTGAAACCCCTCTCAACATCTGCATTCTAATGTGAAAGGGAAAGGATGGAAACTCCAATTTTCACTATTTTAGGAGATGGATTTTCTCCACTGGCATCTCTATATGTAGGGTTACCAGACACCAGGAAATTTTAGCCATTTTCCGGCGTCCGGGGTTAGGGATGTTATAAAAGTTTCTAATGTCCTACATTTTCAGAAACAAACAGTAATCTTTAGACAATGAACTGGGAACTGCTAGAATAAAAATTAATAAATTGTTATTAGCCGCAAATGCAACACACTATGGCAGCATGACTAGCGTCAAAGAGCATACACATGCATTGTACTATTGCACCAAAGTTTGGCAACGATGCATTTGCACTTCGTGGAAAAAGGTTGGTATTCTTAGAGGCACAGAGTTGTTGTTGTTGTTGTTGGGGGTTTTTTTTTTGGACGCACTATCACACTCCTGGCAGGAGTAATCGATGTCTGCGTCGAATCGAAATATGTAGGAGAACTGAGAAAAACGTTGCATCACTAAAGGAGGATCGGAGCACAGATCATAGTTTCATTTTGCAGTTAACGAGATGGCGAAGTAGTAGCCGTGGCAAATCGGTATCCGCACTATATACCAGGGAGGAAATATTCCATGGGCCATTTCCATAACGCTTGGCTAGTCTGCTGATAAATTGCGTAACTGGGACAGAGTTAATCGCACTTTTTTAATTGCAGTTTGGTTATCAAAGAATTAGGAATGGGTGAATATACAGTCTGCTTTCTACGAATCAAGACTTCGCAAAATTCTGTCGGTACTTCAGATATTAAAGGTTTCTTTCTCAGCCCACACGGTCGGCATATCGGATTTGCACTTCAGAGCCAACACCTACATCTCACGTTATTCATCGCCACGCATCATATACATTTATGGAAACATCTTCAAATGTTCGAGATACTTTAGCAGGGCAAGGAATAAAAAAGAAAGGTGTAGCACTGGGAGCTAACATTCGCCTTTGTGGTGTGGTGATTGCGTGTCTGCCTTACATTCGATAGATCCTAGCTCGAATCTCGGTTAGGGTGAGTTATCCGAGTAAGGTATATTCCGACGTAACTGTCGGATAACTTTAATCCCTGTGGATGTCGGGCTCACATGAGAAGCATTTCACTAATTTCATTCACTCATCGTCCGATATGGTATTACGTTGTATGGGACGATGAGTAAATGAAAACGTGAGATGTTGCACTCACATGACTTTCTCTGCTCTTGTGCTAACCATTGTTACAATCTCTTATTCCTCCTTCTTCATGTTAGTTGAGATAAAAATTTGCAGAAATTATCTTATTACTTGTTTCCTTGTAGGTGCAAGGGGAATATGGGAATACAGTAGGCCTTGAGCGATAGTCAATCTTCTAAAGCTTTGAAATTCCGTTTTCTTTGCACGGCCAACATATAAAAAATGAACAACGATGTTGCATTTGACAAAACATTGTTTAGCGATAGTCAATCTTTTAAAGCTTTCAAATTCCGTTCTCTTTGCACGGCCAACATATAAAAAATGAACAACGATGTTGCATTAGAAAAAACGTTTTCCGAAACTGACACAAATAACAAAGAATATCTCCGAAATGGTTCACTCTACAACAACAGTTATTTGGATATGGATTGTGTGTTTTAGCGAGATCCTCATTTTTTTGTATAGTAAGATTTTCTGTTTCTTACGGTTTACGATGTATTCCAAAGTCATCCAGAGTAAGCAGAACTACGTAGACTACAGCCAGAAAATTCAAAATATAGGTTTAATGTCATAAAAATATCTTAAACATATGCCATTTTAATCAAAATTGTTAGTCATTTTCAAGAAAATCAAACCTTTCGAAAAATTTTCCGGTAAAGTGTAGTTCAGGGTGGAGCAATTGTCTTAAAAATCGTGTCACATCCTTGAAAGCCACTTAAATACCAACTTTGAATTTTAACCGATTTTTCGTTTTTGAGTTATGCTGTCCACAGACTGACACACACACACACACACACACACACACACACACACACACACACACACACACACACACACACACACATTGACCTTTTTCTAAAAATACTTTTTTTATTCAGCGAGACCTCGAAGCATATATTACCGGTTAAATCTGAACATTGAATTTGTGGGTGGAATACAATACTTCCTCTACTCACTAGTAGACAAAGTAAAAATGGAACTGACAGTAACAACACAAATTTTGATAGCATGAGTTGGCCAGAAGGTAAATATGTATTCACCAATCCAGTCATATAATTGCGAAATATTAATTCTTTAGAGGAGTACGACTGACTATTAATGATCACATCTAAATTAGCGTGTTTCAGGATTTTAAGAAAATAGTATACATATATGTATGCTTTATAGGTATTTATAAATAAGATTTAAATTATAGCTTTACATTAGCTTATCACTGACAGTGTTGTACATTTTTGTCAAACGTGCTACATTTTGGGCCATTGTGTCCTACATTTCCATAAAATATTCTGGTAACCTTATCTATATGATGTAATTTCACTTCAAAAGTTTACCGTATTTCAGCCCACTTTATGTGGTGTAAAACTTGTCCACTGATCCATTAATGTAATGATACTGGAATCCTATACAAAGAGCACCGCCAATTCAATGAGAACGTTTTACTGATTTTAGATTCTATCCTGGAGAAAAGAGTGACATATCTTGAACTTGAATGCTGTCAGGAATCCGTTGCCGCAGTTGTTTTATAAGTACTAGAAGAAATTGAACACATTATGGCAAAACTGTTCATGTTTGAACCAAATAACTTAGTAAGAAAGAGCAACAACTCACAACTGTATTTCCTATAGTTTAACTGAATCACAGTGCTGAATTCTCCTGCTCTTCTGAGCAAAGACGTCAGTGACATCACCCTCGAAGTTGGGTCACAGAATTGACATGGCTGGGTTGCGAGAGTAGCTTACTTTCAATATTCATCATTACTCGGGATGAAGGTCTCTCTTGATGGTGTGTACTTCTGAGATGGCTTTTCAGACTAGAAAAGGGCCTTTCTGCGGAGCAGCTTGTTGCAGTATTATCAAAGTTGCTGGATTAGCCCTTTGGCTGCTAATAACGTGTATATCCGTTAACGACTTTTAACTCGCCCTGTGCTAATAACGTGCACACACTTTACGCTAAGAAACTAACGTATTAACTCCTAGACAAGAATTTCTGAAGGCGGTTTTAACATGTGGTCAACTTGTGGAATGACGTATTGCCGAAGACCTAACAAGACTAAAGGCAGCTTCAAAACCCAATCGTCAGACATCTGTGCTTTTAAAGCAGTCTTTAACTGACGATGCCAGCGCTCAATTTTCCCATTTGCTTGAGGATGATATGCTGTAGTTTTGATATGGACAATGCCCAGTGCGGTGGTTAGACATTTGAACAACCTCGGTCGGTGGTTATTATTTGTGGCACTCCAAAACGAGATATCCATGTCGACATTATGGCAAACGAAACTGTTTCTGCTGTAATATCTGCTAGTGGAAGTGCTTCCGGCCATCTTGAGAAACGATCAATAATTGTTAGTAAATAGCGATATCCTTGTGATGGAGGTAAGGGTCCCACGATGTCAACATTAATATGATTGAATCTAGAGGTAATTTCTGGATATCGACCTACTGCACTGTTGTTATGCTTCCAGACTTTGCTTCGTTGCCACGGTATACATGCTGATGTCCAGTTCCTCAGGTCCTTCTTTACTGATGGCCAAATGAAGCGTTTTCTGACTAAATTGATAGTAGCTTGAATACCAGGGTGTGTTAGATTGTGCATTGTGTTGAAAATTGTTTGTCGGAGTTGGTGAGGTATATATGGTCGAACCATACCTTCGGACACATCACAAACAAGTTCTTTACCATTTGGTAATATTATTGTCTGAAGTGTTAGTGAAGTTGAATCCTTGAGAAGTGTGAGTTCTTTGTCACCTTGTTGATTCTCTGCAATTTGTTCCATAATAATAGTTGCAGGAATAGTGATTAAAGCAATTCGTGAACAAGCATCACCTGCGACATTTTCTTTTCCAGCAGTGTAACGTATGTCCGTAGTGAATTGTCCAATGAGACTAATTTGCCGGATCTGACGTGGAGACGATTTCTCTGAACGTTGTTTGAACATGACGGTGAGTGGTTTGCGATCAGTAATAGATAGGAAAGTTACGTCCTTCTAGCATATACTGAAAGTGCTTCACAGCAGAATAGGCTGCTAGGAGTTCTCTGTCATAGGTTGAGTAATTATTCTCTGCACTTGTAAGTTTCCTGGAGAACAGAGCTAATGGTTGTAAGTTATCGTCTTTGATTTGTTGTAGAGATGCACCGATAGCAAAATCTGATGCATCAACCATCATAAGTAAGGGTAAATTTGAAGATGGATGAGCCAGAAGTGCTGATTTAGCTAGGCTGTCTTTTAGGCGATCAAAAGTTTGTCGGAGACTTTGGGTCCACTCAATCTTTCTGTTATCATTCTTATTGGGACCATGAAGAAGGTTACAAAGCTCGGCTTGTTTGCTCGCCGAGTCTGGGAGTGCTCTTCTATAAAAATTAATGAGGCCAAGAAATCTACGCAGTTCCTTAATTGTAGCAGGTAGCGGATAGTTGACAATGATTTGTACTCGTTCAGGTAGTGGAGCTATTCCTTTTTCAGATATCACATATCCTAGGAACGGTACTTCTGTGGAACTGAAAATACATTTGCTCAAGTTAATCTGATGTTGAATTTACTCAAGCGCTCATATAGCAAATGAAGGTGTTTCTTGTGCTCTGTTTCATCTTGTGATGCTACTAGGGTGTCATCTACATATGTAGCAGTAGACGAACTCGAAATCTCTCAGTATAGTGTCCATGTAGCGTTCGAAAGTCTGGGCTGCATTTCTAAGTCCGAGTGGAAGGTGTAAGAATTCGAACAACTCAAATGGAGTTGTCACTGCTGTTTTGCCTGTATCATCTGGATGTACAGGTATCTGGTGATAGGCTCTGATGAGATCTATCTTTGAAAATATTCGTTTCCCATCCAATTGGCTGTTGAAATCTTGAAGTTTAGGTATAAGGTATCTGTCTGGCTTGGTGATGTTGAGAGCTCGGTAGTCTCCACAAGGCCTCCAGGAACCATCTTTCTTTGGTAATAAATGGAGGAGACTCGCCCAAGCACTCTTTGACGGTTGGCAGATTCCCATGTTAATCATCTGCTGGAACTCTGCTTTGGCTGTCCTCAGTTTGTCTGGAGGTAATCGTCGTGCTCGTGTCGCTACCGGATGTCCCTCAGTGATAATGGTATGTATCTGGAATGTTGAAATGAATGTTTTCATGAAGTTGGGGCATCGTTTTAGAATGTCAGCATGTTTATGGTCTGGTAGGATAACTCGAACTGATTCTATGCCTGATACCTGAATCACTGTGCCAAATGTTGTTGCTGAGGCCATGGAATCAATGAGTCGCTTGTTCTTTAGATCTATTAAAAGATTGTAATGGTGAATGAAATCTGCTCCAATGATTGGGGATTGTACGTCTGCAATCACGAAGTTCCATGTAAAATTTCACCGTAGACCAAGGTTAAGTCCTAATAAGCGCTCTCCATAAGTATTTATACAGGTGCCGTTTGCTGCGTAAAGTTTACGTTCTACTTTCTTGCGACGATCACTATCTGAAGGGGGAATTACTGACATGTCGGCTCCGATGTCGACTGAGTATCTGCACCCACTGTTTCTGTCTGTAAAAATTAGGCGGCGAGAAATGCGGCTTCCATCACCTGCTGCCGCTAGTGTGGAGCGTTTTGAGTTTGACTGCTTTGTAGAATGCTGGGAGCTTGGTGGTTGGAATGAACATGGGCTCTGAGATTTCTTTGCTCTATATGGCGATATTTAAAGTGTGTAGCGTATTTACCGTCCCTTTTCTGGTCGACCTCTTCGCTTGAAGTCGTTGTCTCGTCGATGCAGCTGAGGAGGCGCCAATTTCTCAGGATCAGCCTCGACGAGAGATGTTGGTCTTTGGGAGAGGAACGGTGTGTTGAGCGGTGATGAGAAGGAATGGGTTTTTATATGGGGTTCCTCGGAATAAAAACACAAGATGCACTTCCACTATGGGCACTTCGGGTTACAGGAAACTCTGCAAGTTTTATCTTCCACCCGTTAACTAAATTATGATCTCCTGCTGTGCCGAATGAATCCCAATATCTATATAAATAATGTACAATCACTGGACGAGTAACGACTCAGTGGCACTTAACAAAACACTTCCTAATAACGTGGCGTCTATCCCGCGAACCGCAGACACAACCTTCCCTTACACCTGGTAGCACTGAACTGTCGACTATCTTACCCACGCTTTCCCCTGATTGGCTATGCTTATTGGACTTTGATGTTCATTTGTTTTCTCTTTAAAGGTTTAAATCTTAGCAACGGTTCGCGAGTTCGTTAAGAGACTCGCGGTACTTTAGGAAGGCAACAACAATAATATAATGCCAACGTTTTATTGCCTCACGCCAAAATTGTATCAACGGCCGCATGAATTATTTTGTTTTCTTGGCGGGAAACTTGCAGATTTCCCTGCGTAACTGTGCCTATGTTTATTTATTAACCTTTATTAAACTTATAACATAAATATAGTACTACAAGGACTTTTGTTTTATATAACTTTCAAAGAAATTACTACAAAAACATGGATAATTTATAAACTATTTCCTTAATTATGACAGGATTAAAGTTCTGACAGCCATTGTTAGGCGGAGATATCGCTACAAAATGCCCTCTTTTGTGAGAGAAAATCGTATTTGTTCCAAAACGGTTTTGTTTCACAAAATACTGCCCTAAAACGAAATGGTTGGTTACAAGAGATGCAGGTTGCATATACACAATGTTATGAAATATGGTGAACAAGAATTAATTACCAAAGGAGACACACATGAAAGTGATATCAAGGTAGTTTACATAAACGTTATAAAATGCACAGTAATACTTAACAAATAACAATAATTAACTATGACAATCAAATCAACAGCAGCACCCCTAAACTAGGATAACAGAGTTCAAGTAATTTTAACACAATCATACATATACATTTTTTTTTCTTAACTGCGTGTGAGAGTTTTGACACCCTTATGGGTTGTTCTGACACATTCCTCGCTCATCCCTGAATATTTACGGCAGTTTACGCCTGGGCGAAGAGAGGCATTTCAGTTTGACATCTTCATTGTCACTACCTGACAAAGAAAGGGTTACAATTTTTTTTTAAACTCCGAACCTGCTGATCAGGCTATTGACCCTGAATGTTCTCAAAATATATAATGTCTGGTGGATGTGGGTCAACTATCTTTCCTACCTAGTTAATTTATGTAAATGCATATTTTGTCTTGTATCTCGTTCAACTATGATCACATAGATAACAATGTACCATCTGGGTTAACAATAAAATACCAAAATATTATCTTGAAGTTATATTAACTTTTTAAACTTCATCACACATGAAAACTTTGTCCTTTCCTTGTGATTTCACTTTGTTCATTTGGATATGTTTAGGGTAAGTATTCTTCTTCCTTTTTTTTTCTTTTTAACACATAGCAAATTCAAGATTAACGGTTAACAAATACAGAGGTTTAATTAAAACTAATTACAATTGCACCTAATACTCATATTGGGGCTTGCGTGCATTACACGATCCTCCATTTTGTTTCGCTCTCTGACGGATCATCATTATCCTGAGGTAAGGGTTGCTTGCAGTTTACTATTATTAATATTATCTACTTATTTTAATTATTTATCCTAATTATTTGTTCGCTTATTAATTTTTGTGTCGTTGGAGTGAAAACACAAAAATCCTTTGTGTGACTGCCAGTGAATTCCTGTCGAGTCATAAAGAAATCCCGAGTTAGTTTTCCGCTGGGGACGCCATTATTGCAGTAACATCATTTGTTACGTCTTCGCCGCTAGGAGGGTGAGTAACAGTAGGTCCTGGATGGCTGTAGAAGTCCTGGGTTTGACCTGTCACGTCGGCGGTTCTTTGAAATCGTGGACCCATTCCCCTGTTGTAGAATCCTCTACCACGGTTGTGTGGAGGTCCTCGGTTCGGGCTCCGCTGAAAATTCTCATATTGGATTTGTGGTTGTCGATCACCTCGGAAGCGTGGGTGAAAGTTCTGCCTTCCTCGGTGAGGTGGTGGACTCCCCCCTTGCCGGTGATACCTGTCGGATTCGGGAAAACGGGGTACGTGCTCCTGGTACCGATTCCAGGCGCGGTCACGAGGTGATGAACTTCCTGCCCCCTGCCCTAAATAAAAGTCACCTAGAGGCCTGTCCCTATGTTCCCTGCGGTTCCTATGATGGGTTGGGGATCCTCGGTTCACTTGTTCGGGTACGGAAGGGTAACTCTCAAGGGAAGCAAGGAGTTCCATAAATTGTGGGTAGGTGTTTACTCCCGCTACTCGGATGAAGTTACGAGTCTGTGGAGGGAAGTGACCCGTAATGATTTGGATTAGGTCCCGGGGTGAGATCTCGGGCTCTAAAAGTCGGCTTTGGTTAACTATTTTGAGGAAATAATCCTGCATAGATAAACCATCTGAAGGATCATATTTTCCCGCCAAAATCTCCTGTCGTATGCAGGTTTGCCGGTGTACTCCCCAATAGTGCGCGAGAAACGCCTGTTTGAAAGTGATGTAGTTAGAACTGCAATCGAAAACAATCTTGGACCACTCAGAGGCCCTTCCGCGCAGCTGTTGTTTGCTATCGGCATTTTCAATGCCTCTGGAACCCGCTTAAGGTGAAAATATTCGTCCAGCTCACGAATAAAGGATAGAGGACAGTCATCTTTGGTGCCTTGAAAAATTGGTGCACTTAGTTCATTTAACAAAGACTGGTGAGTTCCGCCAGAGAGAGAGAGAGTGATTAATGCTACAATCAATGTTACACACTGGGTTAACACTACCTCCAATATTGTTGGTACTACTACAATTTTGGGTGCTGTTGTTGCATGCACTTAACCTAACATCGTGGTTTAAGCTACATCCTCTACTCGTGCTAGCACTATCAGTTGCGTTGGGAGCTTAAGAGGCATGTTGGATAGAAACATTTTCGTTAGGGGTGTTATTACCGCTCACATTGCTAATGGTGTTATTGACAGACTCTTTTAGTAATCTTATTTCTTTTTCGAAACCCTCATTTGTTTTTTCAATTCCCTCCAAGCGACTGTTAGTGCTGGCATTTTGAATGCTTATAGATAACGCGAGTGTTTTCACGCCTTCAATTTCTTTATTAATTTGTAACGGATTAATTGGGGGGGGGGAGCACGAACGGCAGTTTCAAGAGCCAAAAAGAGAGGGTGGCCGGCAAAAGATGGAACAGCTTGAGATGACGTCAGAGACAAAAGCCGGTTGCCTATGTGTTTTTCTACTGCGTGGTTAGTGTGTGGTTGAGAGTCTACCGTGAGATGTGAGTAGGTGTGGGTCAGCCATCAGCAAGGGGAAGTAGAACCCGGGCACCAGTGCAAGTGGTTGGCACGGCGATCAGTCGTGGGGAATGCAAGATAGGCGCATAAGCCTAATTCTCCCAGTTACATGTAATTCGACTTGGTGCATGTGGTTCCCTTTGGCAAAGGAGCGGTATGGACTTCTGAGGTGATTGTGCCAGTTAAGGCTGGTAAGAGACGTCACCTATGTGCAAAGGAGGCTTCGATGAATGGCTGTGAAACCAGAGGACACCGTTGTACACTGTCGACCAGGGCGTGGCTATTCCAGGCTGAAAGTTCTCCGTACATCCTAGATCTTCTAGTACCGACATCGGGATGAGTATCAGTTTAGTTAATAATACTTTGTAGGAGTGGGAAAACTCCAGAGGGACAGTGAACAAAGGGGGATTGCTCTGTATGAGGCCCTTTATCAGTAAACCGGAGAGCAACTCGGTATAGGTGGATATTGTCACAGACTGTACACAAGATTTCCAGCTAGTATTTTCTCTGTAATTTTCTGATTCCAAATATAGGAAATGTTCTTGTTTTCATTTTAGAATTTTCATGTTAATATTTAATAGCGTTCATTATCAAATTTGTGGTTTCAGTTTAATATTTATAGGTTACTATGTAACGGAGTCCATTGTTAAAATTATTGTTGTCTTTACTAATTGCTTGTTAATGTTTAACACTTTTCATTATAATAAATGTTATGTTATGCTGTAGTTTGTTGTGTTACTTGGTAGTATCCTGTCACGATCCTGCGGAATACGTTAGTAAGGAAAGGGAAAGGGAAAGGTAGTAGGTGTAAGCAAAACGCAAAAGGAGCGTAACAAATTGAGGATATTTCTCCCTCCATAGCACTGCTTAGCTGTGTTTGTACTCCTAACAGACTTTCTTTGTTGTCTTGGATTATCCCTAATAATCTTTGTTCCGTTTCTTTGTTGGCCCTATCACAATTCTGTTTCGTCTTTTCCACCTCAAGAGTAACATTGTCTAAGCCCTGTTGTAATTCCCTGTTGCTATTTATCAATAGTTCCCTAATTTCCTGGGTTTGCGTGGATATTTTCTTTTCAAGTTCCTCCGTTACTCTGGACAATTTTAATTCAAGAGACTCGAGTTTCCTATCCAATTTTCCCCCCAGTTTAGTACTATTTTCGTCTAGTAAACGACCAAATCTTTCTAGTAGAGAGTTAAAATCAAAGGTTTCCACTGGGGAAGGTGGTCTGCCCGCTGTGAACAGATTCCTAGCAACCCCCAAACAATGGATAAGCTGGCTAGCGGGTGACCCTGTAGGAGAAAGATTGTTGCCCTCGCCACTGTGACAACCGTTATTTTCTGCGCTGTCCATGGTGTAATTATCTTGGTCTTGCATGCTGGCGAGATTAGGCAGATATTTTCCACTCCTCAAAAACATTAAACATGCACACTTATGAATTCTGCACTGTCTTACTTTCTGTTGCGGTAATGATTACCGTCACCGTCGTTGAGGTCCCTGTAGTCTCGGCTTCGAATCTTGCACCTCCTGTGGGTATCGCGTTCCTGGGTTGTGGTTTCTCGTTGTCGAGGTCCTCTTCGTCGTACGTCTGGAGCGTTATCGGCCACACGTTGGCGGCGCCATGTATGTAGCGTATTCACCGTCCCTTTTCTGGTCGATCTCTTCGCTTGAAGTCGTTGTCTCGTCGATGCAGCTAAGGAGGCGCCAATTTCTCAGGGTCAGCCTCGACGAGAGATGTTGGTCTTTGGGAGAGGAACGGTGTGTTGGGCGGTGATGAGAAGGAATGGGTTTTTATATGGGGCTCCTCGGAATAAAAACACAAGATGCACTTCCACTATGGGCACTTCGGGTTACAGGAAACTCTGCAAGTTTTATCTTCCACCCGTTAACTAAATTATGATCTCCTGCTGTGCCGAATGAATCCCAATATCTATATAAATAATGTACAATCACTGGACGAGTAACGACTCAGTGGCACTTGACAAAACACTTCCTAATAACGTGGCGTCTATCCCGCGAACCGCAGACACAACCTTCCCTTACACCTGGTAGCACTGAACTGTCGACTATCTTACCCACGCTTTCCCCTGATTGGCTATGCTTATTGGGCTTTGATGTTCATTTGTTTTCTCTTTAAACGTTTAAATCTTAGCAACGGTTCGCGAGTTCGTTAAGAGACTCGCGGTACTTTAGGAAGGCAACAACAATAATATAATGCCAACGTTTTATTGCCTCACGCCAAAATTGTATCAACGGCCGCATGAATTATTTTGTTTTCTTGGCGGGAAACTTACAGATTTCCCTGCGTAACTGTGCCTATGTTTATTCATTAACCTTTATTAAACTTATAACATAAATATAGTACTACAAAGACTTTTGTTTTATATAACTTTCAAAGAAATTACTATAAAAACATGGATAATTTATAAACTATTTCCTTAATTATGACAGGATTAAAGTTCTGACACCCATTGTTAGGCGGAGATATCGCTACAAGTGACACCAACTCATGAGGGTTAAAACGCTGGCCTGACCTCGACCTATCTCGTGATCTACTTCATGAGGATAGCGATGAAAGTGAGCTACAGGGGGGCCTCTTCCCGCTTCCCGCGCAATCGCCCTTCCTAGAGCTGTCTGCTGATGACGTCACACGGGAGTCTCGCAGTACCGATATTCACACGTGCAGCTTACATTTTACGATATAATTCAAATCCCATCGTACTATCTAAGTATCTCTACTCTACTTTCCTTGTTTTCTGACATAAAATGTCACGCAGGCGTTTTAATTGAGCAAAACAAACCTCTCATTGTGTTATATTTTGTAAAACAGAAATGAAAATTATCTGTAGGAGGAAGGAACAACCGTGTGCCACATAATCGTGCAATTATTACTTTGTTAAGAGCTTTCAACACGCTTTTTTCACTTTCTTTAGGATTAAGGTTATATTTGCAACGCAGCCCTTACTAAAAGGCCTTTTAATAATGTAATAAACTAAAACAGAATGTGATACTGACATTCTTTCCCTATTAAGACAGTATTTTATTGACTGAGCTGTTCTTCTAAGAATAGCTGTGTGGCCACTCTTTTTCAGCAATATGAAAATGCAGTGCAGAAGAAAATGAAATAAATAACACAATTACGACAGCTATCATTTTTGAAAATACCAATATACTTGAAACGGAGAGAGAGAGAGAGAGGGGGGGGGGAGAAGTTTTGTCTATCGCTTTCACCTATGAATCCTTTATAATGTATAATGAAATTTTATCTATGTTAACATGAATATATAGAAGGATAAGCCTTAGTAAGAATACTTTGCGCAAGGTGAGCAAAGAAAATAATTTGTATATAGCACATCAGATTTTTATCATGGAAATATATGCTGTGCATATTTTAACACATTAAACAACTATAAATAAGTTTAGTTATACGTACTGCGCGTTTTCATAGATGACCTCAGTGATCAAAACTAGAGAAAATCTGATTTGAGGCTGTAAAATAATGTGATTAATTGCAAATTACGTTTATTTGTGAAATATGATCAACGTATTGTATAATTGCAAGGTAATTCCAGCATCTTGTTCCTTTTCTTTAAAATGGGAAAGAAAATATTGTCCGTATTTCCCGAATGTGAAAGAAGCACTTCATAGCTATACAGGAAGGGTCATTAGCCTTTCGTTCATGTTATACCTGAATTTCAGTACGGTGCACACCCTTTGACAAAACAAAGGTCATTGTATTTCGCTTCCTTTTATCTTTCTGTTTATCTTAAAAGGGTAGTCTTTGTTGATGCTACATGTTTGGAAATACAAGTGTGTGAATTCGTGTTAAAAATGAATGTTTCTAAAAGCAAGCTTAACTGTGCTGTTGCTCTGTGTGGCAATAGAGGGACAAAATCTTCGGGAGTAATGTATCACAGATTTCCTAAAAATGACAAAGTGAGACGTACGTGGATATCTCGTTGTAAGCGAAGCGATAAGTTCAACGCCAACAATGCTCGAGTGTGCTCCGTGCATTTTCGTCCTGAGGATTATCAACGGGACTTACGGAATGAATTATTAGGATTACCTACAAGGAAAATTTTACGTGCCGATGCGGTGCCGTGTTTGCTGATTCCCAACTGGCATGGTGACACGCTCCCGGGTTCGAGCTCAGAAAACAGCACAAGCACCAGCCAAACTAATGAAAAGGTATGTAATGTCAAAACGTAATTGTTTATTTGGGTATGTTTACTGAAAGTAATATATGAATGTGTCTCATTAAGAGCATATACATATCCTTCTCTTGTTTCTCGTTTGGTTTTGCAATAAAAACTTATATTTCCGGTAATAACTTTAAATGTATTAAGGGTATCATTTCTTACTCGTTTCACTATTTTCACCAATCCAAAAGATAAAGCCAGGAAGGTGTGGGTTTTCTTTGATGTTCCTCACCTTTTAAAGTTACTGCGAAACCATTTTCTGGATGATGGTTTGCGGTTAGCGGATGGAACTCAAATGAACACGGATCTTATAGATCGTTTAGAACTTAAAACAGGGGATATATCTATAAACTATCATATCACTCCAGCACATTTAAGTTTAACTGGCAGATCCAGACAGAATGTCAGAATGGCGGCCCAGTTATTTTCTAAAAGAACAGCTCAGGCAATAAAATACTGCCTTAATAAGGAAAAAGAAGGCACTTTCTTTCAGCTAGTAAATGATGCCTTCGATGTTCTGAATTCTAGGATTCCGAAGGACGAGAAAACAATGCTCAGAAGTGGATATGGGCTGAATTTAAGAAGCCAGGAGAATACTCTGCTCCGGTTAATGGATATCGTGAGCGGAATTAGAATTGGGCGTCATAAAGGATTAGTCCAATTTCAGAAGGGCTTCATTACACCCATAAAGTCTCTTTTGGGATTACATGGAGAAATGAAAAAGTTAAACATGTCATATATATTGACCTCTAGGCTTAACCAAGACTGCCTGGAAAACTTTTTCTCCCTTATTCGAGGACTGGGTATATTTTATAACAATCCCTCACCCTTTGAAGTAAGAAACAGAATACGCCTACTGCTTCTTACAGGCAACAACAAAATTCCAATTTCCAATGGAGCATCAGTGGAGGCGATTAATCAGACAAACCAGTATAAACAAGACTTCGATAGTGACACTCAGTTCTTAGATTTCATTTCTACCGAGCTGTGCATAGACGTTGCTAAAGAAATTTCGGCACCCACTGAATATGAGGAGGCAATACTACTAGAAGATACGAGTATAAGCGATACTTCTGAAATGGAAGATTTTAACACAGACGCTATAAAGTATCTTGCGGGTTACATTGCATACAAATGCCGGCCTTTTGACAGTACTTTGGGAAGCAAAGACAGTGACTATAATTTGCCAAAACAAGTGCCACAGGACTGGGTTACAGTTATTTCAAAGGGCGAACTTGTTCGGCCGACTGAACAGTGGTACCAAAAAGTGAAGGAATTTGAAGTTATATTTGCGGGATTCCATGGCTTTAATGTTTCAAAATGTGCTGCAGTGATGAAAGCACTTACTGGCATGATTTGCTCTAAATTTCCTGAATTGGATGAAAGAATCGTTTCCCTATACGTCAGGACCCGCACTTTCATTAGGATACGGCATTTAAATAACAAACTAAACGCTGTAAGTATGACATAAAGGAACGCGAGGAAGTGTCAGCAGTGGGCGTCAGCTACTTCTGCAATAACATGAGCAAATGTGAGTCTACTTTTAAGATCAAACAATAATTTGTTACTTATTATTTTGATTGTAGTTTCGGTGGCGGTGGTAAAATTGGTTTGTAATTAGTAGAATGTGTTGGTGAACGTTTCTAATGTGTTTTCAGTTAAGGCATCTTTTCTATCACATATCACTGTATTTTTCTACACTTTATTAATTATTGCTTAAGTGTTTACGCACTGGAACTGTCAGTCAATGCTTTAAATGGTATATGTCGAAACGGGTTTGAAGCGCTCACTTTCTATTGCTGTCTGAACTGCGCGCGCTCTGAGACCTCCATGTGACGTATGTTGCCTGCAACCAATGGCAGGAATTGTGCCGGAGTGGCCTACCTTCTTTCTCTAGTTACCTTGAGTGAGCTACTCCTTGAAGAGTGTGACAATGTGTTTAACTCATTGATGGTCAACGTCAATTCCGCGACCTGGGTTTCCAGTCTTGAAATACGATCGTTACCGGTATCGTTCATTTTACTGATAACGACGGACGATGGTGACTGCATGTTTTGAGCACATATATTCGATACTGGTGGGGAAAATTCAATAATTTTATCAGCCATAGTGGCTATGGTGTCAAGATCATCTTTGCTCGTTGCTAATATGGATCGTGCGGTAACAGGAAGGCGCTGCATAAATATGTTTTTTAAGAAGTCGTCATTAACCTGCATACCAGCTAAACTTCGCATCTCTCGCAAGAGTTGAGTCGGCCTTTTGTCGCCTAATTCTACCTCTGTTAATAGTTTCGTCACTTTCCTATTTTCTGACTCTTCAAATTCCTGAATAAGCCTAGTTTTAAAATCTGTGAACGGCGTGGTAGATAATGGTGGAGTCAAAAAGTCGGAAATTAATTCCACGACATCCGCTTCTAACGAGGCAATCGCATGGTCAAATTTTGTAATTTCACTTTTTATATTTAACGTGGGAAATTGAGCTTCAACTTGAAGGAACCATACCTTAATATTTCTTTTCCAGATCGGCGGAGTCTTCACTTAAACACGTGGAAGTTCCGTTTCCTTTGGTATTGTGGTTAATGGTCCTTCAGTGCTGTCGTGGTTGTTGTCCATGTTTTTATTAGGAAATTCACTTCTCGTTCGGTAATCTATCACGTCGGAGGTAACCAGTTTGGTTTAAGATGCGGTTTATTGAATAACTTTTATGATGCGTGTTACCAAGACGTTTTATTTTATTGATTTTTAAACAAAGGAAAAACAAAAGATAACATAAAATATCAACTTCACTAGAATGTTTCTGGAATTTTTCCACTAGTGACCGCCACAAACACATTGCATGTTGACGCTATTAAAGTTAGAATGTCTGTGAGCATTTTACCTATCTTGTGCTCCCTTGAATGAAATATCTGAAGGTCTGCGCGATGTATACGTTGCTGTCCCATGAGCGATACAAGCTTCGTAGCACGTGACGCGGAGAGTTACCGGATTTCAAGCGTGTGTAAAGGGGCTTCCCCAAGTATTGCGGGACGTGTTTTAGTTGACGGTGAAGTATTAGAAATGTTTATTAAATTACCATCCGATGTTTCAGATTTCTGTGATGTTGAAAACGACCGGGAATATACTGAAGCAGTTTATGAAAGTGCAAGTGTTGTTACTAGTGACAGTGAAAGTGAACAAATTGCTCTCAAGCAGCATGACGCGTCGCAAAGAGAAGACGCATTGATTATTTGTTCCAGTGGCACAGGGGTGACTTCAGCCCACATTTGCACTAGTTCAGGGGTCTAAATTCAGGTATTTTAGCAAACATAAATACTGACTGTACCACATTGGGTGTTTTCCAATTATTTTGTCTATGTTATATGATGCAGCAAAGCACATTGCAGATGAAACCAATAAACATTACGCATTCCTTCGTCAGAAACTACAACAACTACAATAAGAACGCATCAGAATTGAACAGGTGCGCAAATGTTTATAAAACATCTTCAAAATGACGATTTTGAACTTCCGAGCACAGTCGACAGTGTCATATGATTGCTGAGTTCTTTAAAAAAAATATCTGGAATTTTAGGAATGTGCTGCAAACATCCTGGCTACTAGCTCCTCTTCACTATTAACTGGCGTCTCGTACACAAGAGTCTGAACATGTCCCCAAAGAAAAGTCTAAAACGGTTAGATATCTTGAGCGTGTTGCCCAAGATATTGGTGCTCGTCTACCAATCCAGCGATCAGGATACGTTACACTTAGTAAATCCCTTAATAACGGAATAATGCGCCGGTACCCTATTGCCTTGGAACCACGTTAACTGGCGTATTCCTAAAAAAATTGCCATAAATTCTGGCACATTATGTGGTAAAAACAGTGGGTAAATGTAGCGCGTCAAACGGAGAGGTAGTAAATAGGGACCTATGAGTGTGTCATGCACAATACCAGCGCATATATTCAGTGCAACCTGGTGTTGATAATTTGTAACTGTAATAGCTTCAGTTTTTTCTCTGCACAGGCGTGACGGCTGTACGTTAAATATACCATATCGTGTAAAACCCTGCTCACCCGTCCGCAATATAGCTGTAGGAAATATTCATAAAGATGATACGGATGTAATTGTTGTTCACGAAGAATTCTAGTAACTGATGCTTGAGTTGTATGCATGGCATGGGCTACTGCTCTTGTGCTTGTAGATGGAGAATTATGGACCCTGTCAATATCCTCCTCTTCTGGAGCCACTGGTCTTACATTTCTTTGGACTCCGGACGGTGTGCTTGTTTTTGGATAGTTCCTGCTTCTCGCAGGTGCTGATGTCCAGCGGTAAAGGTGTTGTGATGTGGTAAATGTATCCTTGGGTAAAGCACAACATAAAGATCTGTGCCCTTTTCGCATTTCCTCAAGCACCACCATAAACGTTATGCATGTCTACTAGTTCTGAGTAAGTTAAGTGAAACATTTTTATACCAGACTGTAAATGTGAAAGCCCTTCCATAAACGGAGCACTTTAGTATATGATAATAACTGAGATTGATAACCGAACCACAAGGTCAGAAAGTGCTGTATAACATGCGAAGGAATTCCTTGCCATTTTAGTAACAAAATGTACGTTTTAGGTTACTGGTGATATAAACAAATGTTGAAAACAAAATGCAAGCGATATTCCATAATACAAAGAAAACAAAATATAAGCGATATACAAATGCCGAAGGGGGACAAAGAAATGTTACAGAATTTCATGCAACCCAACACGGTGTTTGAAAAACGTTTGTCGTCTGGCTCAATACCAAGACGTTTACACACACACACACACACCACACACACACCCGATAAGAAAATACTCAAATATACCTTAAAATAATTCGACGTTATTGTGACTCATTGTATATGTCAATGTTTACTGCAGGTAAAGTGCAGGTAGTGAGATGATATAGCCGGTGATGCCTGTATATAAGTTATACGTGATGGTAGTTGTGGTGGTGGTGCTGCTGCTGATGATGATAATGATGATGATGAAGAAGAAGACGATATCCCAGTTACCGTATCTTGATCAATCATTTAGCACTTGAATGTAGGAACAATTCTGCATCCTAACATTCTCAGAGTGGGTCATGGAATTGAGAAACGTACCATGAGAATTATGTGCGTTTCATTTGCAGTTTTAAGTTAGTTTGAGCTTAATAAACAATATTTCTGAATACACAGTGCAGTGATACAATTTTGCGCGTTTTGTGATAAAATCTGTGTAAACATAACATTCAGTGACATAATTAAGCCACTGGCAAGGAGCTTTCCCTAACCTATGTAGGTTACCTTTTGTGTTCCTTTTTCTTTACGTTCAACAAAATCAGCATTAAATATGGCACAAAAAAGCTCATCCAGCTTCTCTAATAGTAATGAAAGCTGTTTAAAGAGAATAAGAATGCATAATGAAATCACTATACCAACATCAACCAGTGATGGAAAATTCACAGATAAGTAAACCTCCACCAATTTATATTCACAATATACACGACATGAATGCTATGATTAAAGAACTAAATTCCCTTAATTGTGGAGAATTTAGATACAAGACAGTGGAGAATAATGTAGTTAAGCTAAATATGGATCTAATAGAAGGATATAGAAAAGTAACTGCGTTCTTAGAAATGCACAAAGCAGAATATCACACCTATCATTTAAAATCTGATAGGGCTTTCAGAGTAGTTATAAGAGGACTACATTACACCTGCAGCACAGAATTAATGATGGCTGAATTAAAAGAGCTGTGATATGAACCATTACAAATGTTACCAGTCAGACACCCAGTCACAAAATTACCCATACCACTGTTTTTCTGGACCTAAAACCAAATTCAAAAAATCCAGAAATCTATAACCTAACCCGGGTTTACAATGCTGTTATTAAAGTAGAGCCACCCAAACCAAAGCGAGAAATTATACAATGCCATAGATGTCAACAATATGGGCATACCAAAAACTTTTGTAATCAAACAGCAAGATGCGTAAAATGTGAAGGACTTCATCTCACGGAAAATTGCAACAAACCCAAGGACACCCTGCCGATATGCACGAACTGCAAAGGATGTCATCCAGCAAACTACAGGGGTTGTCCCGAATACCAAAGAATCCAGAGAAGATCTCCTAAATTCCAGCAAACCACAGGCAGAAAGCATCCATTAATCGTTGACACATCTCAGAACAAAACAACAGTAACAGCACAAACTGCAACTACAAACCAAGGAGGATCAGCTCTACCCAACTACACTGACGCTACCAATCGACCTACTGATGCTTATGTTGCAGGTAACTCCAGAAACAAACAAGATAACGCTGTTAACACAATAAATAGCACAGTAATGACTGATATGATCAAAAAGATTGACATGCTTTTATCATTACTTCAAACTACCATTAACACATTAAATATCCTGATTCCAAAAATACTGCACAATGAATAATACAGCATATAGAGTATTCAAAATTAGCACATGGAATTGTCAAAGTCTAAATAATAAATATCACGAGTTGTACTTTTTTCTAAAAAGTTACAATATAGACTTATTGATGGTGACAGAAACAAAACTCACTCCATCTTTAATTTTTTTCATGCCTGATTATAAAATATATAGGGCAGATCATCCTTCTCACAGCAGGAAAGGTGGGGCTGCAATAATCATTAGAGCTAATATTAGCCACAATCAGCTCCCTTCTATCTCAGAAAATGAAGTGCAAGTTGCAAGAGTAGAAGTAAAGATCGATAATGTAAACTACCAACTAGGAGCTTTCTATTCAGCTCCTGACCAACATATAACTCCCAGCATAATATGGAGAATAATGCATGAAATGGGGGATAAATTCATATTAGGAGGAGATTACAACAGTAAACATCCAAGGTGGGGATCTAATGTAATTAATCCACGAGGAAGAATGCTGTATGAACAAATACGTAAATTTAGACTACAAATAGCACATCCATTAGAACCTACGCACTTTCCAGACACAGGAAATAGACCTGATGTTCTTGATTTCTTTGTTGGAAAACAATTTTCTCACTTATGCAGCTTCCCAAGAGTTATTCATGACCTAAGCTCCGACCACTATCCTGTTCTACTTGAAATATCTGCAACTGTCCCAAATAACACAAAGAAATACATCCCCATAAACCATCCATTTAACTGGTCAACGTACAAATCATATCTGAATAGCACTACGTACAGTTACAAAACTCCCTTTAAAAACCAAGAGAGATGTTGATATAGCAGTCAGTACAATAACCAAAAATATCCAGACAGCAGTTAATCTTGCATCCTCCATGTATTCAGATAAATACTTTAGAAACAGAAGAGTTATTTTTCCACCTCACATATTACAACTTCAATATGTGAGAAATTCAGCTAGGAAACTATGGGAAAGAACAAAGTACCCTTCACATAAGAGAAATTATAACAACGCCACCAATGAGTTAGAACTGGCATTAAAAGAACTCAACAGAGAAACCAAGGAAAAACATTTACAGTCTTTAGAAGCCAAAGATGGCAGCCTTTGGAGAAAAACAAAAATTTTGACCAAGGTCGTTGACAAAATCCCTCCACTTAGAGTTGGTAATCAATGGCTTACAACCTCACAAGAAAATGTAAACAAATTTTCTGAAATTCTACTGCATCAGTTTAAACCCAACATCTCAGAAGACCCTACCATGAATGAGAAAGTATATAACACCCTAGTGCAACCACTACAACTGTCACCAATGTGTAAACTATTTACTCCTGGAATAATACAACATACTATTAATAGATTACCATCTAATAAAGCTCCTGGATTTGATCATATTGTGCAACCTTTGCTTAAAAATTTACCACGCAAAACCATAGTGTTACTAACACAAATCTACAATGCAAATGCTACGTTTAACATGCTTTCCAACAGCATGGAAGCATGCCAATATTATAATGATACAGAAGCCCAACAAAATTCGCAATGATCCATCAAGCTACGGGCCAATTAGCCTTCTACCACTGTTCTCCAAAATATTTGAGCGCTTGTTACTGCCCAGACTTTTGACACTTCTTGGGCCATTACTACCCATTACACAATTTGGATTTAGAAAACTCCACTCCTGCCCACAACAACTTCACAGAGTTATCGATGAAATAATGGACACCTATGAAAACAAGCAGATCTGTTTAGGCGTATTTTTAGACACTGAGAAGGCGTTTGACAAAGTATGGCATGATGGTCTTTTATCAAAAATTAAGTATCATCTCCCGGATACATATTACCGAATAATTCAATCATATCTATACAAACGCACTTATTCTGTAGTTTACGAAGATGTACAGTCCCACGTCAGACCTATTAATTCAGGAGTTCCTCAGGGAAGCATCCTGGGACCCTTTCTATATATAGTCTACACACACAATTTGCCCAAATCTGATGATCTGTGTATTGCCCAATTTGCAGACGATATAGCTATTATATGCAGAGGAGACACTGGTGAAGAAGTTACAGCACATATACAAGACTACCTATATAAAGTAGAACCATGGAATAAACAATGGAAAACTGTAATAAATCCAAGAAAATCGTATTCCGTCACCTTCACCTATCTCAGAAAAGAACATACTTATCCTTTATTCCTAAACAACACTGTCATACCACAAGCTAATGAAGTAAGATACCTTGGTCTTATCCTTGACACACGTTTAACATGGAAGAAACACATTGATCACATTCTACAAAAACTAAGACAGACTTCGACAGTTAAAACCGTTGCTGCGTCAAAACCCAACCCTTTCCATTTCTAACAAGAGACTCATATACAATATGATTATCAAACCAATTTGGCAATATGCATGTTCCTTATGGGGTTCTGCCTCTAAATCTCAAGTTAAGCGTATCTAGACATTCCAGAACCGGGTGTTAAGGATAATCACCAGCGCACCCTGGTACATAAGAAATGAAAATCTCCACTTAGATCTAAATTTACCTAAAGTAACCACAGTTCTCCACTCTTCCTATAGAAATCTGTATACAACGTTAGCAAATCACCCGAACGCCTTGATGAAACAATACCACAAAACATGCCACCAGAACAACCACAGCGCCGTCTCAAGAGAAAAAGACACACAGACCTATTGATTGATTGAGGAACATCAATGGATGTAACCCTCCGAACACGCTTCATGACAATACTAGATTAACCTATGTAGCACAATTGTAGTACTATGTACCAAAAATTATGAAAAAACAAAATCTTAACATTCTACCGGTTGCTTGGAGACAAGTTGGATGGTTGATTGAGACCTAAAACAATTTTCATTACTTGAATGCGAAAAATAAGCATTTTTGTAGACTAAGGGTTTTCCAGATCGGAATTATTGAATACATGAAAACTAAGTCTCGTGTTACTGGGGAGTTTTACTTTTCTTCTGACTTCAAAAGATGTACAAAACGTTTTCTACATTTGTCTTTTGTATTCTTTTTGTGAATACTGCTGGGGAAGAACCGAACGCATTGATACGATACGTAATCAAACGACTTAAGTAGGGTACCTCATCTATTGGCGTATGATCACCGAGGTCAATGTCTTCCGTTTCCACAGCTTCAATTGCTTGAGCGGATACTGAAATGCTTCTCATTTGTAAACAGGCAGCAGCATTTCAGTATCCGCTCAGGCAACTGAAAGCAATTGAAGCTGTGGAAACGGAAGTTGTTGTCATACATATTATTCGGTCATACGTATTATTCCTATATAAGGGGAGGGTAATCAGTTAGATAAGAAGTATACGACTATTGATTGCAAACATATTCAAATTTCAGACCAGAAAAAGTGAGTTTTCATGGCACTGGCCCATCTAAATATCCCCTTTTATAAACAGCTGTCGGATCATTTGGCAAAGATTCTGACTCTACAATTTTTAGTAACGTTCATCTTCATCTGATTACCCTTTCCGGAATTCCCGGACAGGGAGAGTCACTACCTGATACCAGTTTACTCGCAAGGATAGGGCTATCCCATCTTGCATCCAATTCGAGTGGATCAACTTTCATTTTCTCACATTGCAAAACTTTCGTAGTGACCCTTGTACTTATGTAGCTGCGAGTTCTTTCTGGATTTATAACGTTAATATTTTCTTTGCACTGTAATTGCTTTCTTATAACCAAGTCTGTGAGAAATGTTGGAATATTTTCTTTAGAAGTACAAGCGTATTACATCCTTTAACGTTGCAGACAGATATGAACTGGCACCTCTACTTTTGAGATTACCTGGCCTAATTTATAGATAAGCCATCATACCTTCGCTGGAGCTAGGAGAACGTGGTCCAGAAAGAAGAAGAAGAAAAAAAAAACTTTGGAGTCGTGCAGGTGTAAAGGGAAGAGCCCTTCCTTGCTCAGATTCCACTCTCGAATTTTTCGGGGTTAGGCTAGGATCCACGCTTTGTCCCCCCTCTTTAGATTGCATGCATACTAGTGTTTAATATTTCAATCGCTTCACGTGTCAAGCGAGCGTGGTAATGACTATAATCTTCGCAAAAGTTAAAGGCATATGAAAGCAGGCCGTTTTGCAGACTCCAGCGAATCCTAAGCTTGCCTCTCCTACCAGCACTGCCGAATGTGGTACACGCTCTTATGTACAGAACCTCTGCCGGTACACGCACAACGCTTGGCAACAGCGCTCCCCTGGAGTATTGGCCAGCGCTCACATGCCTTTAACTTTTGCGAGCAGTATAGTCCGAGAGAGCACTACAGTGTCCCTGTATTTAACATCATGCGCAAACGGTAGGTAATGTTCTGTCATTGCTGAATTCTGTGGCTGTCTTTCATGTTCTTTGAGTCATGAATTAATGCTCCGCATGGTGGTGCTCTATGTATACTTGACCACAATAATAACATATGGTATATTGTTGCTGAGAAACATTACCTATGTTAAGGAGCTTCTACTACTACAGAAGAATAATTAAAATTTCAAATTCATCTAAAATGAATCATTACAAGCCACTACTTAAGAAACTAAAAGTACCGTCGTTAATCTGTGTAATATACAGATAATACATAATTTATTACTCTGTGTTAATATACATTTTCTTTTAATTCTTCCAGGATGTGTGGGTTTGACTTGCACACTTTATTATTTGAGTTACTCAAGAGAGAAATCGCAAGAGTTAGGTCGGGGGACTGAAGGGGCCACAAATTTCTATTAATAATTCTATCCTGAAACACACTTTTAATTGCTCTCATCGAAAGATTGGCTGTATGAAATGTGGAAGAGTCTTGTTCAAAAAAGGCAAAATCATGCTCCCTGTCGGTTAATTCTCTAAACAAAGGGAACAAAATTGTATTCACGTATGTACGGGTGTCAACGGTTAACTCAAAAAAGAATTGGGCCTATAATTTTTTCTCTGCTAATGGCGCACCATACACCCAGGGGTACTTCATGAACAATGTTAGGTTTCTCAGAGCTCCAATAACGATTATTTTGTTTATACACATATCCATGAAGCTGGAATCAAGCCTCGTCCATGAAAAATATTAAATGTGGGTCAATTTTGCCATTGTATACACTATTGAGAGTCCACTCACAAAATGTGCATCTAATTACAGGATCACCTGGTTGAAGAGCATGTGCCACAGTTATTTTATATGGCTTTAACTTCAGCAATTTAGTAGCTCTTTGCAAAGAGCCATAACAAATGCCTGCCTGTTTTGAAAGATGCCTAAGTGATTTTTGGGAGAATTCTCCAAACAATGACCAATGTCAAATATTTCTTCGGTAAGAACTATATGCCATTATTTTATTTATGCCAACAAACTTACTGTTGGTGTTTTTAAACACACAAGCCGTGTGTGGGCAAAGTTTAAGAGGTAGAACTGGAACTTAAAAATTCAATGCCACAACTGGGATTTGAACCACAGACCTTCCGCTTACCGGGCGGCTGCTCTACCACTGAGCTATTGTGACAAACTGCCAGAATGGCATTAAATTCTCAAACCAGTTCGTATTTCCTCTGGTAAGCCACAAAGGCAGTCTCACATCAGAGACAAATTACCCCAATGGTGACTTACTATTGTAAGTACTCTATGTATCCCAGGATTAAATAACCTTCAGATGGTAATTATTATTTTATTTATGCCAACAAACTTACTGTTGGTGTTTTTAAACACACAAGCCGTGTGTGGGCAAAGTGTTCTCTTCCGACCTCGATGCTATTAGGGTTCCCGAGGGCTAGGGAGTCTTTATTTTTCCAACCTCTCCATTTCTCTATAAAATCTTAACCCCTAACATGCTGACCTGTCATGGCATGTAATACGTCCTCTGATTGGTGATCAGAGGATATGGTCGGTGAATTTATTTTGATAATTCTCCCGGTCAGGTCGGTGAGACCCGTAAACCAACGACAGGTGTGGTCCTCCAGACATTCTGGGGGTTGTGAGAGAGCGATGTAACCGCCAAAACATAAAAATATGGTGCTCTCTAAAAAGCGGTTACTATTACTGCTATTGCTCTCTTCAATATCATGAAAAATATTGGAGAGCAAGAGGATTAATGACTTCATTGTCAGAAATCCAGCATTAGCTAACAACAACATATACATTAAAAATAAAGTGACTTATATCCAACAAGATGTAATATTCCTCGTGCAATACAAGAAACAAGCACATTGATATACCATATCAAGGTTTAACCAAAGTAAGAAACGGTTATGACATTATCAGACTAAAATAAGCTCCTTCATGAGCTAACAAACCAGTTAACATACGAACATGCATTCTCGTATTTAAAAGAAAGTTGTATGATTTTCTAACAGAAAATCCCTTTTGTAATATGCATGAATACTTTGACCTAACTGAATAACTAATAAAATTGACCAAAATCAACTGCATAGCTAAATGGATTGAAACATATAGTTTTATATAAAACACATTCAATTAATTTAATAGTCTAATTAATCAAACAGGAGTAAAATATTCCGGAGTTAAAAGTCCTCCATTCTGATCTCTGGATGGGGATTGCTACTCAAGAACCCAAACATTATACTATTAGAAGATCTAACATCAGAATTCTGCAATGAAATGCAGGAGGTCCCACACAAGCAAAAAGAATAAAGCTCAATAAAATAGTATTTGGCAATCACACACACACACACACACACACACACACACACACACACACACACACAAACACACACACACACTCACATACACATATATTTCATTCAAGCAGTAAATCTAACAAATGATCAACTTAAATACTTCAATTTTACTGGACTTTCACTAAACCTACTATTATTTATAATTTTCTGGCTATAGCCTATGTACTATTTACTCTGGATGGCTTTTGAATAACTTGTAAACCGTAAGATATAGGCAAAATCTTACTATACAAAAATGTAGATCTCGCTAAAACACACAATTTATGTCCAAATAAACTTTTTTTTTTTTGTAGAGTGAACCATTTCGGAGATATTCCTTGCGATTTATGTCAGTTTCGGAAAACTTAAAACTTTCGTTCATTTTTTATATGTTAAGCCAGCAAAGAGAACGGGATCTCAAAGCTTTAATATTTGACTAGCGTTCAAAGCCTACTGTATTCTATTATTCCCCTTGCACCTACAAGAAAAAAGCAATAAGATAATTTCTGCACATGTTTATCTCAAGCAACACTAAGAAGATATAGAAATAAAGAATTTATAAGAAGGGTTAGTACAAGAGTAGAGACAGTCATGTGAGTGCAACACATCAGAATTTTTTCTTCGGCTTCCCATATTGCTATCCACCTTTTTGATTTAATGTCTTTCCAAGTACGAGCTGTGCTTTTGTGCTCACCCTTCTGCCGTTTAAATCTACCCACATACGTAATGCCTGTCTCTCTGTCCTCCCATTCTATTTGTGCATACCCCTCTTCTTGTTTACCCGGTTTACTTCTACTCGACTTTGAAATTGCACCTTTGTTGTTTGAGTAATTTGTACTAGTTGTTCGCCTCCACTCGCTGCATCTGCGATTGATCGTAACATTTTCAATTCCCCGTCGCCATCTTTTTCTCCGTCGAATTATTGTCACCAATCACAGCTTCTTTCTTCTCCTTCTCTGCTACCTTGTAGCTTGCTAATTTCCCCTTTCTCTCTCTCTCTTATATGTCCTTGAGGTGATGTGACTTTTCCCTCTCAGAAATTCTTCAGAATGTGATACGGCTGACTTATTCATATTCT